>CM040121.1:426336815-426873024 GCA_022559845.1 Amorphophallus konjac | reverse complement strand
AACCCTTGGACAGTAAACTGCAACTTTGAAGTAGCTTCCAATAACCAAGAGAGAAGAAGGGGAATGGGGTCTATGGTGAAGGGGAGGTGGATGAAGGGTGGAGGGGGATTGAGGGGGAGTTGTGGAGGGTGTCTAAGGGTGGTGGAGAGGCTGGTGAAGGGGAAGGGTGCAGATGTTGTGTTGGTTCAGCCAAAAGGGGAGGATGAGAGGAGGGTGGAGGGTGAAGTGGAGGGTGAGGGGTGGAGGGAAGGAGGGGGGCGAACTTGGCCAAGGGAAAGGGAGAGGGCGGCCCAAAGCTTTGGAGGGAAGGAGTTTCAAAATTCAAATGGGCCTAGGAAGTTGTGGGATTGTGTGGGGAAGAGGGGTGAGTGTGTTGGAATGGGGAAGATATTGTTGGAATGGGGTAGATAGTGTTGGAATGGGGGGAATGCTACCTTGGAACTAGGGGGGTGGAGTAATGGTGGCTATGGGAAGTGGAGGGACTTTAATGGGGTAGGTGGGGGTTGGAAGTTGGGAGGGAGGAGGGAGGAGGAGGAGAGAGAGAAAGGGGCGAACCCCTTAGTGGAGGAGAGAGTGGAGAGAGAAGAAGGGGGGGTGGGGACTCTCTCACCCTAGGGCTTCTCACCCAATTGGATTCTCTCCATTAAACTAAGCTTTGAACTCTCAAATGGCATTTTTCATTGATTGATTCATTACCTTCAAATGAAGGAAATGGGGCCCTATATATAGGAAACCCACATTTTACAATAAGTCCCTTACAAAAAACTCAATGACAAATAACCGAAGGGGTAGGGGGGTCTTGGGCCAAGCCCGAAGAATTGGGCCCAAAAGCACATTACACAATCTAATGACACTCAAACTTAGGAAAATAAATGCAAGACCTAAGGACATGACTCCAATAAAATAAAAATTACATCAAAATGACTCAAATAGATAGCACAAAAGGGATAATTGGGCCTTTATAGAGAGAGGCCCGAACTCAAACGATGCCGGAGTGTGAAGAAGACCCTAGCCAAAGGGAGTTGTGGATGATGCCTCCATCAGCAAACTCGTGTGTGTGTGTATCGTGTTGGATCTGTGCGTGTGTGGTCATTGTACTTTATTCGTGTGTTGTGTGCGTAGAGCTTCCTAGATCTACATGTGTGTGTGGATCTATTTAGATCCGGTCTTTTTAGTGTGTGGAGTGCTGCATCTATTGCATTGTGTGTGTGTGTTGTTGATCCTTCTGTCGGATCGTGTTGGAGACCTCGTCTCCGTGTGTGTGTGTGTGTGTTGGGGTGCATCCCCGTGTGTGTGTGCAGGCGTCGTCCTGCATGTGTGGTTGGAGCGTCATCTCCGTTTGGGGATTTATCCCCGAGTGAAGTCTCACCGGGTTTGGTGAGGGGTGAACGTAGGACTGCCGTCGTTGCATCCGAGCCACCTTAAAAATCGTTGTGCATTGTGGTTTGTATTGTGTGGTTTGGTCCATTTCTTCTACCTCCATTCTCCGTGCATATTAGTGTAAACTGTTTGTTCGGATTTATCCCCGTGTATGTTGCATAATCTATATCATTATCATATATAGTTTGATAAATCAAAATTGTGTTCAAATAGTTTTGAATCTCTTAAGTAGCATTCTATCACATTTTTTATAAAAGGCCAAAAGTTTCCTCAAAATTGGTAAACACCCAATTCAGCCCCCTCTTGGGTGTCATTGATCGCGGGACTTCACAAGAAACCGAGACGGAAGCCACCGAGGAGGGTGGACTGGTAGAAGGTACACTTGTTATTTTTGATAAGCACTTTTGTTCTATTTGATGTCGGAGCAACACATTCCTTTATTTCTCAATGTTTTGCTAAGTTTCTATCTACCAAACTTGTATTTATGAGCTCTCAACTGGAAATTTCAACCCCTATTGGTACTGGTTCAGTTATTAAGTACTACTACCCCTCAAGTAAGATTCTGGTTAATGGACTTAGTATGCCAGTTGATATGGTTTGCATGAAGATGAAGGATTATAATGTAATCCTAGGAGCGGATTGGTTAGCTAGATATGAGGCTAGTGTTCACTGTAAATCTGGCACCGTGTCCTTCTCAGGTAACCCTGAACTCTCTTTTGTTGGGGTTAGGCATGCTAGGTTTGTGCCACTTATTTCGGCACTTCGAGCCGAGAAGTTATTAAGGAAGGGATGTCAAACGTTCCTGGCATTGGTTTCTTTGACCGACACGAAGGATTTGGAGATCCAGGACATTCCCATTGTTCAAGAATTGCCGGATGTGTTTTCTGTGGATTTACCAAGACTTCCTCCAGAGAGGGAGGTGATTTTCTCCATCGATCTAGTTCCTAGCACGACCCCAGGTTTCCAAAGCCCCGTATCGTATGTCTCCTGCAGAGTTGTCAGAATTGAAGGAATAATTAATGGAATTTCTTGAGAAATGATTTATTCGTCCAAGCACATCCACGTGGGGAGCCCCAGTATTGTTTGTAAGAAAGAAAGATGGATCTTTAGATTGTGCATTGATTACCGTCAGCTTAACCAACTTACCATCAAGAATAAGTATCCATTGCCAAGAATAGACGAGCTGTTTGATCAGATAGCAGGTGCATAATACTTTTTGAAGATTGATCTTCGATCTGGATATCACCAGTTACGTATCAAGGAAGATGATATTCTTAAAACGGTATTCCAGAGCAGGTACGGGCATTTTGAATTTGTTGTAATGCCTTTTGGTCTAACAAATGCTCCTGCAACTTTTATGTAGTTAATGAACAGGGTGTTTCGGCCCTACTTGGATCGATGTGTCGTGGTTTTTATTGATGACATTTTGATATACTCTAAGAGCAAGGAGGAACATGAAGAACACCTGAGAATAGCATTATAGATACTGAGGGATCATCAATTATATGCTAAGTTTCGTAAGTGTAACTTCTGGTTGCAGGAAGTGTCTTTTCTGGGACACATTATTTCTAAAGATGGGATTTCTGTAGATCCTTCTAAGGTAGAGGCAGTGAAAAACTGGGATAGGCTTGTGAATGGCACTGAAGTTAGAAATTATCTAGGCCTAGCAGGCTATTATCGAAGATTTTTTAAGGATTTCTCCAAGATTGTGGTACCTTTGACAAGACTAACCCGCAAAGAGAACCGATTTGAGTGGTCGGAAGATTGGGAGCGGAGTTTCCAGATCTTGAAGGAGTGTTTAACTACTGCCCCTGTTTTGGCCTTACCTTCTGGGGAAGGAGGTTTTGTAGTTTACACCGATGCTTCGGGTATTGGCCTTGGCTGTGTGCTTATGCAGCATGGGAAGGTGATAGCCTACTCTTCTAGACAGTTAAGAAAACACGAAGAGACTTATCCTGTCCATGATTTGGAGCTAGCAGCTGTAGTCGTTTACCTTAAAGATTTGGAGGCACTATTTGTATGGAGAAACATTCACTGTGTTTTCTGATCATAAGAGTTTGAAGTACTTGTTTTCTCAAAAGGAGCTTAATATGAGGCAGAGAAGATGGCTTGAGTATTTGAAGGATTTCAATTTTTCAATGGAGTATCACCCTGGGAAGGGTAATGTAGTGGCGGATGCTTTGAGTCGCAAGCCGATAGCCAGTTTGTCAAGTCTTATGTTACAAGAATGGAAATTGCTAGAACATATGGCTAGTTTAGATCTTAATATTGGTAAAGATCGAGTCATGATCGCACAGTTCAAGCTTCGCCCTGAGTTGTTGATGGAAATTAAGGCTATGCAAAATAATGATCTAGTGCTGGTAGAAATTAAAGGTAATCCAAGTAATAAACCATATTTCATGTTGGCTGATGATGGTAGGTTGCTATTTCGGGGAAGAACCTGTGTTCCAGATTTGGCTGAGATAAAAAGCAAGGTTCTTGAGGAAGCCCACAAGGCCAAGTATACTATTCATCCTGGAGCCACTAAGATGTACCGGGACCTAAAGAGGACCTTTTGGTGGCCGAACATGAAAAAGGAAGTAGCAAAGTTTGTGAATAGGTGCTTGGTATGTCAACAAGTGAAGGCTGAGCATTTCAGACCTGTTGGGAAACTGAAACCTCTCGATATACCACAGTGGAAGTGGGAGAGCATTGGTATGGATTTCATAATGTGTTTACCAAGAACTCGTTGAGGCTTTGATGCGATATGGGTGATTGTGGATAGATTGACTAAATCTGCACATTTCTTGGCTATCAAGACGAAGTGGACAGTCAACATTTTGGCTGCTTTGTATACGAAGGAAGTGGTAAGATTGCATGGAATACCTATAAATATCGTGTCAGACCGAGATCCCATATTCACTTCACACTTTTGGAAATGATTACAAGAATCCTTGGGAACCCGTCTGAACTTCAGTACAGCATTTCACCCTCAGATAGATGGCCAGACTGAGAGAACGAACCAGATTGTTGAGGACATGTTAAGAGCTTGCACGATCGACTTTGGTGGTAGTTGGCATGAACAACTGGCCCTTATAGAATTTGCATACAACAACAGTTACCAGTCTAGCATTCAGATGGCACCATTCGAGGCTCTTTATGGAAGAAGTTGTCGATCACCGTTGTGCTGGGATGAGGTAGGCGAGAAGCAATGGATGGGACCGGATCTCATTGCAGCGTCATCCATGAATATCCAAATCATCAGAGATCGTCTGAAAGATGCACAATCAAGACAGAATAGCTATGCTGATAATAGAAGAAGAGATTTGGAGTTTCAAGTGGGCGAGCATGTGTTCTTGAAGGTTTCACCTCTAAAAGGAGTTTGAAGGTTTAATATTAGTGGCAAATTGAGTCCCAGATTTATTGGCCCATTTGAGATTTTAGAAAGAGTGGGGGAAGTTGCCTATAGACTAGCATTACCAACCCAACTGTCAGGTGTGCACAATATTTTTCATGTGTCTATGTTACGGAAGTATGTGTACGACCCTGTGCATATCATTTAGCACAGACCTTGAGTTGAAAGATGACTTAACTTATGAAGAAAGACCCATCAAGATTCTAGACCGTAAGCAGCAGCAGCTCAGGAATCGGTCCATACCTATGGTAAAGATTCAGTAGTCGGCGTGGAACTGAAGAAGCCACCTAGGAGTCTGAAGAAGCTATCCGAAGGTAGTACCCCAATTTATTTTAAGGTCACTAATCTAAATTATCTCCTTTTTTGTGAAGTACAGTGAATTTGGGGATCAAATTCCTTAATGTGGGGGAGGGTGTAGCACCCCGGTAAATTATTAGATAAAATAAAAGGAAATAAATAAGAAAGTCTATGGAAAATACGATCGAAAAAGTTGCTACCAATTTATAAAAATTTAGAAAAATTATAATCATAGAGAGGATGAAAAATTTAGACAATTTGTCTTCTACGATAGACCCTAAATAAAATTATAAGCAAGTTGAATTAATGGTATTAGTGTTAAATCCACGTTTAACCTTATCGGACCTTAAATTGCCAATTTCGGACCCAATTCTCGATCATTTAAGCCGAGATCGGACCCTTTTGGATGGCCATGATGTGTAGATCATTTCCCCTCTATTTGCCCATCGAAACAATAACCCTAGGCATCCAATTTTGAGAGAGAAGGCGGCAGACTTGGTCAATCCGTGTTTCCCGCGTGCGATGCGTTGTGGGACTCTATCCAGCCCCCTCGTTCGCTCCCAGATCGAAATGTGCCCTTTTTGTTCTCTTTCTGGTGTTAGCTTTTTGCCCAATTTTCATGCACTACACTGAGTTAATTTGATGTTACAATTGAAGTCTCTCGGAGTCGCTTGAGGTCGGACGAGGCGTCCTGTATACTCTATCATAGACCGCTTACGCTTTTGGCGGTCTCGCGACAGACCATTTTCCCCTTTGCAGATTTTAAACCCCTTTTGAACTAAACGGCCCCTCGATAGATCGCAACGTCTGGGTTAGCGGCCCTGTGAACGACCGTTTATTTGTATAGTTTCAGTTACAATTATTTCATCATATCTTGTTTAGCTATCTTGAGTGGAGTAGAAACTCAATAAATTAAACGGAACATATGGAATAATTTGATAATTGTTGAACTACGAGCATGATTGCCAGCGTCCATTCATCCCCCTTTTCATTCAATTGTATCATCTTGACTATTTCTTGAATGGGTATATAAGTCGCTTCAATTAAAAGATTTCTCTCCCTGGATTAATTGTTAGGTTTTGTTTGACAGTCATTCCACTCCGGTGGTGTTGACTGACCGCCCTACATTTATTTTTGATGTTTCATTAGCCCTCAATTCTTATAATAGTTGGGACTCTCTGCCGGATATTCCTTTCGTCGGACTAGGACCTTTATTATTAGACCTCCGTAGGTCCCCACGAGCCTGGCATTCCCACTAGGACGTCGGGCAGGTTGTACCCCAAGTCCTGCACTTGTTAACTCGACCGGATCGCTTGTTTGCCTCTGTCCAGATTCGCGGCCCACATGGGACCGTTTGAGTCCTTACACGGCCTGAATCGGACCGTTTAATCCCCTTGAACGGCTCGTTTGAGACCACGTATTACTGGCTAAGTGCCAGGTCATGCTGGTCGATTTTCCTGATCTTCCTTCGACCCAGCCATGATAGTCGACCTAAAGCCTCTAGACTTGACCTGAGAACTCAGGACTGAACTCCCGTTCGGTTCCGCTATGTTCCGGGCGGCCTGGAAGCCATTTCAGTCAACTTCCAAGCCTAGCTGTGCCCTATTGGTACACGGTTCTCCCTGACCATTTTACCATTTAAACGGACATCTGTGGACCGTTTTGTGTTGGGGCGGCCCAGTATAGACGTGTAAGCTCGTGGTGGGCTCTCGATCCTTGTTGTACTAAACGGCCGGATGTGGACCATCTTTCTCTGTCAAACGGCCCATTCCAGACCGTCCTTGACTCTCAGCGGCCCTTAAAGGACCGTTTACCTTTAGCACCGAGCTGGGTTTTCCTTATCCCAGTTTCATCTCCCGTGGCCCAGTAAGTGACCATTTTATCCTATGCGGCCATGGTGTGACTGCGTAGCTTCCAGGCATTGCTTTGTTTCGCTTTCTTGTATGCTTCAGTGGCCAAGCCGTGGATGGCTTATGCTGCAACAAATCCTGGATTTGTTTCTTGCTTATGGCTTGATGTTTTCCATTCCTTTTTCCTGGCCGAGTACAGTTAATGTCTAGACATAACTTGAAATCTTGGATCTACCAAATCAATGCCAACGCATCATAAGGGCCCGGTCTGGTCCTAGGAGGAGGGCCCGAAAACTACTAGTTGTTGTGACTCCTCTGTGTTGATGATGTTGACAATAAGCTTTACTTCATTGGCAACAGCTTGTTTTGATTGATTGGCAACTGTTTATGTTTTGATGAAACTGTCTTTATCAGATTGTCTATGTGTTCCATGCAGTCAGGTCTATATATCGTCATGCACACACACACAGGTCTACACATTGCACACACACACAAGTCAACACACTCAAAGTCTATACATTGCATTTGTGTTGTGTGTTGTGCATCGTTTAGAACACAAGTCTATACATTCAAATGGCCTGTCTGCACGCTAAAGTCTGTACAGAGTTTTTGTCTTTTTGACCAGCAAGTCTATACATCAATTACAAAGTCTATACATCGGACTAAGTCTGCATCGGCTAAGTCTATACATCGTCCGTCTCACTTAGCGTCTTACACATATACATAGTCTGTACACTCATTGCCAGCATGTCTGTACATCACCTTGGGCATGGCAAAGTCTATACATTGCTGCATTGCTCGCAGAGGCAATGTCTATACATCGTGTTGCAAGCATGCATTCAAGTCTGTACAGCCTGTGAGGTCCGTCTCACTCAGCGTCTCAAGTGGACTTGAAGTCTATACATTAGACCGTCTTACTTAGCGTCTTTGTGCATGTCACACACTCGCAAGTCTGCACATTGTGGCACGTAGAGTCTGCACAACGCTTTGTCAACAAGTCTGCACATTGCTATAGCACGCATGCAGAGTCTAGACTGTCATGAGCAAGTCTATACATCGTGTTGCATGCACACATTCAAGTCTGTACATCGCATAGCATGCACGCATGTCCAAAGTCTGTACACTGCATTGCACGAGCTGAAGTTTACACATTGTCTTGTTGCACGCACTTGAAGTCTGTACATTGTCCACTTGCAGCATTAGCACAAGTCTGTATAGCCTGTGTGCTTCATAACTCCAAGTCTATACATGCTCCATCTTACTTAGTGTCTCATGCTAAGTCTGTCAGCACACACAAGTCTATACATTCTTGGCAATTCAGTGTCTCATGCAGTGTCTCATGCAAGTCTGTACATCGTCTGTCAGCGCTTACAAGTCCATACAGCTTACAACACTCGCATGATAGCCAGTCTGCTCAAGTATATACACTCACATGCTAGCTAGTCTGAACATTGTCACAAGTCTATACATCCATTTGTAATGTTCATACTTTGCTTGATGCATTCTGCATTACACACTTCAAAGCCTGTACATCATTGTCGCATGCATCTAAGTCCATACACTGCTTGGTGACCTGCATGTGGACTCATTATCATTGTGCATACTTTGCTTGATACAGTCTGCATTACACCTATTCAAGTCTATACATTCAGTCTTCTATAGAACATGAAATTCGATGCATGCTCACACATGTTGCATGAATGAAGTCTGTACAAGCTGTTAGTCTTAAACTGGTAACTCTATCTATCTGACTGACAGGTACTATTTGTGAAGCTTAATGAAGGCACGTGATCCGAAGATAAGGGGAGTACCAGGTTCGTGACACGTATATTGAAGCAATCCTGAGATGCTGCCACGTGACCAAATGATTGGGCGCGAAATGTGGAAGACACACGCCCTATCTGCTGCTCTATATATATGAAGCCTCTTCCTCAGAAGAAGCTTGATCGAAGCTGAAGAGCAGAGAGTGAACTTCATCCTACATGATCCAAAGAGAAGAAAAGCAGAGAGCCACCGAGAGAAGAGAAGGAAAAGAGAGAGAAGAGAAGAGCAGAGAAGAAAAAGAGAGAAGATAAGATTGAGAGAGATGAGTTGAGAGAGTTTGTTCGAGAGCTTGTGAATCAGTCTCTTGGTTCAGATACCAGAGCTGATACTGCTCATTCTGAGCTACATTTCTTTTGGGTTTTCCATTTTCGTTTGATTCTATTTTTCCTATTTTCGAAACTCTTGTGTTCAAGCTGTGTGCCAGCGTTTGCAGTGGAGGATTCCACTGGACGGGTAAGCTGTAATCCCCAGCGGTTTGCAGAGGTGTAGCCTCTGTACAGGTGAAGCTGTAATTCCTCAGCGGGCGAGACTCGGTCTCGGACAGCAAGCTGTGAAGCTCAGCGGTCTGTAGGCAAGCTGTGAAGCCCAACTGTTCATGCTGTGAGTCAGCAGAATCCACACTCTAGTTGGAGTGTGGGGTGGACATAGATCTCTGGATTGAGATCGAACCACCTTAAAATTGTTGTCTACTGTGCGATTGCTTAAGGATCTTGTGATTTCATTGTGCTCCTTCGTTTGTTCAACAGCTGCTCGTTTTAATTCTGCATTAGAGTATAACTGTGTTCTTAATTTAGGCAATCGATCTATTCACCCCCCTCTAGATCCACTCTCCGTGGTAATAGAGTGCTTCCATCGAACATATCACTAGTGCCCCAAGGAGTTGTAATGACATGGTGAGACATTGCACCGAGTGCATGACTAATGTGATGTCTATGACATTCCATTCATTTGAATCATTCCATTATTTTCTCTATGCTACAGGTTATTGAATTCCTATATGGAATTATTTACATGACTTGCTTGTTACATGCTTGATCGGCCAATTTCCTGGATACTATATGTCACTATTCTTCTTATTGAGTAATTCATTATTTGTCATTCCTTTTTATTTCATCGCATGACATTAATGTAATTGGTTAATTACTTAAACCTTGCCTGCTATTACCTACTGAGCGTTCGCTCACCCAGTCTTCCCCCTTTTTCAAGTAGCTCCGGTGATGAATCGCCAACAGATGGGGATGGGCAGGAGTGAAGACCTTGGAGTGAGCCAGCTAGATAGCCACTTGGAGTGTCCTTAGATAGTTGCGTCAAGAGTGTCGTTATATTAAAGTTGTTCTCAGAGTTGTAATCTGGTTGTCCAGTTATTATTTGAGTTGTAATGTAAAGATGTCAGTGGATAGTGGGAACTTCTTTGGTTCATTTTGTTGTTGATGGATATTGGAACTTATTATGTTTCATTAGTTTGGAATAAATAGTCATTTTGGGAATTATTCCCTTTGCTATTGTGTTATTCAAATGCTAACCTATGGCACATCATGTCTGGAAATCAACATATTTTAACTCTACTACCGCGCTCCGATTTTTCGCGTCGGGGCGTGACATGGGGAGCTGGGGCCACCGGTTGGGGAGGAGATGGCTTCTGCAATCTAGTTGGTGTAGAGCTTCCTGAGCACAGGCGAGCAGTCTGCACACGCCGGGGACGACCGCCGGAACAGGGTGCTCTGGTAGCCGAATGACCCCCTTCTTCTTGGAGCTGAAAGAGGGATGGAGGAGGATCGCCTCGGATGGAAGGCACACCAGGAAACTTAGAGGAACTACCGTGGGAGCTTCTTCAACCCATCTCTGCCTCCGGTCGGAGTCGATCTGTGTAGCCTGATGGAAATGGGCCTCTTGCCCAGATCCGACCTCGGATGAGGGTGCACGACCACTTGTTGGAAAGCCACTTCAGAGTAGAATCTTCAGATGCTGGGTTGGACACTAGAAGCTTCGTAGGAAGATGGTGGCGTCTCTGCAATAGGGCGTTCGATCTGTTGCTATGTCTGCCTGGGTGGGAGTAATAGAGAGAGATGGGAAATGGGGAAGATGAGAGGGGAAAATGGGGTGGGAAGGGGCGGGGGCCGTCCCTAGCTAAGAGGGGGTTAGGGAGGGGAGAACCAGTCTGTGGGAAGGGAAAAATGGGTTGTTGGGGTGGTTCTAGTAGGGGTGGGAGTGAGCTCTGAATTTTGGTGGTGGGGTTGAGGGGATAGGTATTGGACTTAGAGGAAGAATTGGACGATGAAGAAAAGTCGTGGTATTATGAAATTGCTAAGTATTGCCAGGATCAATCATATCCTGAAGAAGCCACGGCTGAAGAAAAGAAAGCCATTAGAAGGGTTGCCCAGCGATACACCTTGATTGGAGGTGTGCTCTATAGAAGAGGTCTCACTGGAGTTCTGTTAAGATGCCTCGACGATGATGAATCTTGGAAGGTTGTGGAAGAGGCCCATTCGGGAGTGTGTGGTGGTCATGTCAACAGCCAGATGCTTGCTAAGAAGATCCTTAGGCTAGGTTTCTATTGGCCCACTCTAGAAGAGGATTGTTCTATTTATGTTCAAAGGTGTGTTAAGTGCCAACTGCACGTCGACAAAATTCATTCTCCTGCTTCTTCACTCCATCCTGTATCTTCCCTATGGCCTTTCTCCATGTGGGCTTTCGATATCATTGGACCTCTTGGTGATCCGACCCTCCTCACGAAACCAAAGTCATTCATACTCACGGCGACGGAGTACTTCACCAAGTGGGCGGAAGCAGAAGCTTACGTGGAGATTAAAGTGTCAACTGTTTGCAAGTTTATAATGAAGAACATCGTCACAAGGTTTGGCATCCCAAGTACCATCGTCACCGATAATGGACCCCAATTCATCTCTCAGGAACTTCAGGACCTCTGCAACAGGTATAATATTGCATTACATTATTCATCTCTTTATTATCCGCAGGGCAATGGCCAAGCAGAAGCAACTAACAAAACTTTGATTAAAATTATCAAGAAAATGTCTGAGGCTAACAAATTTGCGGATTGGCCAGAAAAGTTGGTTGAAGCTCTTTGGGCCTATCGTACTTCCATTCGTACCCCTACAGGGCAAACCCCTTTCGTCCTAACTTATGGAATGGAGGCGGTAGTTCCTTATGAGATTCTTATTCCTTCTCTATGAGTTCAATTGGACAAGGAGCTCCCTATTGATGAGCGTCGCGAATCCCTCCTTGCTCAGTTGGAACTCCTAGATGAGAAGCGTCTGGCCGCAGCCGAGCATGCGCGTATTTATCAAAACATGCTTTCACGTTTTTATCAAAAGAAAGTAATTGAGAGAAAGTTTAAAATCAGTGAGATGGTAATTAAAAGAATCTTTGTAAAACCTGGTGGACCTCGTTCAAAACTCCAACCTAATTGGGAAGGACCCTTTATCATAAAAGATGTTTATCCTGGCAATGCTTATAAATTGATTAATGCTGAAAGCGAAGAGCTAACTCATCCTTGGAATGGTCTCTATTTGAAGAAATACTACCCCTGAACCAAAAAAAGAAGAATAAGAAGAAAAACAAAAGAAACAAAGAGAAGAAATACAAAAAAGCAATAAAAAGAGAGAAAAAAAAAAGTAGAAAAAAAAAATGTTTGAGGCTGGTATGGTACGTGGGCCACGATACTGAAATAATCAAAATCCTTAATTCTTTCTTCAGTCTTGACGATTTAACACTTGGGTCAATTCACGCACACACTACACGCTTTATTCTTAAACTCGAGCAGCCCGAAATTCGAGGAAAGTCCGACCCAAATTAAGAGTGTAAAAGCCTTACCTATTCTCTTCCTTTCGGCTCACGAGAGGGAATACAAGTTAGGGGTTACCAACCAAGCCTGCCCGCCGCCCTAGTAGGTGAAAGTCAGGGCCCAAAAGGGAACCAAATGCTTAAAGCCCAAGTATAATTAGGTCTTTATCTGTTTCGAAAAAAAGAAAAGAAAAGGAAGTTATGATAAAAGAAAACATGTCAAGAGGGCAAAGTCCCCATAGGGAAAAACCTGGTCGTAAGCATGCATGAATAAGGGCAAAAAGAGCAACAAAATTTTCCTAAGCCAAAGATCGAATCTCAACAGGCATTAGGGCAGGGGAGGAGCGTGCCCCATTCTTGAAAACCTTTCGTGAGCTTCCTTAATCATTCTTCTTTTCTCCCTCCATGGTGGGTTGTGAACTCGAAGAATGGCGAAGACCGACTAAGAAGGATGGGCTGCAAGAGAATATGAGTAAACGCCTAAGTACAAGTCACGTTGACTCTTTTGTTAAGTCTCTTGAGAAAGTCTAATGAATTTTTGATTATGATGGTTAAGGTTTCAAAGCTCTATACTATGCTTACCTCCAAAACAAAAAATTTTCAAATCAAAATTCACGCCTCTTAGAATAGGCATTCTTTTCAAAATTAACAACCCTATCGAAGGCACCACTTTCGAAATGAAAATACAATATATATATATATATATATATATATAATAACAAAAAAAATGTGGAATTTTAAGCTCTTTGTTTCTCATATGCCTGGTTGCATCTTTTATTTCCAGTTAGCATTTGCCTGCTTGCATGTCACATTTTATATCTATCATTTGCCTTCATTGATTAAAGGCTTGGCCCCTTGACCCGTTATCAAGGTCACAATTAAGACATCCCTTGCTCATTGAGCAAGGGGCCAAGTCGAACAGATGGATTAACCTGTTTGTTCATGTGTGAACTACAAGCGCAGGGCAAAAGAAAAAGGCGAGAAGGAAAAGAAGATACGAGTACACAACTACACAAGTGCTCAGGTAACAAAATTTCAATCTCATATATATACACATCATAAATATCTGAGTACAGGTGTGAGGGTGGAGGAGTACAAGTAAGTCTCTCAGCTCTCGCCTCCACCCTCCTCTCTCCTACTCTCTGCCTCACTCTCGTCCTCCCGACGAGGCGCTAGTGGAGGGGGCATGGACCCCCGGGAAGTAGCTGGAGCTCGAGCCGGCTCCTCTGCCTAGCACCTCTACCGGAGAGAAGAACCCGCCACGAAAGTAAAGCTGGCAAAGCTGTACCTCGCAGCTTGCGCCCGCTCCCGGCCTCGCTGTAGCCGCTCCTCGGTCGCTCGTAGCCGCTCCTGTGTAACAGCTAGCTGCGCCCTCAAGGCTGTAAGCTCCCGCTCGCAAGTTGAACGCTCCTCACGGTCCCGGGCACGCTCTGCCTGGTGCTCCTCGCGCTCCCGAGCATGCTCTCTCCGCTCCATCTCGAGGGCGACTCATAGCTCCGCCCCATCCTGAGGCAACTCCTCTCGCCGCCTCAAGGCCCGCTCTAGCTCCACGACCCGTTGCTCGCGGATCGCCAACTCTGTCCCGGCCAGGGCAGTCTGGGTAAGCGATGCCTGTAGCTCCGAGGTCTGCAAATAGGTAAACAAATCATAAGTTCTACAATTCAATAATTCATGGAAATAGGCAATATACAACTGAAAACAAATAACTCACCTGAGAGGCCATCGCCTGCTGTCCCTCCGCGATGCAGGTAAGAGCGGCCCGGAGCTCCTCAGTCTGTAAACAACAATTTTCATGAGCATACCACAAAAATAATTTAATTTAATGCAAGGTCAAGTTTGAGTTTGAAATTTACCCGTGAGGCGAGGTCGCGCTCTGCTGCCTCGGCCCGCGTCACTGCTGCGGCTAGCTGCTCTGCTAGTGCAGACGTCTCTGCACTAGGCCCTCTCGAGCTAGAGGCCTCTCCTGTCTCTCTCCCTGCTGCTCCCTACTGGGCACGCTGTATTCATTAAGATTGTCAGTGGCTAATCATCAATAATTCAAAATTTCATTTGCATATAGGTAATTTAAACACTCACCAGGGTCTCAAGGTCTGCACGTGTGGCAGCCAACTAGGCCTCCAAGCTATGGAGGTGCGTCTGCATGTCCATCGCCACTATATCCCGTGCATCCTGCATTCATCACATATTAGTCACATGATAGATATACAAAGCATTTGCAATAATTTAGAAATAAGTGCATTCATACATACCCCTAAGACCCTCATCTGGGGTCGGCCGGCATAGACCTCCCAGTAGCGTCGGAGGTACTCGGAGCTGTCCGTCGCCTGTGAAGTGATCGGGGTCCCGCCACGCTGCCAGTCTGCGTACTGGTCGGAGAACCGCACTCTCTAGTCGATTGCCTTCGTGCAACCGCGCGTCTTCTTGCCTATCCCCCACGGCTCTCCTACCTCGATCAACTCCTGGTGTAGGTCGAGGGTCCTCATCACCAGCCTAATCCATAGCGGCTCAATCTCGTTCAGGCAATGAACCCAAAGCTCATGCCCGAAACGAGATCGGCCTGCTACGACCCAGGGCTGGCCCTCATCGGTCATACCCTCGTAGGGTCTCCACCTCACCTGCATTCACAAGCACACATATCAATCATCCATCATATCACATTCTATAATAAAACATAAAAAATTGCATCAAACATACATACCAGTGAGGCGGGGAAGTCTCAAAACTCCCGTCGTAACACTCGCACTCGTAGGTGAGTGGGGCTCCAATCACCACCGGTAGCCAGTGCCGTGCTAAGGGGAAAGATCCCTCATCTCCAGGTCGCTGGCCAACACGCCCCATCGGCATGTACAAGTGGCTCCATATCTGCATTCATGCATCACATTAGCAAAAAATTCATATGCATATGCATTCTAACAAGAAAACAATAAAGAAAGAAAATGCATACCTGAAGAAATGGCGAGAAGCCATTGACGGTCGTCTCACGACCTATCCCCGTGGACAGGTCGGCTATCAAGTGCGCCAGCAGCGCTGCTCCCCAGGCGTATCTGCCAACGCCCTCCAAATCCTTAAGAATCCCCAGGAATCTACAGCTGATGACATCACCCTTCGTGCCGAGCAGCAGCCTCCCAAGCATCAAGAACAAAAACCTCCTCAGATCTCGATCTACCCTCTCCCTGTCAGTCGGGTCCTGGCAGTAGGCAACCCTAGCCCCATCTATCAACCTCTGTGAAAATTGCTCTAAGGACTCCCTAGATCTCTGCCTAGAGTCCCCCAATCCCATAGCTATGGTAAGGTCAGTGCGGAAGATGGTCCTACACTCGCTGGGTGTCTCGTAGACGGTCTCTAGCCCTAGCAGTATCTGGGTAAGCTCGCTATAATCGGGTAGGGTGATCCCGCTCACAGCCTCCCCATCTACCCGCAGCCCGGTAATCCTCGTCACATCCTCTAGGCTAGGAATCATGTGACCCCACGGCATCAGAAATGCCCGACTCGACCTATCCCACCTCTCTTTGAGCACCTGGATCAAAGGTAGGTCGGGTCTGACTGGCTCAATGCTCAGGAAAGCCCCAAACCCCATAGCATCTATCCTAGCTCTCTGGAACTCGGGGAGGCCGTAATAAGCTGCTCGGACTTGGACCCAAGAAATCCGCATCCTCATCAGCCCCTGCATACATATAAAAGAATTTTTTTTGCTTAAGTTTTCATGGGGAAGTTCATTTGTTGTGATATTTGCTGTTTGGTTAATTAACGACCTACCTTGGGTCGTGGTTTTCATGATTGACGCCCCTGAGGGCGGCGTTATTTCCAAATGGGTTTCTGGTGATGTTGTGCGTTCATTGAATTAACGACCCGGCATGGGTCGTTGTTTATTTTAAAGACGCCCCTATGGAAGGCGTCGTTTTGAAACTAATTTCCTAAATTCCAAGAAATTTTGAATTGATGCCCATCCATGGGTCGTCAGTTGTTTAATTAACGCCCCTGTAGGGGACGTTGCTCAAAATGAGTAATTTTTGGCCCGAAAAGAAATTCTGGACATTTTTAATTGACGACCACTCCATTGGTCGCTGTTTATTGAATTAACGCCCCGATAGGGGGCGTGGTTTTCCTGAGGTAGTTAATGTGCAAAATTGAAATAAACAAAGACACATGCATTTTAAATTTAATAAAATCACAGGGAAATATCAGCATGGTAGCTAAACATGATATTGTTTTTAAATAACAACATGCTGCAGGGCGTGGTTTTCATGCGATTAATTATTTTCAAATATATATATATAATTGGAATTGACGACCCATTCCGGGACGTTACTTAAATTGACGAGACCCCTGGGGGCGTCATTTTTCTGAGTCACTGGTTTTCCCTCTCCCGAGAGCTATGGAAATGAAAGAAAATGAAAATAAAATGGGAAAATGAGGCGTGGGGGCTTACCTTTTGTCGTTTAGGCCCAATTAACCCTCCACGGAGGGGCTGCCGGGGTTGGCGTGGCCGCTGGAGTTGACCGGGCCGAGGGGGGACCGCCGTCGCCGCTGGTGGTCTTTCTTCTTCTCCGTCGCCATCTTCTCCATCGCCATCTTCTCCCTCTTCACCTTCGCCCTCTTCACCATCTTCTTCATCGCCTTCTTCTCCCTCTTCACCATCTTCGTCATCTCCTTCATCTTCTTCTTCTCCATTGCCTTCATCGCATTCTTCTTCTTCACTGGCCGCCGCCACCGGTGCTTCTTCGGCCGCCGCGGGAGGAAGTTCATCCCCGGCGTGTTCTTCTTCCAGGTCCACCACGGCCGGGGCAGTCACCCTCAGCCGTTTGTGAGCGCCGCCGGCCATAGGATTGAGCAGGGAAGAGTGAGAATGAGAGAGAGATGGGATGGGGGGTTTCGGTTAGGGTTTGCAGAAGAAGAAATGGAAATGAATGAAGGAAGGAGAAAGGGGGGAAAGTAGAGTTTAACGGTCGAAATGAACTGACACCCGAGTGGAAGTCGTGTCTTGTTAAATTGACGGTTTGAGGAAAGGCGTGGCTTTTAGATTTGACGCCCTGAGGTTGGGCGTCATTTGTTATTTGCATGGGAATTTGTAATCGTCGTCAGGCACATTAATGGGAACTAATTGATGTGAGTGGGCGTTATTATTGCCCCTTTTAATTTGACAACGACCAGAACGGGCGTCCATTTTTGAACACGCGACGTGAGAAAAGGCGTTGTTTTATGAGAAATTAAGGAATTATTTTGAAGATAATTTGAAAATTTGAATTGATTAACGCCTTATCTAAGGACGTGAGTTAAGAAACGCCAGTGCCCTGGGCGTCAATTACAATTTTGAAATGTAATGGACGGCATTACCTGAGGCGTGTCTTAAGAAATTGACGCCGTTGATGGAGGCGCTGTTAAGAACAGAGAACCCGAGGCTTGTTTTATTAGACATAATTACATAAATTGGAAGAGATGATCATTTTGACTCATTGTTTTGGCTCAAATAAGAATAGAATTTTTATTTCATTGAAAGAAATCATGATTACATTCTCTAGGCCACTATGGGCCTTATCTTTTGAGAGCCAGTACATAAGCTTTACATTTATCTTCTTCTTCTTCAACATGAGTCTTGGATCTGTGAAGAAGTCTCACCTTCCATTGAGCCATTATGGTCTTGATTTCTTCATGATCTCCGTTTGAGCATAGTTCTCTTCTTTTGATTGGAGGAAGGTGAGAAGGTTCTTCGAAGATATGTCGAGGAAGCCCGAGTTGTAGGAGGCACCGGTGTGCGTTGTAAAGGAAGAAGTCGGTCCCACCAATTAAACGGAGCTCGATGCAGGAGGATAACCTTGAGCGAAGTTCTTGGGTTTTGAGAAAATCCGGTGTACATGTAAAATTGCTCTTTGGCATTGATTTGAAGTAATCCCTCCAATCATTCCTTTTTTTGAGCTTGGGAACCCTATTGGTCACCCTTTCACATAGGCCCAATGAGTCTGTCATGTACCGAAGTGGGCTCTTGGAGAAGATTTTGGAGGCCGTTTGGTTTGCTTGACATGGATCAAATTTAAAGTGGAAATCTATCCAACAAGCTAGAAGAAGCATTGACCCAAATAGGGGCCGTCCTAGTGAAGCCGAAGTGAGCCCGTTGTATAGGTTGGCTAATATTGCCCCACCTATTCTTTTCCCCTCCCACATGCTAGCTATAGCACTTAGGTGTTGCTCCTCTAAATGGTCTTCCAATGAAGGGAATAATATAGCTACCGCTACACATATGACAAACCCTTTCATCACTCTCTCCAAAAGGCCTTCATCTTCTTGAACCTTGTCCATGTTTTTGTATACCCATGAAGCCAACTTCAAAAGGTTGATTCCCTTATTGGCTTTCATTTGATTCACCAAATTTGGACTTTGGACAAGACTCATGAGCATGTCATGGGCTTGTATGGGCTTGGTCATATGAGCCATCCTTGATTCCTCTCCTTGCTTCATCCTTTTCAAACCCATGAGCATCTCCACTTCTTCTAGGAGTATGGTAGCTTCAAAGGTTGGGAAGAGGAAAGTGTGAGTATGAGGGTGCCATAATTCTATAAGAGCTCCAATTGAAGCCCAATCGAGGTGGATGTCATTGTAATGAGTGGCATGGGTGATGAGGCCAAGGAGGTCCATCTAGAAAGGAAGGATTTCATATCTAATGAAAGTTTAGAAAGTAATAAAGGAAGCCATTTGATTTTCAGAAATCTTCTTGGACCAGGAATAATGGGGTAATCCTGAAAACATAAAACATTAAAAGAAAGAAAGAAGAAAGAGAATAAAATCAAAAATTTTGAAAAGAAAGAAATTCAGAACAGAAATAAAAAGCTTAAGCACAAAGAACACTTACTTGGTCTTTAGCAATTCTCCCACTGATATGGCCTGGCACTTCACAAATCCTTGGGAAACTCATCCTTGGCTTCTTGGAAAGCCTTTGTTGCATCATCTGGTTCATCCTTCTGATAGTGTTATGCTACTAATTCTTCTGCTTCGGTCTTCTGCTACTGCCTAACAGAAGATGGCTAAGGTACTCTATACTTCGATGTTCTGATGTTTGGAAACACCAACAGTTGCCCTATTTATAGTGTTTTGAACATTAACGGGTATTACAGTTTGTGTTCGAATCAAACGATTTGCTGGAAGCTCAATTCCGAGCAGAAAATGGGAAGTTAATTGATGACACGCTCATTGGCGTCTTTTCTTGAATTGACAACATGACAAAAGTCGTCACTTATATAGCGCCTCCATGGAGGGCGTCATTCTCGTTCCGATTCCAGCTCAAACCTTTAATGCAATTAACGCCCCTTTAGGGGTCGTCATTTCTTGTTTTGACGCCGACCAGAAGGGTCGTCATTTTTCGAGCTTACGCTTTTTGAATTGCTGGATTATTCATGAACTTAAGTGCTGTCATATCATGATTAAATTGTTTATATCAAGCACTTATGATCATATTTTGAGCTAATGATCTATTGAGCTTTGAAGTGCAGAAGTGCAGGTTGTGCAAGCCTGGAAGTATTTGCATAAGTTTAAGCATCATGGGTGCAAAGTTCTAAAGTCTATACATTGCATAGAGTCTATCTACTCCATCCATCTTAAGCATGGAGTCTACACATTGCATTGTCAAAATCTACACATTCTGAAGTCCGTACATTCATTCCAAATCCATACACTCCCCAAGTACAAGTCTGTACATTGCATTCCAAAGTCCATACATTCCCCAAGTCCATACGTCCATTGCATAAGTCTGTACATTGTCAAAGTCTTTGCATTTTTTTGAAGTCTATACATTCTCTTTACCAAGTCTATACGTTCCATCCTTCACCAAGTCTATACATCCCATCCCTAAGTCTATACATTTCATAAGCCCATTCATCCAAGTCTGTACATTCTATGTCTACACGTCCGTTTCCTAAGTCTACACAATGCCATGTCTATACATTTCACAAAGTCTGTACATTGCATTCCATGTCTAAACACAAAAAATTCAATAAAAAATTCCAATAAAAATTCAAAAATTCCAATAAAAAATTCTAATAAAAATTCAAAAATTCCAATAAAAATAAAAAAATTCCAATAAAAATTCAAAATATCCCAAAAATTCCAATAAAAAAAGCTCTCAAAATAAATCCAACAAAAATTCTCAAATAAATTCTCAAATTCAAACCAATGTTGTTAAGTGTTTTGATGCTTAAACTAATGCTTTATGCACCTTTATATCTTGGACTAATGAAATTTTGAGCACATGTAAGAAGCTCTCAGTCCCACTAACCCGACATCACCATCCGAGCCCCATGGTGACTGCGCCTCATTTCTCAATGCTGTCATTATCTCCCTGTATGCATTGTTACTATAAGATATCTACGCTATTATAGCATATCAAGGACCTTGTGGTTCTGATGAACCAGGAATTTGAGTTCCCCATCATCAAAAACAGTGATAATTCCAGGGGAATCTTGATCACACGGATAGGCCGTTGAGTCATTCAAGGTTTGGGACGATGGTTCCATTTTCTGAGTTGATGCGTGGACAAACAGGCTTCGGCTTAGTATCAGCTCAAAGGTCTGGATTCTTGACCAAATCTAGATGGCTTAACAATATTATCTATGATTATCATTTATTTTAGTTTGTTTTAATTTTTCTTTTAGCCCAGCATGCATCATGTAGGACTTTGAGCTTAATGCTGAAAATCTTCATATTACGCCAATAATGAAGGTCGCTCGCTCTTAATTGAGTTGACATGAGATATTCCATTCCAAATCAAGTACTTTATTCTCTTTGAAACCATTCAGGCTGGTCCCTTGAAAATCGTCCCTTTGCTGGATCTTTATCTCAATTCACTTTATTTTCTGCAAACCCACCTTGGTTGTAGCACGTCCACAGTGGTTGGTAACCGCTCTCCAATGGTGCCTCCCTGTCGTGCCCTCGCGCACATTTCGTTTATCTAGTTTAGTCTCCCTTATCTAGCTGATCGATGCTTTCTTGGAATCATCCAGAGTTGTTTTATTCAGAATCTTGGAAAGATTTCTAGCGCTTAGTGTCGGAAGCGTGTCACATCACACCTTGGCATCTACTTATTAGTACGTTCCACCTCATTCCACTTGTTTCATTTTGGCTTCATTCCGTCTCACTCCCTTGCAAAGCAAATGCCAATGCGGGGTAACTGTAGACACGCCAAAATTGATGCTATGTTGATTAAATCTCATGTCACCATGTGACGCCCCAAAGCGGACTTCAATATTTATTTAATATAAAGTTTTTCTTTTTTTCATTAATTAATTATGATTTCTTGTTTTTTTCGGGTAATTAGAATTAACGCCCTGATCAGGGGCGCCATTTAAAATAACGGCTTGACCAAGGGCGCCGCTTTAATAAATGGACAACGACCAGAACGGGCGTCAATTTCTGGATTTACTGGAATTTATGAACCGATAAGAAAATGGGAAATTGAAGAATGGACGTCTCTATTGAAGGCGTTGATTATTTGACGTCCGTATAAAAGGTGTTAATTCATCATCTTAAATAAGGAAAGCCAATTATTTCTATAATTAAATAAAGGAATTGACAATTTTATGCACGTCGTCATTTTAATTAACGCCTTTGGTCGAGTCGTCATTCTTAATTGACGCCCGTATAGGGGTCGTCATTTTCAATTCCGTCTGCCGTTTGCCTCCTTCTTTCCATTAATGATTCCTTCCCCGTTTTGAGCCTGCTGTTCGATTGGGAAGAGGGTTTCTTGATGGAGGATTATTACCTTGTTTTAATCCTTGTTTAGCAAGGATTTTTAGCCTTATAAATACACCTCCTGGGTCTCTTCGCGTGAGGCATGAGAAGAAGAAGAAGGGAGAGAGCTGACAGAGAGGAGAGTGTTTTATTTGATTGCAGGTTGTTTTCTCTTCTTCCAGGCAGAATCCTGCTGCTTCCATGGCTAATTCTCCACCGTCTGCTGCAACCATCGCATATTGAAGCCAACACTCTTTCTCCCTTTACTGCTGCACGCACAGCAGAAAGGAACCCACTTCTTAGCTTGATTTAATTATTTTTATCAATAGCATATCATCATCATTGCATCCCCTTTTCTAGCTCTCTGCTAGAAATATCATACCCCCTATAACTTGTTTAGCATTGCATCCATATTTTTCAAACCTTGTTACTCCTCTTAGGGGTTTAAAATCGAAACACACAAGGTGTGTTCATGCTCAAATTGGTTGATTTCATACTCTTGGAACATTGATATTACACCCTTTTGGCTAATCCATATCCTTTGCTTGTTTTTTTTGTGTGTGCTCTTACAAGGTAATCAAAGCTAAGAACCCCCCTTCATCGGCCGGCCGGTAGAAGGAGGAAGAAAGGATTCACAATCTCCCCCGTTAAACACAAGGTACATGCGATCATCTTCTTATTTTGAGGTAACCCCTCAGGCGATCACATTACCCTTAGCATCCTACGCATGCTCCCTTTCATCCCCTTATATTTTCCCTTTTCTTCTTCTTTTTTTCCTTAAGTGGATTTTTCATAATCTACAATCGTCCAGTTCCTCTGGTAAGTCTATACATCATGAACTCTCAAGTCTATACAGACCTTGCTTTTCTCAAGTCTGTACAGCCCTTCCTTTGGCAAGTCTATACATCGTGCATTCTTAAGTCTATACAGCCTGTTGTTGACACCCGTTTTATGCCGATAAGCAGAGTCGTTTCTCTTACTCCCATTAGTTGATGCCCTAAGTTGTCCATCATTCATTGGGCCATTTTTTGTGGCACGTCCTGGGCCCATTTTATGGGTAGCCTCCATCCTTGTTAAAGTACGTATCAATTCAGGGCTTATTGGACCTTGGCTTTGATTAATTGAACGTGTTTTATGAAAGTCAAGTATCCAAGAGCATGAACGGTCCAACATCAGCCGTTCAGTACTGGGGCGGTTGAACCCACACCGTTCATACATTTTGGCTAATTTCTGATGATTTTCTGAATATTCACCAACAGGCTTTTGTGCGGCCCTATCAGGCCCGTTCAAACAAATGGACGGGCGAATTCAAACCGCCTATATCTCAGAGTCCTATGCGTGACAATTTTCTCAGATAATTATCCAATTATTTGAATTATCACCGACAGGGTTAGAACGGTCGATGGTTGGCTGCTCTACATTTGAACGGGCTTATTAGAACCGTTCATCTTTGAGTGTCCAACGGCGGACGTTTCGGTCAGTTCGAGCGATAATTTTCTGATTTTCTGAATTTCCACCGACAGTGTTGGACGGTCTTTACTGGACCGCCCATCAGCTTGAGCGGTCTATCGTAAGACCGTTCATCCTTTCGATTGGTGATTTTTAATAGATTTTTATCCCTTTTATGCATGGTTTTATCCCTGACTTCTCTTGTCGATTTCTCCATGGATAATCAACCTTTTTTGATGCCGTTTCGACTGGATAAGAGATTATGATAATATCTATGATTTATCTTTTATAATTTTGACCTAAAAATAGCTCTAAACCCTAGTTTCGGGACTGGCTTTCTAGGCTCTATAAATAAGACCCTAATGGCCGGACTGAAAGGGGGGAAAATTTTGGTCGATGGCGAAGCCCTGTCGCATTCTTGAGCGACCTAGCACCAAGGAGGGAGGCTTTCTACACCCATACAAGCCTCCGGTTCAGAGAGTAGTTTGGTCTTGAATCTTTTCGTTTATAGTTTTCATTACTTTCCCTTTATTGCATGCATCGTTTTCTCCCTACGTCCTCATTCTTTCTCATTATCATGCACACATCCACCCATGCTTTTGTCACCCTAGGGGTTTAAAACCCCCAGGTATCCCCATTGTCATTCGTTTATGTTCATTTCTTCTTATATTGACATTTACTACACCGTCCAGTTCTAATTTAGGTCTTTTCTGTGTGTTTCTTACGTTGTCTTGCAGGTCAGCAATCATCAGCACGAGGCCCATCCCCTCTGGCCGGCCGGAGAGGGTGGAGGTTGGACCCCTTGCAACTTACTGCGTGGTGGACTTGTGCGGTTTTAAGATAACCGTTCAACATCGTGTGCGGTGTATAAAGCTCTGTTCATCCTGTTGGTGCGGTCAACAGAGCGCCATCCGTCCTCCAGTGGTAGTTCCTCCCGCACCCTCTGTAGCGCACTTAGGCGGTCTATCATAAGACCGTGCACCCAATAGGCAGCCCTCCAGGAGCCGTTCATCTCTCCAGCGCTGCAGCTTAGGCGAGTACTCCCCCTCTTTCCAAGGTATGGCGTGTCCATCACGTCCGGCACCTTGGTGGCGATCATGGTCCTTTTGTTCTCTATTCTCCTCTTATCCTTGTTATTTGCTCATCGCATATTGTTCCACTCATGATGCATATTGATCTTTAGTAGGAGGATAAAAATATATCTACATCCCCTTTTGTGGCGATCACGGTGGGACCCCTAACGCCCATCGTGCTTTTGAGTTGCTGACCCCCCCTTGTTTGTTGTGCAAGTTTTCTTCTAAGAGTGATTTGTAGGTTGCAAGCATTTTCTGCCTCCTCGGACGTGCGCGGTTTCTACTGAGCCGCCCATACATAGGAGCGGTTGATTCTCCACCGTCCGTCCCCTGCGGCCAGAGCCAGCTTCTCTCCTCTTTCCTATTCTGGACGGTTCCTGACACGCCGTCAAGCATCTGGAGCGGTTTGAATCTAGCCGTCCATCGCTTCAACACAGGTACGCTTCGCTCTGTTTTGGTTGTAGGCACGCGGCTGCTGGACGACCGTGCAAAGCATTGCGCGGTTGAATACAGACCGTTCTCCAG
Source organism: Amorphophallus konjac (assembly GCA_022559845.1). Classification (NCBI taxonomy): domain Eukaryota; kingdom Viridiplantae; phylum Streptophyta; class Magnoliopsida; order Alismatales; family Araceae; genus Amorphophallus; species Amorphophallus konjac. The sequence continues at coordinate 426,847,717 of CM040121.1, read as the reverse complement.
GTATTTTCCTGCCACTGCTGCCTCGTGTTCTCAGTATCCTGTGATTATTCCATAGTTCTTCTGTTGTTTTCTCCCTGGATTACACGGTCCTAGACAGACCATTTTACTGGTGGAGCGGTCGCATAAGGGTCGTTCATCTTCTGTCATAGTGCGCTTACGGTGTATGTTGATTGTCATATTCTACGCGATTTACTACTCCTGGTGCTATTTGTTGATTTTCCCCCCTGCTCCCTCATCATATATAGTTGTGTTATCATTCTCTTTGTTGTTCATGCGTATACTTGCTCATTGATTGATAGTTGCTAGGCTAGATTATGCATGCACCCCGGTGTGCATAAGAGCATCCATTTCTTCTCATAGTAGTTGCATCCTACCGAGGTGGGGTTTCCTCTCGTCTCCATATTCCTTGGAGCCGACTAGGGACCTTACCGAGGACCTCCGTAAGCCCCCGTGAGCCGTGGATTCCCACACGGACGTCGGGCAGGTTGTACCACATCCACCACCAGTCCAGGGTTTACATCCGCGAGTGAGAGATCCTTGTAGAGTCACACAGTTCCTCATTACCTACCCCAGTTAGGCACCTAGTGGTTGAGAGAACTCATACTTTCATTAACTCCCTAAGGTTCGAAGAGGAAATCAGAAGAAATTGACGAGCATCATTTAATAACTTGATTGCATAATTGGGTGATTCGGATCTCATCTCTTCCTTCCACTGCATGCTTGTTAGTTGCTTTGTAGGTTTGGTCAGTTAGTTTGGTCGGTCCTAGTCCTAGGTGTCTTGGTGCATGTGGGACTGTTTCTTTCCCTCACGATCACCTCCTAGGGTTGGTTCTTATTTCCATTCATACTCTAACCCCTTGTTCGATTCATCATCTTCCATGTCGTCGTATGACTTCTCTCAGTCCCACGAGGACTCCCTTCCTCGTGGCCTTCTTGAGGACCCACCTAGGGTCGCCCACCTGCAAGGAGGAGAGGGGACTGCCCCTCCCCTCCCAACCATTCTTGGCGAAGGTTCCCAACCCTCTCTTTCAAATCCGTCCAATCAGAATTCAGCCAATCTAATCCTCAATATGATGGCCCAGCTGGACCCTACCCAACTCCATCTCATCCGGCAGGCTTTGCAAGGGGTCGATGCGCCAACCTCAATTCCTTCTCATGGTACGACTACCGCTGTCATCCAGTCTCCCGCTGTTGGGACCACCTCTGTGGCTCCCATCGACCCTACTCCTGTCCGACCTCAGGCCCTTCGCTATTCCAATATGGAAATGGGCCAGGCTTCCACCTCGGCCCATCAGCAGCTCGATAAGGGAAAGTCTCCAATCCCCTCAGTTTCTTACCTTGATCCATACGCCACGATTTCTTCGTCACCACAGGCCCTCGTAGCCCCGGCGGATCTCGTTAGGTTCAATCAGGGACAGCCCAGTTGGCTCAAGCGGATATGGGCCCTTCCTCGGCCCACTATCCCTCTTACGGGCCGCCCCCTCAATCAGCTTATCCTTTAACCACCTATCCAGGTATTGCTCCTCCTGCTCCTTCTCCTCCTTCCCGGGAACGGGAAATTCTTGACAAATGGGCTGCTATGCAGCAACAAATTGATCTCCTCCACAAGAGGGTTGGCCCGCAATCTCTTGCTGATGTCCCTATCCCTAACTTCAGGGACATTCGTTTTCCTTCTCAGTCTGAGCTCCCCGTGTACCGCAAATATGATGGGAATGGCAACCCGTTCATTCATGTCCGGGAGTTCTTATATGAGTCAGCACAGTTCCAGCAAGATGACCGTCTAATGGCTTATTTATTTCGCCGATCGTGGGAGGGGGTCGCCCTGGAATGGTTCTATACTTTGCCCATGGAGGAGGCTGAGAGTTTTAAGATCGTCAAGGAAAGGTTCATCCAGAGATTTCAAGATCGGGTCAGACCCGAATATTCTTTTACTGACTTGGTAGCCGAGAAGATGAAGCCGGAGGAAGACTTTGCAACCTATGCAGACCGATGGAGGCAGATGGCCTCACGTGTGCCCGGGCAGATCCCGGAGGAAGAGAAAGTGAAGTTGCTGATCTCCAATGCCACGCCAACATTCAAGAACATCTTGCCAATGAATGATATCTCAAACATGCACCAGTTATATAGCAGAGCTCGATTCATACAAACCCAGTTCAAAGACTCCCCCATCCACTCCTTATTTGAGGCCCAAAAACCCAAGGCTCCCAGAAAATCCCAAGGCCCCGTCACTGAGGGAGTACAGATTAATGAGCAGGTCCAGGCTGTTCAGTTCCCCCATTAGGCCGCTCCACCCCGCTTCCCCCAGCCTGCACGCAACCCCCAGTTTGCCACTACGCAAGTTCCCCAACCCGCCTTCCAAGTCCCGCAATATCTGCAACAAGCACCTCCGCCACCCCAACAGCCTCAGCGGCCGCCACAATACAACAATGTTCCGCCCCCCGCCGCCTATGGATCTGCTCGACCGAGTCCAAAGAGGGCCCATTACCCTCCTCTTCCTGAAACTTTGCCCGATATTTTCTCTGCTTTAATGTACACTGGTGATCTTCAGTTGCCTCCTGAGCGTCCAAATTGGAATCCGGTAGCCGATCAGTCTCGATACTGCATATTCCATCGGCAACCCGGGCATACGATAGAACGGTGCTATCAGTTCAGAGACCTGGTGTATGACCTGTATGAGGGCTAGAGGATTGATTGGGCCCAGATGCACCAATTGGTTGAGGATATCAAGCAAAGATAGAGACAGGCCAGGCCGCAGCAGGCGGCGCCCCAGCAGCAGCAACAACCCCAGCAGCAACAGCAACCCCAGCAGCATCAACAAGGCCTCGGGATCCATCACAATCCCATGCCAGTACATCAACCCGCTCCTCAGCAACAACAACAGCCGTCGGCACCGGCTCCAGCACAAGTGAGTATTGTCCAGCACCCAACCCCCAGCGCTGGGTGGACTTTTGATGATGAAACCCCCGCACACCTTCTAGCCTTCCACCACAACCATTCACCTGCACCTGCTTTCCCCTCCATCCTCAGACCCGCCACTCTGACCACTATACCACTCATTGCTCCCTCCATGCCACCCAATAAGCCCGTTATATTCCCCTCCGCTCCACCAGTCCCTTCGCCACCACCCACTGTACCCTCCGTCATTACCCCTCCGCTTAACCCTTCACCCATTTCCCTTCCACCAGGGCCCATTAGACCCACTTCCGCCATCCTCACCCCCATTACCACGCCTTTCACCAACTCCACTGGACCGAGCGGGGGTCCATCTCAGGCCGGGCCAGCATCACAGTGCGCCCTTCGGAGTGGGCGTCCCTTCCAGAGAATTTTTTTCCCTTCCGGTGCGTCTGCACCTAACCTCCAAGTTCATTCCCCCACAGCTAAAACAGAAGAAGTAGACCCTGTGCCGGGCATAAAATATGATTTATTGCAGCATTTAGACCGGATGCCGGCCAAAATCTCAGTCTTGGAATTAATCAAGAGGTCGCCACTACACCAGGACGCCTTGAAGACTTTCCTGCAGAAAGTTATGGTGAGCGAGGACGTGGCAGTAGATAGCTTGCCGTCGATTTTGGCAACAATTACCAAGGGACCTTCCATTTCATTTTTTGAATCAGAACTGGCACCCCCTGAGGCACGGCAGATGCCGTTGTGCATCACCATTTCCCTGAACAAAGTGCCCGTGGAGTCTGCCCTTGTGGACACAGAAGCATCAATAAATGTGTGTCCGTTAAGTACCCTCCGTGCCTGCAATATCTCAGAAGACATGCTCAAGCCAACACCGACTACAATAGCAGCCTATGATAATTCCAGGCATGCTTGTCACGGGGTCGTGACTATACAGGCCGAGCTAGGGCCCTTGGTCATGAACGTGGAATTTTATGTATTAGACATAGACCCGATGTTCAAAGCCATACTGGGTCGTCCATGGTTGAACAGTTTAAATGCCATACCCTCCACTGCCCACCAATGCTTGAAGTTCCCACTCCAAGGGCGGGTGGTCAAGGTAAAAAGTATTTCCACAGTCCAAAATGTTGATGCCATAGCGGCTAAGATTCTCCCTACACTCTTGCCCACCAATAGGCCGGTTCTGTCGGTGATGGATTTGAATTATTCATGGGCATATGCGTCACGCAAGCCCACCACTGCGCCAGTCAATGTGAAAGCCAAATCCAAGATTAGAGATTCCAAAGGATGGCAGATGATTTTGAAATTGGGTTATCAGCCGGGCCAGGGGCTTGGTGCACAGTTACAGGGCCGGACCAACCCCATTCTCAATGGAAGGAAGATGGGCCGCCGAGACCTCGATTACCATGAATCCTCAATGTCAGTACTTGGAGACTCTGGGCCATTAACATGGGACTACCGGCAACATTTTGTAAAAGGGTCGTTACAGCCAGGTACCTTGAAGGAATCGCCGTCCAGTCTCAAAGAAAGGGCAAATGAAGCCTGTGTTGTCGCTGAGCCACCACCGCCGCTGCAAAGAGTGGTTGGTGACCTAGAAGATTGGTCTGGTTGTTTTGAAAAGTTGTTTCAGAAAAAAGAAAGCAAACTGAAGAAAAAGGAGACGCAGCTAGTAAAGCGTCCTCCGATGCCATTGGCTGGCCAGGGGCCACGGGAAGTGGGGAGCTCTGTCATTTCTTACTCTATGTCCCCATCTCGTCTTGCCTCTTGGTTCCAACAGTTGGGGTTTGTTCCCCGTTCTCCTCCGATCCTGGTCGAACCACACTTCACGGAGGGGCCCGAAATTTTGTTTGTTCCTTGTGTTTGTGGGCGTTGCCGGCCCATTGATCTTTCAACATTGTTTACTCCCCCCCCCGAAGCTCAACTCCATGAAATGTGATTTTCTTCTTCTGATCCTTTCTTTGATTGCATATTTCCAGAATTGTTCCCCATGCAGTTACCTCCTCCTCCGTCTTCTTCCTCCTCTTGCTGCATGATCACCTCCGGCCTCCAAAAAAAACGTCAATTTCAAAACGGAGGTATTAATGGAAGATTACGCTATGTTCTGCTCAGGTTCCCAGGGGCGCGAGACCCCTGTTTCTCTTCCAGTAGATTTCCTCTCTCCTAGGGTAGATGTACAGTGTGCAGAGTCTCCTAGGTTAGTCGAGTCAGTGGGAGTAGAGTCTAGTTCGAGTCTAGTCAGCCCATCCACGTCTGCGGCACGCCCCGTGACGCGTCATCCCAAAACCATTCCCGATAGGTTTCTGCAAGATCTGGCTGAAAGATGCCACGCCCTTCTGAAGTGCCCTGAATTTGTAGAAATCATGATCGTCTTGGAAGATGATGAAGAATTGGAAGGGGTATGGAGCAATGATGAACTAGGGGTATATGAAATCGTGAACGAGAAGGACCCAGCTGATGATGAGGAAAGTGAGGTGGGTGACACTGCTGATTTATACGCACAAGGCTTAAAGAAGTTTGACGAACCTTCCTTGGCAGTGGATGAACCCACTAAAGAGATTAATCTCGGAACAGAAGAGGATCCCAGGCCCATACTTATTTCTGCTAACCTCCCTCCTCAGGTCGAAGAGGAGCTTATCAAGGTTTTGAGGGAGTACAACGACTCTTTTGCCTGGTCCTATGAGGACATGCCAGGTCTTGACCCTGCACTGGTTGAACATCGATTGATCCTAAAACCAGGGGCAACACCCGTTAAGCAGAAGGCGAGAAGATTCCACCCGCAGATGGCCTTGAGAATTAAGGAAGAAGTTGATAAATTGCATAAGGCCAAGTTCATTAGAGTTGTACTATATCCACAATGGGTGGCAAACATAGTCCCGGTAATGAAGAAGGATGGTAAAATCCGGATTTGTATTGACTTTAGGGACTTAAATAAGGCATGTCCAAAAGACGATTTTCCACTTCCTCACATCGATGTCTTAGTTGACAATATAGTTGTATACGAAGCCCTCTCTTTCATGGATGGTTATTCTGGATATAACCAAATCCTTCTAGCTCCAGAAGACCAAGAAAAGACCTCATTCACTACGCCTTGGGGCACATACTACTATGTTGTCATGCCCTTCGGATTGAAAAATGCAGGTGCCACTTATCAAAGGGCGATGATGGCTATTTTCCACGATATGATGCATGTCTACTTGGAAGCTTACGTGGATGATATTCTGGTCAAATCGAGGTCTCAAGAAGAACACCCCGCCATTCTAGCCAAAGTGTTGCAAAGGGCTAGGGAATATAAGTTAAAAATGAATCCGAAGAAATGTGTATTTGGAGTTGCGTCAGGGAAATTGCTTGGATTCATAGTTAGTAAACGGGGGATTCAAATAAACCCAAACAAAGCAAAGGCTGTCAGGGAAATGTCGCCGCCAAAGAACATTACTGAACTTCGAGGCTTGATTGGGCGTTTGCAATTTATTAGGAGGTTCATATCTCAACACTCGCAAAGATGCCGCCCATTTTATGAACTGTTAAAGGCAGGCGCAAAATTTGAATGGAATGAACAATGCCAAAAGGCCTATGAGAAGCTTAAGGTTTACCTTTCTAATCCCCCGGTTCTACAACCACCCGTCCCTGGGAAACCCCTGATATTGTACATTTCTGTGATTGAGGACTCCCTAGGAGCTATCTTGGCACAGGTAGATGATGAAGGAAGGGAAAGGGCAGCATACTACCTCTCGAGGTTATTTAATCCTGATGAATCTAAGTATACTGCCATGGAGAAGACCTATGCGGCACTAGTGTGGGTAGCTCAGAAGCTTAAACATTATTTCCTCGCCCACGAGGTTAGGCTGATCTCTAGAATGGACCCCATTCATTATCTCTTGGAAAAGCCTGTCCTTTCTGGCAGATTAGCTCGCTGGCAGAGCTTTCTTTCCCAGTTTGACATCACCTTCATCATTCAGAAAGCAATCAAGGGATATGCTATTGCTGAGCACCTCGCTCATTCTCCTATCCCTCGTACTGATTCAATCCAGGACGAGTTCCCTGATGAACACTTGGCAGTAATCACTCATCTTCCTTTCTGGTCTCTTCATTTCGATGGTGCTCTCAATTCCCAGGGCAGCGGAGTTGGCGCCGTTCTCCTCACTCCGGAGGGAGTAACCATCCCTGTTGCTTATCAACTCTCATTCCCTGCCACTAATAATATAGTCGAGTATGAGGCTCTCCTTGTTGGGTTTGGTGCAAGGATTCAGAGGGGGGGTGAATGAATATGACTTTTAAAAACCTTTCGCCCAGTTAAAATTTCGCTCACTAAAATGCTAGTTCACAAACTAAACAAACTTGAAGGCTAAATGGCAGTTGTGGAACTAACCAAACACACAGTGAGATCACTGGAGAGCTAACAAGACAGATTTAGTCAATCTGAAAACTAATAAATCTTCTGCTCAACCAGACGCCAAACACAAGGAGCGCCCCTATGCAATCACCTAGCGGAAGCACAAATAGACAAATCAAACCACAACGCACAAGGCGTTTTTAGGTGGTTCGGTCCAGCAGACCTACATCCACCCCACACTCAAACCGAGTGTGGCTTCCACTAGCTCACGCTAGAAACAGCAGACTCAGTCTGCAACAAATACTGCCAAACAGCTTGACCAGGGGAACAGCCTCCCCTCTTCCTCCCAACCGGAGGGAACCACTAGTGACACCAGTCACTAGCAAACCAGAGACACACGGTCTCTCTTCCTCCAGACCTGGAGGGAACCCCTGGACTTGAATCCACAAGCCCAGAACCGGAGACAAGTCTCCCTTCCTCCAACCCGGAGGGAAACCTAGAGACCCAAGTCTCTCTTCCTCTGAACCCCAGAGGGAAGCACAACCGGAGATAAATCTCCCTTCCTCCAACCCGGAGGGAACCCACAAGCAGCCCACCTGCTGCTTGCAACCGGAGGTATCAATCTCCCTTCTCCTGAACTAACAGGAGGAACCCCGACCTCTCTACAGAGTATCGGAAACACAGCAAACCAGAAAACAAAGGAAAAACAATAAACGAAAATAACTTCAGCAGACAGAAAGCTGAAACACGAAATGCACAATGTGGCTCTCAACGGAGCTGACTGGCCTGGATTTGATCCACGGTCCAGTAGACGGGTCTTCAGGTAAGATCTTCCTTCTTCTCCACGAGCTCTCTCGCTCACTCTCTATCTTTCTTTCTCTTTCTTCTGCTCTCCTCTTACTCTCTGCTTCTTCTTCTCTTCACACTCTTCTCGAGCTCTCTACCTCTCTTCTTCTCCTACTGCTCTTCTTCTTTCTCTTTTCTTTTTCTATCTGGATCGTGGCTCTCTGTATGAGCTTTTCTTCTTGCCAACTCGATCACCTTCATCTGTGGACGAAGGTCTCATATATATAGCAGCAGCAGCAGCATCAGCCACGACGTGTGACCTCCACATTTCCAGCCCTAAGAATTCGGTCCACGTGGCAGTCTCTCAGCAGGCTTCATTCCAGCCTCGGATCACGTGCTGCCCAGTCACGTGGAAATATTTCTTCCTCGGACCTGCAAGGAGATGAAAAGCCATTAAAACTGAGGGCCACAATAACTAGATCTGCACGAAGTATGTAGTAGCAATACTAGATGCACTGAGAACGACACGAGATACACAGGGTGACTACAGCACGAGGTAAGGAAAGAATGACACGAGATACACTGTGACAGAACAGACACAACGAAGAGAACGACAAGAAGTGAGGTTATAAAACAACACGAGGTAAAAAGAAGAACGACACAAGATACATGGAGACAGAACAGAAACCAACACGAAGTGTGGTTTCAACATACGAACGACACGAAGACCTGAGACGGAGAAACGACACGAAGTAAAACCATACAGACATAAATGATAACACGATATGCAACTTGTAACAGAGATAACACTACAAAGAGAACTACACGCAGAAGATGAAAACAATAACCGACGCGAGGTGAAAAACAACACGAGGACAACATGGGCTGACAGCAGAAACCGACACGAAGTGGTTGCAAACAAGCAAGACACGAGGTCTACGTAAAGCAACACGAAGTGTGGTTAAAGCGAGAACGACACGAGGTCTAATGAGAAAGACCAACATGAAGACGGTGTAATCAGCACGAAGTGAAGAACAACGACACGAAGTATAGTGGTGACAAAAACACACACTACAAAGAGAACGACACGAGGTGGTGGCACAGAAAGCAACACGAAGTGCTGCAATGTTCTGCACGCAGTGGAACAAAAATGACACGGAGTTAAAAACGACACGAAGACGTGAGAAGGAAAAAAAACGACACGAAGTGAAAAACGACACGAGGTGAAAACAAGTGAAAATGACATGGAGACAACAGTAACCGACACGAGGTGAGGTTACTAAGGCGACAACGACACGCGGTGTGGAAAACACGACACGAAGAACACAAAACGGAAAACGACACGAAGTGAAACATGACACGAGGTCTGGGAGACACGACACAAAGTCATAAGAGCGACAGTAACCAACACGAAGTGTGGTTACGAAACATGAACGACACGAAGTGTGGAAACATGACACGAAGTCACAGAAACAACAGTAACCAACACGAAGTGTGGTTACGAAACATGAACGAAATCACAGAAACACTAACACGAGGTTATGAAAACACAAGACAAAGACAAAAGATGAAATCGACACAGAGTGTAGGAACAACACGAAGACAGAACAGTGATTTGACACGAAGTCAAGAACAGTAATTGACACGGGGTAACACGACGACGTAGACACTGAAACAATACGAAGAACTACAGTAAGTGACACGAAGACATAATAGAAGGAATGACACGAACACAACACGAAGACCAGATACACAAGATAACGCGAAGACACAATTATGAAAAACACCACGAGGTGACAGACAGCACGGAGAACGACGCGAAGTGAAACGACACTTGAACCTAGACAGACTTAAAGACCCAGCGAAAAGATGACTCGAAGATAGAAATACAAAAACAATCATGAAGACTTGAACACAAAATTAACACGAAGACGTAAACACAACACGAAGACAATGGATGCTACAGTGCAATGTCTAGACATGAAATCCAATGCAAACGGCTGTACAGACTTGAAGAATAAGCCAGTGTATAGACTTGAAATCGAAGACCAATGTGCAGACTTGACAGTGATCTCTGCAGCGAATTTATAGACTTAAGAGCATATGACCCGGCTGTACAGACTTCACGTGTTGACGCTGTACACACTTCTAATGAAGTGCGATGACGCTGTGCACACTTAACCAATGCAATGCATAGGCTTGAACGAGAGTCCAATGTATAGACTTGCATGATGCACAAATACACAATCCAGTGTATAGACTTTGCTACCCAGACATGATATATGCAGAGACATGATATCTGACATAATGCAATGCACATATATAAAGAGCAAATGCCATCAATGCTAAACATCATCATTCATGTTGCTATCAATATGCAGAATGCTCAAGAATAAGAATGCATAGAAATGTACTTTATTTATTGCAATCATCAATGCACAATAACATTGCTATCATCAAAATACAATATCAAATGCACTCAAATGCACTCACTGTCTTGCTATCATCAAAACCAAATAGCATTGCTATCATCAAAGTAACATAGCACATGCTTGTGCCTAAGAGACACAACATTCTCCCCCTTTTTGATGATGGCAACACAATGTGACAGTGAGTCACACAAGATTTTCTCCCCCTTTGACATGATCAAAAAGAGAAAAACAGTAAAAACAAGAGTGCAAAGTGCATTATGCATGCAAGTGACTGCTAGAGCAAGAAGCTCCCCCTGAAGGTATGACTTCTCCTGAAGTATTTCTCCCCCTAAATAAATGCTCCCCCTTTGAGAAGGAATATGAACAGATAAACAAGGTAGAGAAGGTAGGAGGGTCACTTGATAACAGCTGAATCATATGTTCAGAAAGGAAACATGATTATAAGCAACTGTTAAAGTATAAGAATCATCAACATACAATTTTTCAAAATATTCAGGTTTAATCAGTGATAAATCTAGAGTAAAACACCTGACCCCTGAGAAAGAGTTTTAGATTCCATTTATAGCAATGAATCTAGGGCACATGGTATTAATAGATAAGTCTGAAATAATACCCTTTTGTGTTTAAACAAGGAAATTCAAGAGAGGCAACTTGAATATGTATTGATAAAAATAATTTTCACTCATTGACTTTTGATTTTTCAAAGGGTTACAGCAGTTTGACTTTCATTTTTTTTTTAATTTCAGAAACTGAACTAAGTGAATAGACCTATGGCATTTATGCTGTTGACATTAGGTGTACACCTTGATAAGAGGCAGGTACCCCCAGTTACTAGGCATAAACTATATGATCTACTTCAGATCAAGACCCACAAAGAATAGTCTTCACTTTTGACATTGAGGGTACACCTTGATCAGAGGCCAGTACCCTCAGTTACTTGGTGAGGACTCCCCCTATAGATTTGACCCTATGAACAGAGATAGTCTAAAGCACTTCATGACATGTGAATTTTCCTACTTCTTTGGAGGAGTTCACAGTTTCTCAGTGCAATCAGCCATTGCTCTGTCACTATGTTTAGTTCTTAACATTAATGATCTTATATACTGCTGCCCTTAATTCTTTTAGAGTGATTGATTGAAAGACATTACACACTCTTGTTCACCTGTTCTAGACATTTCCAGATTAACACATTTAGGCATTAAAAAAACTTTTTCTATTTTAGCCATGAGACAAAGATTAAGAGCTATAAAAGTTTTCTTTTATCTCAATTTCTGAAGTGCAGACACTTAACTCTCCAATTTATAAAGGTTAAACCTTTAGTTCTCTTCAATTTGTAAGAGTGATTCTTATAAGTGAACAATTGCAATAATCATCATTCAATGTACTAAACCAGATGCAAAGCTGTTGTTTAGTGAAAATGATGAGGAAAAGATAGCAATTGGCAATATGGTTCAATGACATCTGATGTCAAAAGATATGAATCATTTGAATGAGAATACTGAGAAGTGAATAGGATTCAATGAATTGAATAGAACTCTCAGCTCCCCCTGTGATGCAAGAGATATGCTATGCAACATACTGTCCTACATGCAGACAAGACCCATGGTACTAGGCGGAGGACCTGGTCTCAAAGACCATCTCACACATGGTAGGAACCTCCGGGCAGATTTCCCTGCCTTTTAGTAACATACCATTTGATATACCAGGGTTAACAAGGACGATGCAACATAAAGCAGTCCTTCATGCATTGAACAACTTCAATGACAGTCATGCTAATGATGTATGCAGACATAAGACACATGCATAGACTGTGTACACTAAATGAACCATTCACACATAGTCCAGGTATGCATTTAAATACAAGCACGCAATGCATTGACACAAAGCATATATAGTGCATCAACTGAATATGCTTAACGAAGTATTCAATTTCAGTTCAATCATATAGCAAGAGAAGAGCATCAGATATATGCAAAAATGAATTCAATAGCTGAGTCTGGAATACAGACTGATCAGCTAGACATGGAGAGATCATCAACAATCAATCAAGCAAATGAACATGAAGCACACATTTTTCATGCTCACAGTTTCAGATAATGGAATTTAAAACACATTTCAGAACTGACCTGAAAAGTTCAATCATGGGGTTTTCATTCTTGAGCGCCTTGGTTAACCCCCTTTTTATTTCTCCCTCCAAGGCACACTTGCAAGATATTTGATCATCTTGATCCTGCAGGGACCCAAGTAGCTTTGGGTCCTGCGTTAGCCCTAACAGGTTTTCTAAACATTTTCAAGGCAACATTATCATCAAATTTCATCAGTGAACAGTCATCCATAGAATGTCCAAATTTTCCACAGTATCTACATGAACTGGCTGGTTTTTGGTTCTTATGATACATGTTAACAGCAGGGTGATGTTTATAAGCATGTTCATAAGATTTTCTGTTATATGCATGAACAGTTTGATGCTTGTTCTTAACCATCCAACATTCAGCAGATTTATGGCCTGGCTTCCCACAGTTATAGCATGAAATTTTCACAAAAGTTTTTGCAGGGAATTTGACAAAATGGGGTTTAACATAGTTCTTTTGAACATACCAACAGTCCTTGACTGTATGCCCATTTTTCCCACAGTGGGAGCATGCCAAAGAATTTCTTCTATGAAAACCATTTTTACCCCTAGTAGATCTAAACCAGCACTCAGCAGCCTTGTGTCCAGGCTTATTACAGTTGAAGCACACAATGTGCTGACTAGAATTGTGTTTAGATCCATATGGATCATAAAAGTGCATGGAAGACCTGGCATGTAGTTTATTATCTTCTTTCATGATAAAACATTCATTCATGAGATGACCATGTTTCCCACAATAATAACATGAGGCATCGGGCTTCCTAGCAGCATGGTTTCTATCAAAAGAATTTCTAGAATGTAAAGTTCCACTAGCATGCTCATCCTTTAACATCAATTCACAATCCTCCATTATGTGACCTCCTTTCCCACAATAATAACATGAATCCTTTTTAATGTGAGTGTGTGAGAAATCATGTGAATTGTGTGCAGTTTTCTTTACAGCAACAGGAGCCCCTTTTTCCTTTTTCTGTGAATTTTCACCCTTTTTCTGTTTTGGAGTTTGTTCCACAGTTTTGGGTTTCACAATGGATTTTTGTGCAGTGAATTGAAAGACAGAAGGAGCAGAGGTTGTGTTCTGATTGGAAGCTTTAACAAAAATAGTGGATGTTTTATTCCCATTACTCCTTTTATTTGTCGGACTATAGCCCAGTCCCTTTCTCTCAAAGTTATCACTCTTTCCAAGAAGCTTATTCAGATTGTCCTTTCCTTTGACAAATTTTGATAGAGAATTTTTCAAATCTTTAATCTCAGAGTTCAAATCAGCAATTTTAGCCTCATATGTGGACAAGTCTGTTTCACAGGAAATTACTTGTTGATGCAAAGCATCATTCAGGCTTTTGAGTTTTTCAACTTCCTGTTTTAATTCTATTTCCTTGTCAGTTTTAGATAAGGACTTGTAAAGATCATCAACTTCTTGTTGAAGGGATGTGATAGTAAGCTCATATCCAGCTATTTTCTGTTCACTGCAACTGACATTTCCATTTAACATTAAGTTGATGGTTTTTAGACTCTCAATTTCTTGTTCAGCATTCATCAACCTATCAGAATTATCCACACTCACACACTTGCCTTTTTCCATTGTCATTAGCCTATTTGTCAGCTGGGTGTTTAGATGTTTCAACTCATTGATTTCCTCTTTCAGTTTACTGTTCTGCTCTAGGAGATCAGCATCAAGCACCCATTCATCTGAGAGAGACTGACATTCATGAAACATTTCCTGTTGTTTTTCAGATTGAAATTTGTCAAGATTTTTCTGAATCTCTGAATTTGTTACTCTATCAGCCTCTAGTTTTTCAGAAATCAATCTATTTTCTTTTTCAAGATTTATTGATTTGAGTTCAAATTCCTTGAGCTGATTATTGAGTATTTCATTTGCAGATTTCATTTTTTCCAACTCAGAGTTGACACATTCTAATTCTCTCACCAATTTTTCATTTTGAACAATATCATTGTTGTGAGCCTGATCAACTAAGCTAAGCCTTTCCTTTAGTTCAGTAATTTCACAAACAAGCTTTTGACTCTCCTTTTTGTGTAGACCAATTTGTTTCATAAGAGTTTGTTTTTCAGATTTCAAATGATCTAGATCTGTAATAATAGAGTCAAAGTCTTGTAGTTGTCTTCTTAAAATTTCATTTTCAGTTTTCAGAGTTTCAAGATTTTCACCTCCTAGATTTTCCAGCTTCTTTTTCAGACTTTTATATTTCTTCCCTAGTTTCTTACGGGATCTTAACAGATTTGCATAGGCATCTTCCCAATCATCTAATGAAAAATTCTCGAAAGGGTTTACCTCCTCATCATCACGTTCTTCGAATTCATCTTGATCACTACCATGGTTGCTCTCGTCAGCCATCAGACCGTTGTCGACATTTCCCTTCTGAGCAAGCTTCAGCTCATCCATAATGTCCTTGGCAGACCTGCAATCATGAATACAAGACCATAAGGCTCTGTCAATAGCAGCTCTCATCAGGTTAAAGGCCTTCTGATTTTCTTCATATTTTGACTTGTGACTTTTAGTCCATTTGGACTTGTCCTTTGGCAATCTGTGGGGACCTTGTGAAATTAACTTCCACAGATCCGGATTAATCATTTTCACATAATTGTGAAGACTGCTAATCCATGAGTTAAAATCAGAGCCATTGAAAACCGGTGGAGAACCCATTGAGTAAATCCGTAAACAGATTAATGAAGCAAAGGGTAGAAACAGATAAGCACAAGGGACACCAGGATCCTCTGCAGATCGTTGGATCTGAACAATCAGAGAACCGCTCTGATACCAATTGTTGGGTTTGGTGCAAGGATTCAGAGGGGGGGTGAATGAATATGACTTTTAAAAACCTTTCGCCCAGTTAAAATTTCGCTCACTAAAATGCTAGTTCGCAAACTAAACAAACTTGAAGGCTAAATGGCAGTTGTGGAACTAACCAAACACACAGTGAGATCACTGGAGAGCTAACAAGACAGATTTAGTCAATCTGAAAACTAATAAATCTTCTGCTCAACCAGACGCCAAACACAAGGAGCGCCCCTATGCAATCACCTAGCGGAAGCACAAATAGACAAATCAAACCACAGCACACAAGGGGTTTTTAGGTGGTTCGGTCCAGCAGACCTACATCCACCCCACACTCAAACCGAGTGTGGCTTCCACTAGCTCACGCTAGAAACAGCAGACTCAGTCTGCAACAAATGCTGCCAAACAGCTTGACCAGGGGAACAGCCTCCCCTCTTCCTCCCAACCGGAGGGAACCACTAGTGACACCAGTCACTAGCAAACCAGAGACACACGGTCTCTCTTCCTCCAGACCTGGAGGGAACCCCTGGACTTGAATCCACAAGCCCAGAACCGGAGACAAGTCTCCCTTCCTCCAACCCGGAGGGAAACCTAGAGACCCAAGTCTCTCTTCCTCTGAACCCCAGAGGGAAGCACAACCGGAGATAAATCTCCCTTCCTCCAACCCGGAGGGAACCCACAAGCAGCCCACCTGCTGCTTGCAACCGGAGGTATCAATCTCCCTTCTCCTGAACTAACAGGAGGAACCCCGACCTCTCTACAGAGTATCGGAAACACAGCAAACCAGAAAACAAAGGAAAAACAATAAACGAAAATAACTTCAGCAGACAGAAAGCTGAAACACGAAATGCACAATGTGGCTCTCAACGGAGCTGACTGGCCTGGATTTGATCCACGGTCCAGTAGACGGGTCTTCAGGTAAGATCTTCCTTCTTCTCCACGAGCTCTCTCGCTCACTCTCTATCTTTCTTTCTCTTTCTTCTGCTCTCCTCTTACTCTCTGCTTCTTCTTCTCTTCACACTCTTCTCGAGCTCTCTACCTCTCTTCTTCTCCTACTGCTCTTCTTCTTTCTCTTTTCTTTTTCTATCTGGATCGTGGCTCTCTGTATGAGCTTTTCTTCTTGCCAACTCGATCACCTTCATCTGTGGACGAAGGTCTCATATATATAGCAGCAGCAGCAGCATCAGCCACGACGTGTGACCTCCACATTTCCAGCCCTAAGAATTCGGTCCACGTGGCAGTCTCTCAGCAGGCTTCATTCCAGCCTCGGATCACGTGCTGCCCAGTCACGTGGAAATATTTCTTCCTCGGACCTACAAGGAGATGAAAAGCCAATAAAACTGAGGGCCACAATAACTAGATCTGCACGAAGTATGTAGTAGCAATACTAGATGCACTGAGAACGACACGAGATACACAGGGTGACTACAGCACGAGGTAAGGAAAGAATGACACGAGATACACTGTGACAGAACAGACACAACGAAGAGAACGACAAGAAGTGAGGTTATAAAACAACACGAGGTAAAAAGAAGAACGACACAAGATACATGGAGACAGAACAGAAACCAACACGAAGTGTGGTTTCAACATACGAACGACACGAAGACCTGAGACGGAGAAACGACACGAAGTAAAACCATACAGACATAAATGATAACACGATATGCAACTTGTAACAGAGATAACACTACAAAGAGAACTACACGCAGAAGATGAAAACAATAACCGACGCGAGGTGAAAAACAACACGAGGACAACATGGGCTGACAGCAGAAACCGACACGAAGTGGTTGCAAACAAGTAAGACACGAGGTCTACGTAAAGCAACACGAAGTGTGGTTAAAGCGAGAACGACACGAGGTCTAATGAGAAAGACCAACATGAAGACGGTGTAATCAGCACGAAGTGAAGAACAACGACACGAAGTATAGTGGTGACAAAAACACACACTACAAAGAGAACGACACGAGGTGGTGGCACAGAAAGCAACACGAAGTGCTGCAATGTTCTGCACGCAGTGGAACAAAAACGACACGGAGTGAAAAATGACACGAAGACGTGAGAAGGAAAAAAAACGACACGAAGTGAAAAACGACACGAGGTGAAAACAAGTGAAAACGACATGGAGACAACAGTAACCGACACGAGGTGAGGTTACTAAGGCGACAACGACACGCGGTGTGGAAAACACGACACGAAGAACACAAAACGGAAAACGACACGAAGTGAAACATGACACGAGGTCTGGGAGACACGACACAAAGTCATAAGAGCGACAGTAACCAACACGAAGTGTGGTTACGAAACATGAATGACACGAAGTGTGGAAACATGACACGAAGTCACAGAAACAACAGTAACCAACACGAAGTGTGGTTACGAAACATGAACGAAATCACAGAAACACTAACACGAGGTTATGAAAACACAAGACAAAGACAAAAGATGAAATCGACACAGAGTGTAGGAACAACACGAAGACAGAACAGTGATTTGACACGAAGTCAAGAACAGTAATTGACACGGGGTAACACGACGACGTAGACACTGAAACAATACGAAGAACTACAGTAAGTGACACGAAGACATAATAGAAGGAATGACACGAACACAACACGAAGACCAGATACACAAGATAACGCGAAGACACAATTATGAAAAACACCACGAGGTGACAGACAGCACGGAGAACGACGCGAAGTGAAACGACACTTGAACCTAGACAGACTTAAAGACCCAGCGAAAAGATGACTCGAAGATAGAAATACAAAAACAATCATGAAGACTTGAACACAAAATTAACACGAAGACGTAAACACAACACGAAGACAATGGATGCTACAGTGCAATGTCTAGACATGAAATCCAATGCAAACGGCTGTACAGACTTGAAGAATAAGCCAGTGTATAGACTTGAAATCGAAGACCAATGTGCAGACTTGACAGTGATCTCTGCAGCGAATTTATAGACTTAAGAGCATATGACCCGGCTGTACAGACTTCACGCGTTGACGCTGTACACACTTCTAATGAAGTGCGATGACGCTGTGCACACTTAACCAATGCAATGCATAGGCTTGAACGAGAGTCCAATGTATAGACTTGCATGATGCACAAATACACAATCCAGTGTATAGACTTTGCTACCCAGACATGATATATGCAGAGACATGATATCTGACATAATGCAATGCACATATATAAAGAGCAAATGCCATCAATGCTAAACATCATCATTCATGTTGCTATCAATATGCAGAATGCTCAAGAATAAGAATGCATAGAAATGTACTTTGTTTATTGCAATCATCAATGCACAATAACATTGCTATCATCAAAATACAATATCAAATGCACTCAAATGCACTCACTGTCTTGCTATCATCAAAACCAAATAGCATTGCTATCATCAAAGTAACATAGCACATGCTTGTGCCTAAGAGACACAACACTCCTTGCCGTTCTGAAGCACGCCTACCTCATGGGCGCGCGATACCTTAACATCATAGGAGACTCTCAATTGGTGTTGCGTCAAGTTCTATCAACTTACCGCACCCGTGACCCTAAGCTTAAGCCCTATCAAGATCTGGTCACGCTCTTGGCTAGGCAGTTCCGAAAACTTATCTATATTCATACTCCTCGTTCTCAGAACATCTTGGCTGACGCACTTGCGTCACTCGCTTCTTCCCTCGCATTCCCCCTTAGTCGTGCCATTGAGACCATTGTGGTCCAGCGGTTAGATGTTCCTTCCCCGCAGGATCCCTGGTTTGACAACCTTAGGAAGTCTGTAGAGAAGAAGACAGAAAGGGAGGAGGTGAGAGAAGTATCCTTGACCGAGCTTGAGGAAATCATCGAAGAAGAGAGATTGCCATGGTTCTACGAAATTGAGCAGTATTGCAGGGATGGCACATTTCCGGAGGCTGCGAATGCTGAACAGAGAAAGGCCATTAGAAGAGTCGCTACAAGATATACAATTGTTGCTGGTGAGTTATATAGGCGGGCTCTGAACGGAGTTCTAATGAGGTGTTTAGATGACGAAGAGGCTTGGAAAGTAGTAGAAGCAGCTCACTCCGGTGAATGTAGAGGGCATGTGAATGGACAGGCGTTGGCAAAGAAGATTCTTAGGCAGGGCTATTACTGGCCGAACCTAGAAGAAGATTGCTCCACCTATGTCCGTAGGTGTCTCCGGTGCCAGCTCCATGCTGACAAAATCTATGCTCCTGCTTCTTCTCTTCATCCTATTTCTGCTCCTTGGCCGTTCTCCATGTGGGCCTTTGATATCATCGGACCCCTTGGTGACCCGAATTCCGCAGTCAAGCAGAAATCCTTCATTTTGACGGCTACAGAGTACTTCACCAAATGGGCGGAAGCTGAAGCATATGCAGAGATCAAAGCCACCACAGTATGCTACTTTATTATGAAGAACATCATCTCGCGGTTTGGAGTGCCAGGCGACATCGTCACCGACAACGGCCCTCAATTCATATCACAAGAACTTCGTGACCTTTGTAAGAAATTCAATATAGCTTTGCATCATTCATCACCATACTACCCTCAAGGTAATGGCCAAGCTGAGGCCACAAATAAAACCCTTCTCAAAATTATCAAGAAAACATGCGAATCGCATAAATTTGCTGATTGGGCCGACAAACTGATAGAAGCTCTATGGGCCTATCGCACCTCCGTCCGCACCCCTACAGGGCAGACTCCTTTTGCTCTCACTTATGGGATGGAGGCAGTACTCCCATATGAGATTTTGATCCCTTCCCTAAGAGTGCAGCTGGACAAAGAACTTAATCTCGACGAACGTCGAGAGGCGTTGCTAGTCCAACTTGAACTCTCAGACGACAAGAGGCTGAACGCGGCCAATCATGTTTTGGTGTATCAAAAGCGTGTCTCGCGATATTTTCAAAAGAAGGTCATTGAAAGAAAATTTCAAGTGGGTAATATGGTGTTGAAACGTAAATTTATCAGATCGGCAGGTCCCAGGTCTAAGCTGCAACCCAACTGGGAAGGGCCATTCGTAATCAAGGAAGCTTACCCAGGTAATGCGTATCGTCTAATCAACGCAGAGGGTGAAGACTTGCCAAACCCATGGAATGGGCTATATTTAAAACGTTTCTATCCATAGAGTCAAAACCAGCAACGGCTCGATGGCGGGGTGCACCCCACCTGATCGCGAAAGGAGGACCTGGGTGATGGAGACATCATCCACAATTCCCTTTGGCTAGGGTCCTCTTCACACTCCGGCATCATTTGAGTTTGGGCCTCTCTCTATAAAGGCCCACTTATCCTTTTGTGCTATTTACTTGAGTCATTTGATGTAATTTTCATTTTATTTGAGTCATGTCCCTAGGTCTTGCATTTATTTTCCTAAGTTTGTGTGTCATTAGATGGTGTAATGTGCTAATTGGGCCCAATTCTGCAGGCTTGGCCCAATAAGCCCCCCTACCCCTTCGGTTATTTGTCATTGAGTCTTTTGTCAGGGTCTTATTGTAAAATGTGGGTTTCCTATATATAGGGCCCCATTTCCTTCATTTGGAACTTAATGAATGAATGATTCAATACAAAAGATTTCCATTTGAGTATTCAAATCTAGTTTAGTGGAGTGAATCCTATAGTTGGGTGAGAAGCCCTAGGGGAGTGATTCCCCACCCTACTCTCTCTCTATCCCTCTTTCTCTCTCCTCCCACTAAGGGGTTCACCCCATTCCTCTCTCCTCCCTCCTCCCAACCACCTCCAACCCCCAACCACCTCCATTAAGGCCACTCCACTTCCCATAGTCCCATTACTCCACCCCCCTTGTCCCAAGGTGGAATCTTTACCCTTCCAACACAATCTTCCCCCCTTCCAACACAATCCCCCACTTCCCCACACAATCACCCAACTTCCAAAGCCATTTCAAATTTGAAATCCCTTCCCTCCAAGCCTTGGCCGCCCCTATCTCTATTCCCTTTAACCTTGGTCGCCCCCACCTCCCTCCTCTCTTCTCCTCCTAGCAATCTCCATTCCCCCTTACCTCCAGTTGAAACCTGCGAACTCCCCCTCTTCCTCCATCTCCCCACCACCATTAGACCCCCTCCACACCTCCCACAACCCCCCCTCTCACCCTTCATCCACCTCCCCTTCACCCTATACCCCATTCTCCTTCTTCTATCAAGGCATTGGAAGCTGTCCCTTGGTTGCTGCTTGCAGTCCAGAAGTTGCAGATGAACCAGCAGCTTGCAGCGGCCACCATGACCTCCTCCGGATGCGTCTGAAGATCCAAGAGCCATCGTTGGAAGCATCTACCAGTCGCCTTCACAACTGAAGTGGTTTCATCTTCTTCCAATCTCTGAGTCGTCCAGGAGGTCCATTCTCCCTCAGCTGCGCAGTTCTGCCCCGGCTGAGGACCTGAACCGGGTTGGAAGCTCTGCCACGACAAACCTCAGAGGAATCAGCCCTCAAGCTCTTCTACAAAGTTCTTCTTCTTCCTATCTACGATCAGAATCAAGAGGCGGAACTCCGTTCGGCATCCTGTGGCAGGAGTTACAAATTTTCTCCCTCAGCTCCATCACTCTGCCAGCTACAAATCTGCATCGACCTGCCACCACTGTTCTGCATCCCCTAGTCTTCTCCGACCTCAGTTGGCTTCCCTGTCAGTTTTTATGTGAAGAGGACCCGTTCACGATTCCAACGTCTCCAACGGCGCTTGATTCCAACGTCGGGAGCGGCCGGGACACTCTCTGCATCCTGCTGTTAGAAATCTGCAGCTGATAGTCCGAGAATCTGAAGCCCTGTTCAAACCACCGTCCCGGTCAGCAGAGGTGCCAGAAGAAATTAAAGAAATTCTGAGACATTCCCCTTCCTGTTACGAAGATTTCACCGCCGGTCTCGCCATCATCAATATTATGAGCGGGTTATACAGCATCGACAGCGACTACCTGTCCCTGTTCACAGATAGTAGGCAGATTCGGTGCCGTCTCTTAATCAACCCTTTTCTCTCTAATTTCCCCGCCCCGCTTGGCCGGCTGAAGGCCCCTCCCTGCGTGGAGGTAGTATTGTTTGTAATTCCATTAACCCCCACCCCGAGATCCCTCTCCTGCGAGAGGTGTAGTGGTGTAATTTGTTTGGGCAGGTCAAGCGACACCGCCGCGGCGTGTGGGGATCCACTCGCCTCCCCGCTCGCCCTCGTCTCCGACCGGGACCGGTTTCTTCAAACCGGTCGAGTAAGTGCTCAAACCTTCACTCCACTTAGTGCTTGTCTTTCAATATTAGTTCTTAATTCCACTGGTTATGCGAGTGAGAGCCCGTTCCTCAAGCCCCATAAACTTGAGTGATCACCGTGGGAATATTGCAATCGGTGCCTTTTGCACTTTGTCGGCCCCCTTGATTTGGGCATCCCCACCCATTGGGAATCAAGTCTTGGCCTTGCTGGCCCTCTACTAGCAAGGGCCCAACCCCACATCTTCACCTTGACATTGCCAAGTCACCCCGGGCTTGGGTGAGTGACGATAGAGCGGTGGCCCAACTTGGCCCGTTTTGAATGCAATTGTGCTTGCTTGCATTAGGTCCGAGGTTGTGTCACATCAATTGGTATCAGAGCAAGTCATTGACTTGTCTCTATCAAGTCTAAGTCCTAGGACCTTTGCATTGTGTGTCCAACCTCATTTGCCCCTTGTTTTGCATGTCCACCCGTAGTGGTGCTAGTTACCGACCCGATCCGTCATCTTCAAATCCACCCATGGATCCCAATCCTCAACTCAATCAAGATGCTCTTAGGCAAGGCCAAATGAATAGGGTAGATGCTGCCCTTACAAACATCCTTGACCAACTTGAATCACTTAACACTCGAATTGCTCGGTTAGAAGAACATGAGGTCCACCCAAGGGACAACGAGCCTAGAGTCCACCCTCCACATGTTGAGCCTCATAGGGAAGATCCCCATATAAGGAATAATGAGCCAAGAGTTCATCCACCACATGGTGATTTGCATAGGAATGACTTCCACCCAAGGAACAATGACCTAAGAATCTACCCTCCACATGTTGAGCCTCATAGGGAAGAGTTCCATCCTAGGAATCATGGACCAAGAGCCTATCATCCACATGCTGAAATTTATAGGGAGGACTTGGACTTTGACCCCTACTATAACCATGAGAGACCCCGCCACCCTCCAATTCATGAAAGGCGTCCACGGGACGACCCGGATGACCCTCTCTTAAGGATGATTAAAGTAGAGGCCCCAAACTTTGATGGTTCCCATGAACCAAGTGTCTACTTAGAATGGGAGACCGCCATGGACCAATACTTTGAATGGTACCCAATGCCCGACCAAAGGAGGGTAAGATTGGCCAAGATGCATCTCACTAAATTAGCCAAAACTTATTGGCTAAACCAAGAGGGTTTAAGAAGGATTAGGCGGGTAGAGCCTATTGATACTTGGGAGGGTATGAAGAATCAACTTAGGAACAAATACCTTCCCCAATCCTACCATCACATGCTGTTAGATGAATGGCAAAGCCTCACCCAAGAGGGGAAGACCGTAGTTGAGTACATTGAGAAGTTTGACTCCTATCTTTTGAAGTGTGGAGTTCATGAGGACCCGGCCGTTACCTTGTCCCGCTTTAGGAATGGACTTCAAAGTCACATCAAAAGAGAGCTTTTCATGAGAGATATTGATAACCTCGAGATAGCTTATCAAATAGCTAGGGATGTAGAAAGATTCTCTAGGATCCCTCGATTTGCTACTCCCCGACCGGTCGATCCCAAAAACATGGGACCACGGCCCATTCCGGCCACTCCCATGAAAGCCCATAATCCAAGTGAGAGCACCCCATTAAAGCCTTACAACCCCCCTCCCACCATCACTCCAAACAAATCCACCCCTAGTCACCCCCTCCCACGGAGGGAAGACATTCCCAAAGGCCCAAATGTAGGAACTACTTCGGGTAGCGGGCGTCAACAATGCTTTAGGTGTCAAGGGTTTGGCCACTTTGCGGGACAATGTCCATCCAAGGGATTGTCTAGCTTACTTATTGAGGAAGAAGCTCCACCCCAAAAAGAACTTGAAGATGTCATTGAGGACCATGAAGCCTCATTAGATTGGGAAGAGGAGTATGAAACCCAATACCTAGAGTCAGGTCTAGAGCACACCACTTCATCTTCCAACTCTCATCTAGGAGTGATTAGATGCACCCTCACCAAACCCCAAGAAGAGGATTGGCGTCGAACTTCAATATTTCACACCTTTGTCAAAATAGGGAACCATGTAAGGAAAGTGATCTTGGATAGTGGGAGTTGTGTCAATGCCGTGTCACCCGATACCGTCAAGCTTCTTGGGCTAACTATCACCCCTCACCTAAGCCCATACCGGGTTTCATGGATCAACAACAACTCCATCCCGGTCAACACTCAATGTCTTGTGCCTCTCACCTTCTCTTCATACCATGATCAAATATGGTGTGACATCATACCCATGGAAGTAGGTAGCATCCTACTAGGAAGACCTTGGCTTTATGATGTAGATGCCACCATCTTGGGTAGGAGCAACAAATGCACCTTTGAACATGAGGGTAAGACTATCCGTCTTAACCCCTCCCCACCTCGTCCCATGACCAAGAGGGACACTCCCCCTCAAGGACAACACCCCACCACCATACAAGTCTCGGGGAACTCCACCCCTCCAACTCCATCCCCTACCCAAACTCCCAAACAAAGTGGGACCTCGGGGTTGACCAAGGGTCTTCATCTCATCACTAGGAAGGAACTTGAAGAGGAGATAGTTCAAGGAGTACCATTATGTGCGGTGGTCATTTGCCTAGGAGAACCCACTTCCACGAATCCACATCCCATAGAAATCCAACAACTTCTAGAAGAATTCCATGATGTGTTCCCAACGGAGCTCCCGGACCAACTCCCTCCCATGCGGGATGTGCAACATGCAATTGATCTAGTCCCGGGAGCCACTCTCCCAAACCTTCCTCATTATCGCCTCAATCCTACGGAACATGCCGAACTTAGGAGGTAAATAGAGGAACTCATTAGGAAGGGCTTCATTCGCATTAGCAAGAGCCCATGTGCCGTCCCGGCCCTTCTAACTCCCAAGAAGGATGGGTCATGGCGAATGTGTGTGGATAGTCGGGCCATTAACAAAATCACCGTCAAGTATAGGTTTCCCATCCCTAGGCTTGATGACATGCTTGATATGTTAGCCGGAGCCACCATCTTCCCCAAAATTGACCTTAAGAGTGGTTATCACCAAGTTAGGATAAGGCCCGGGGATGAGTGGAAAACGGCTTTCAAAACCAAAGATGGCCTCTTTGAATGGTTAGTCATGCCTTTTGGGCTTTCAAATGCCCCAAGTACTTTCATGCGTCTTATGACGGAGGTCCTTAGGCCCTTCATTGGGATCTTTCTAGTGGTCTATTTTGATGATATACTCATCTATAGTCAATCCCAAGAAGCCCACCTTGATCACCTTAGGAAAGTTTGTACCATCCTTCGTCGAGAGAGTCTATTTGCCAACTTAGGAAAGTGCCACTTCATGACCACATCCCTCACCTTCCTAGGATTTGTGGTGTCAACCAAAGACGTCTCCATGGACCCCGAGAAGGTCCAAGCTATCATTGATTGGCCGGAACCCCACACCCTTCACGAGGTCCGAAGTTTCCATGGATTGGCTACATTCTATAGGATGTTTATTCGAGGGTTTAGCACTATCACTGGCCCCATCACCGATTGTCTCAAGAAGGGGACTTTTGTATGGACCAAATCGGCCTCTAAAGCCTTCCAAGAACTTAAGGAGAAGTTGACCCAAGCTCCGGTCCTATGCCTTCCCGATTTCTCTAAAGTCTTTGAAGTCACATGTGATGCATCCGGGATAGGGATAGGAGGGATTCTTAGTCAAGAGGGACACCCGGTAGCCTTCTTTAGTGAGAAGCTTTGTGATGCTAGGACAAGATACTCCACTTATGACAAGGAGTTCTATGCCGTGGTTCAATCCCTCCGACATTGGAGGCACTACTTGTTGCCCAAGGAGTTTGTCATCTTTTCCGACCATGAGGCCCTCAAATACCTCAATTCCCAACAAAAGTTAAATGCCCGACATGCCCGATGGGTTGAGTTCATCCAATCCTACACTTTTGTCATCAAACACAAGGCCGGGAGTGAGAATCGAGCGACGGATGCCCTTAGTAGGAAAGTTTCCTTGCTATCCACTATCCAAGTGGAAGTGACCGGGTTTGATAGGATCAAGGATGAGTACCCTAGCTGCCCCGACTTTGGGCACATCTATACCACCTTGACCACCCCTTCTAGCAAGGAGCATGAGGGATTTGTCTTAGAGGATGGGTTCCTCTTCAAGGGACCCAAGCTTTGCATCCCACGGACCTCACTCCGTGACTTCTTGATTTGGGAATTACATGCGGGAGGGCTAGCTGGCCATTTTGGAGTCCACAAAACCATTGCCCTAGTTGTGGGACAGTTTTATTGGCCTAGTCTCAAGAGAGATGTAGGCAAGGTTGTCGGTCAATGCCGAACATGTGCCTCAGCCAAACAAGTGAAACAAAACACCGGCCTATATTCCCCACTCCCCATCCCCGACCGACCATGGCAAGACTTAAGTATGGACTTTGTGCTAGGACTACCCAAGACTCCTAGAAAGCATGACTCAATCTATGTGGTGGTTGATAGATTTTCCAAAATGGCCCATTTCATCCCATGCACCAAAACCTCCGATGCCTCCCATGTGGCCCGATTGTTCTTTGATGAGGTTGTCCGCCTCCATGGGTTACCCAAAACCATAGTGTCCGATAGAGATGTCAAATTCACTAGCTACTTTTGGAAAACTCTTTGGCACATGATGGGTACCCTCCTTAAATTCTCCACTGCCTACCACCCCCAAACAGATGGCCAAACCGAAGTTGTCAATCGGAGTCTAGGGAACCTCCTTAGGTGTCTTGTTGAGGATCGACTGGGAAATTGGGATCTCATCCTACCCCACGCTGAATTCGCATATAACAACTCCATCAATAAGTCCATAGGGATGAGTCCATTTGAAGCCGTGCATGGATACAAACCAAGAAAGCCTTCCGATCTCATTCCTCTTCCCTAGCATGCTAGAGTGTCCATTTCAGCCGAGTCTTTTGCACAACATATTAGAGAATTGCATGAAGAAATTCGCAAGCACATCAGTAAAAAGAATGAGGCTTATAAAAGGCTGGCCGACTCTCATCGGCGTCACCAAGAATTTCATGTGGGTGACTTTGTAATGGTAAGGACGGAGAGGCTCTCCCCGGGAGCCAACTCTAAACTGAGGCCACGTGGGGCTGGTCCCTTCCAGGTCTTGAGGCGCATTGGTGCAAATGCCTACGAGTTAGATCTCCCTGAGGAGTATGGAATAAGTCCCACATTCAATGTTACCGACCTAGTGCCATATAAGGGACCCACGGTGGTACCTAGTGAGGTGATTGAGCCTACTTCTTCCCTTGAGAGAGCACCCACCCGTGAGGAGAGACCACCAGCCAAGAGAGCCCAGCGTGAACAAATTGAACAAATATTGGATGAACAAGTCACTACCACTCGGAGCAAGGTCTATGAGCGCTATCTCGTCAGGTGGAAGGATCGGCCTCCTTCGGAGGATTCTTGGGTGAGTCGGGAGGATCTCCAGCGGTTGGATCCGGACCTCCTC
The DNA here is from genome assembly GCA_022559845.1 of Amorphophallus konjac. Lineage (NCBI taxonomy): Eukaryota > Viridiplantae > Streptophyta > Magnoliopsida > Alismatales > Araceae > Amorphophallus > Amorphophallus konjac. The sequence goes on along the minus strand of CM040121.1, from coordinate 426,819,670 downwards.
GAGCAGTACCACAGTCGGATGGACCCCCACTCGACGGAGTCGAGCTCTTCACAGCCCAGGGGATTTGATGGAGACATCATCCACAATTCCCTTTGGCTAGGGTCCTCTTCACACTCCGGCATCATTTGAGTTCGGGCCTCTCTCTATAAAGGCCCACTTATCCTTTTGTGCTATTTACTTGAGTCATTTGATGTAATTTTCATTTTATTTGAGTCATGTCCCTAGGTCTTGCATTTATTTTCCTAAGTTTGTGTGTCATTAGATGGTGTAATGTGCTAATTGGGCCCAATTCTGCAGGCTTGGCCCAATAAGCCCCCCTACCCCTTCGGTTATTTGTCATTGAGTCTTTTGTCAGGGTCTTATTGTAAAATGTGGGTTTCCTATATATAGGGCCCCATTTCCTTCATTTGGAACTTAATGAATGAATGATTCAATATAAAAGATTTCCATTTGAGTATTCAAATCTAGTTTAGTGGAGTGAATCCTATAGTTGGGTGAGAAGCCCTATGGGAGTGATTCCCCACCCTACTCTCTCTCTATCCCTCTTTCTCTCTCCTCCCACTAAGGGGTTCACCCCATTCCTCTCTCCTCCCTCCTCCCAACCACCTCCAACCCCCAACCACCTCCATTAAGGCCACTCCACTTCCCATAGTCCCATTACTCCACCCCCCTTGTCCCAAGGTGGAATCTTTACCCTTCCAACACAATCTTCCCCCCTTCCAACACAATCCCCCACTTCCCCACACAATCACCCAACTTCCAAAGCCATTTCAAATTTGAAATCCCTTCCCTCCAAGCCTTGGCCGCCCCTATCTCTATGCCCTTTAACCTTGGTCGCCCCCACCTCCCTCCTCTCTTCTCCTCCTAGCAATCTCCATTCCCCCTTACCTCCAGCTGAAACCTGCGAACTCCCCCTCTTCCTCCATCTCCCCACCACCATTAGACCCCCTCCACACCTCCCACAACCCCCCCTCTCACCCTTCATCCACCTCCCCTTCACCCTATACCCCATTCTCCTTCTTCTATCAAGGCATTGGAAGTTGTCCCTTGGTTGCTGCTTGCAGTCCAGAAGTTGCAGATGAACCAGCAGCTCGCAGCGGCCACCACGACCTCCTCCGGACGAGTCTGAAGATCCAAGAGCCATCGTTGGAAGCGTCTACCAGTCACCTTCGCAACCGAAGTGGTTTCATCTTCTTCTGATCTCTGAGTCGTCCAGGAGGTCCATTCTCCCTCAGCTGCGCAGTTCTACCCCGGCTGAGGACCTGAACCGGGTTGGAAGCTCTGCCACGACAAACCTCGGAGGAATCAGCCCTCAAGCTCTTCTAAAAAGTTCTTCTTCGTCCTGTCTACGATTCGAATCAAGAGGCGGAACTCCGTTCGGCATCCTGTGGTAGGAGTTACAAATTTTCTCCCTCAGCTCTATCACTCTGCCAGGTACAAATCTGCATCGACCTGCCACCACTGTTCTGCATCCCCTAGTCTTCTCTGACCTCGGTTGGCTTCCCTGTCAGTTTTTCTACGAAGAGGACCCGTTCACGATTCCAACGACTCCAACGGCGCTTGATTCCGAGGTCGGGAGCGGCCGGGACACTCTCTGCATCCTGCTGTTAGAAATCTGCAGCTGACAGTCCGAGAATCTGAAGCCCTGTTCAAACCACCGTCCCGGTCAGTAGAGGTGCCAGAAGAAATTAAAGAAATTCTGAGGCATTCCCCTTCCTGTTACGAAGATTTCGCCGCCAGTCTCGCCATCAGCAATATTCCTGAGCGGGTTATACAGCATCCACAGCGACTACCTATCCCTATTCGCAGACAGCAGGCAGATTCGGTGCCGTCTCTTAATCAACCCTTTTCTCCCTAATTTTCCTGCCCCGCTTGGCCGGCTGAAGGCCCCTCCCTGCGTGGAGGTAGTATTGTTTGTAATTCCATTAACCCACACCCCAAGATCCCCCTCCTGCGAGAGGTGTAGTGGTGTAATTTGTTTGGGCAGGTCAAGCGACACCGCCGCGGCGTGTGGGGATCCACTCGCCTCCCCGCTCGCCCTCGTCTCCGACCGGGACCGATTTCTTCAAACCGGTCGAGTAAGTGCTCAAACCTTCACTCCACTTAGTGCTTGTCTTTCAATATTAGTTCTTAATTCCACTGGTTATGCGAGTGAGAGCCCGTTCCTCAAGCCCCATAAATTTGAGTGATCACCGTGGGAATATTGCAACCGGTGCCTTTGGCACTTTGTCGGCCCCCTTGATTTGGGCATTCCCACCCATTGGGAATCAAGTCTTGGCCTTGCTGGCCCTCTACCAGCAAGGGCCCAACCCCACATCTTCACCTTGGCATTGCCAAGTCACCCCGGGCTTGGGTGAGTGACGATAGAGCGGTGGCCCAACTTGGCCCGTTTTGAATGCAATTGTGCTTGCTTGCATTAGGTCCGAGGTTGTGTCACATCACTGGGTCCAGCATCTCATACACTACACAGCCGCCCGTGGTTCCGTTTTCTCCTGTGCTGTCCGACACCGTTTCTCCTTTGGCCATGCCTGGGGAAAGTGAAGATCCTTGTATTTCCTCTCTCTCGGCTGAAAATAGGGGCAAGTGGTGAATAAAGGGGGCGAGAACTGACCTGGACCCCTCCTCTAAAAGAGGTCTCAAATAGGGGCAGCCCGTTAAGACCTTATTCCGCAAAGAAAAGGAAAAAGAAAAGTAAAAAAAAAAGGGGGAAAGAAGAGGGGCAAAATCAAAAGTCAAGGCTGAGAGCACAAAGCTCGAGGCTCTCGAAATCCCCAAATAATACAACTAGGCATGGCAAGAGTGGCAGTACAGTTTCCCCGCGGGATATCATGAGCCCGGTCGTATGCGTGCCTAGAGCGGATGTAGGTTCGATAACGGACACAGAGCCCCGGCACATCAGACCGGATTCTTTGAAAAGGGGAGTGTCTTGGGAAGAACTCAAGCCCTAAAACCTCTACACCTACCACCAACTTCACTACTCAATCTTTTTCAATTTTCCAAGGAACAAATCCCACCCCGGGTATGGCCTCGGTAGAAACACCGTTGAGCAAAGTTGACCCCAGCCACGGGCGGCCCCCTTTTTTGCACGTGCTGAGTCCGGGAAGTCCATAGCGAGATGAGAGGGTCCCTGTTATTTAAGCTTGAGCTGGTTCCAAAACTCCAAAAAAATCAAATATTCCAAAAACCCAAAAAAATCAAATATTTCAAAACCCAAAAATCAATCATTTCAAAACTCCAAAAAAAGAATTAAATCAATCATTTCAAAACCCAAAAAAATCAAATATTTCAAAACCTCCAAAAAAAGATTTTGGTTTCTCATATGCATCGCATGCATTGCACTTTGTCATTGTGTTTTTTTTGTTGCCTATGTTGATAAGGCTTGCCCCCTTGACCAAAATCAAGGATTGGTCACGTTCTAAACTTGCCACGGGCAAGGGGTCAAGCCTAAAACAGATTTAACATGTTTTCCTTTATTCATTTTGTGTAAGCATAGGGGCAAACAGAAGATCGAAGATACAACCAAGCCATGGACACACGCAATCACATCAGAGAATGTCCAAACTCAAAATCATCTCAACCATCAATCTTATTCATTCTCATATCAAACTCTAAACATCCATATCCATATCATCATGAAAAGATAAAATAATCACTCTGTCCCCCGCTGCGCATCCCCGCGGGGACGTATCTCTCTCAGCTCCCTAAGGTAAGCCTGTCGTGTCTCTGGACCTCCTCAACCTCTACTGGTAGGGTGCGCACCCTGCTCACCTCGCACATAATCAGCGCGCTCCTGACCGCCTGCTCGTCCTCCTCTTTCCCGATCCTCCTCGCCTGTAGCACGGGAAGGTGGGGTAGCGTCGGTAGCACGGTCCGGGGTAGTCCAACCTGTAGGTAGCACCTGTGTGGGCTGTACATCGCCAATGCAGTATCGCTCACGAGCCTCAAGTCCAAGCCCGCCCTCCGAGGTAGTCTGATAGTGGTGTCGTGGAGGAAGTCCGGGTGCATCACAAATCTATCCAGGGGCAGTCTATGGAGGTACGGGCGCCACTCGTCCCTGGTCTTCATCTCGGCCGTCCTGCACTCAACCTGTGGAGAGAACCTGAAGGCGCCTCCTATGAAGTAAAGGGGATGGCTCCCGAAGATCCTGCTGACAGTAGTAATGTCCTCTCTCGGGATGAACTTCATCCTAACTCCCATCTAGCACTCCAATAGAATCATAGAGCCAAAGAGAGGGCCTCCTAAGGCCGCTGAGCTGAGACCCTCATACAAGTAGGCTAAGATGGCCTGGGAAATGGAAAGCCCCTGCCACAGGCTGCTGATGGTGCTAAGTAAGGGAATCTCTAACACATGGTCAGCCGAAGGGAAGAGGATGGCCCCGCACAGGCAGATAGATGCAGCTTTGGCTATGGCCTCGGTCCACCCACATTTATTCTTGCAATGCTCTACTACCCACTGACTAAGAGGAAGGAGGTAAATATGACGAGGACCTACAAAGGTACGAATGTCTTTGCTGTCTGGTATGAACCCTCCTGGGATGAGTTTTGGGTCTATAGGGGCAATGGTATGGCATATCAAGTCTTTCTCCCCCACCTCGGACCTAGGGAACCCGAAGTAGGTCTCTACCTCCTCTAATAGGATCGTGGCCTCAAAGGATGGAAAGAAGAAGGTATGGGTCTGAGGGTGCCATGTTTCTATCAAAGCTGACATGCTGTGCCAATCCAATGAGAGCTTAGGGTAGTTCTGGCCTAAGACTAAAAGGGAATGTAGGTGCCAGGATTTGAGAAGATAAGTCACCCCTAGGGGCAAAGCACGGATCATGGGAGCCACCCATTTCAAACCAGAATAGTGCCTCGGGCCTGGCAGGAGCTGAAAGAAGAGGAGAGAGAACATAAGAGAGAGAGGACACATAAGTGAAGCTGACGTAAAAGAAGTTGAATGAACCATGATGAGCTTACCTCTCTCATAGGAGTAGCACTGAGATGCCGGGGGATTGAGCTTAGCCGTTGGAGCACTTCCCGCTCCTTTCTGGCCGGTGTTGGCCCTTCAAAAGATGATCCTTCCATAGAACTTCCCTCTAGATCCCTCTTCATGAGGAATTGGTGATGAGAATCAAAGGTTTCAAGGTTTGGAAGGAAAGGGTTGTGTGAGCTGCGAATTTAGACTCCTCCCCCACTTATAGGGCTTGTTAGGAAGCCTAGGCCTCTTAGGATTAGGGTTGGATAGGTTCAGGATGGATTAGGATGAGGTGTGGATAGGTTCAAATCGCCTTACCCTCGGGTTGAGGACTCTCCAGAGAGTCCCCTTTAAGGCTCTCAGGGTATCCACTTGGACGGTCTTACGATAGACCGCCCATCCTATCGTGCGGTCCTCATCTGACCGTCCATCTCCTACTAGAGAACCCAGATCCAACCACTAATGCGGCCTATTACAAACCATTTGTCACTCAACACGGTTAGTATTAAACCATTTAAATCCTATTGGAGCGGTCTATTGGGAACCGTTTGTCACTTTGAGCGGCCCTATGAGAACAGCCCATCTGGTCTGCCCGTTCTATCCACCTGCCCAACTAATAGGCACACTCATCTCACTCAAGTCGGCGTGTACGTCACTCATCTCACTCAAGTCGGCGTGTACGTCACTCATCTCACTCAAGTCGGCATGTACGTCACTCATCTCACTCAAGTCGGCGTATACGTCACTCATCTCACTCAAGTCGGCATGTACGTCACTCCTCTCACTCAAGTCGGCGTGTACGTCACTCCTCTCACTCAAATCAGCGTGTACGTCACTCGTCTCACTCAAGTCGGCATGTGCATCTCTTTCTCACTCAAATCGGCGTGTGCGTCCCTCTCTCAGGTCGGGCGCACCTTTCAATCTCGCCTGTTTGCTTCACCCCCTCTAGTAGCTAAGTCACGTTCATTCATGCATACATACAGTCACCCACAAAAATCAAAACAAAAACATGCATACCACTATCATATCATATCACATCATGTACAAAAGACGGGCCCAGGACACAGTCAAGCCTGTCCCTCTCCTTGGCCCCCATCGCTGTCTCCACCGCCCTCATGCCTCTTTGGGGGAGGCATCGCTGAGGTCCCCTCATCACGCCGTCGCCGGCGCCGCTCCTCCTCCTCGTTCCTCCGATGGCCGAAGGAGCCAGTGAAGTAACTCCTCACGGAGCCGTGGGTGCCGTGGCTACCACTCGCAGTCACCCTGCTGCGCTCCCGACTCGCCTCCTTCAGACCCTCCACCTTGCCCTCCAACCTGGCAACCTGTAGACGGGCCTGCTCAGCCTCACTCCGGTAATGCTCTACCTCTGCCCGGTAACGGTCTGCCTCGGTAGCACTGGCTCATAGTCGCTCTAGCTCGGCCCGGAGGAGTGCCGTCTCCACTGCGTCTGCCGGTTGACTCCGCGCGGCCTCCTCGCGCACCTGGGCCACCTCCTCCCTAGCCACTACCCGGCTCTGCTCCAGCTCTATCTGGAGGCGAGTCAGCTCGACCGTCTGCATATCATTATTAGGCAGTTGCATAAGCATTTCATTCATAAGCACAAAAAGCAAGGGAAAGTTTAGAATTACGTACCCTCTCAGTGAGCGCCACCTCGGCCGCCTTGGCCCGCGCTACCATCCGAGTGAACTCCGCATCTCTCGCAGCCCGGTCGGTCGGAGTCTGGGTCGTAGAGGAGGAAGGGGCATCTGGTCTCACCCTCTGAGCACCCTCGGCACGCTGCATCCAAATACTCCAGGTCAGTCACATGCATAATCATAATCATATAGAATTGCATAATTTAAAGAGTGTAAGGTGTAGTAGACTCACCAGTAAGGCCAGGGCCTACCGAGCCTCATCCCGCTCCCTGATGGTAGAGTGCAGAAGTCCCTGCAACTCCGCCACTCGTCCCGCAGGATCCAGCTGCATTTAGAAGCCCATGTGTCAGTGCATCATCATATAGGAATCGTAAGCATAATAGAAAGAATTCAAGTTTAGAAGTCGTACTGGTCGGTGAGCACCCCGGAACACCTGGTCCCGGTAGTGCCGTGCATACGCGGTGTAGTATGCGTTGTCGCTCTCAGCCCGGGCGGTCACCACTCGCCCTCGTGCGGTCCAGTCGGTGATCTGGGTGGCGTTCCTCGCTGTCCAGTCGTATGCATCACCGAGCCCCCGTGTCGTCCTGGTCACCCGCTCCCCCTCCTTCTCAGGCGAAGGGAACTCCACGGCTGGCTGATGGACCCCGGTGGTCCTCATCACCAACCTGAAGTGTAGTGGCTCCACCACATTCATGCAGTGAAGCCACACGTCTCGTCCGGAGAAGGCGAGGGCCTCAGTCACCCACGGCTGGCTCGCCTGGCTCTCCCCCGTGTAGGGTGTCCACCGTACCTGCATAGAATAAAAAGTCTCATCAGCATCATAACCATATAAGAATTGCATTTAACTAGAGTATCTGAGTCTAGAAGCATATCGAGGTATACGGTAGAGCGTCCAGGTCATCATGTAACTCCCGGACCTGTCGTCTCAGGGCCGCCATCTCCCGAGGTGCTGTCCACCTTCGTGCGATCGGCAGGAGCCCAGGACGGGTCTCCTCGCCTCTACCCAGCCCACACAGGTACACGTAGGCCCACACCTGCATCATAGCACTGTGTCAGCATGTAGGAAACACACAGAGTCGCATAATTAAGTCTAGGGTAAGAGTCGTACCTGGAGTAAGGGGGAGAAGCCTCCAAGCATCGTCCGACGCGCCGTCGAACTCAGAGTGTCGAAGAGGAAGGCAAGGGCTGCCGCTCCCCAAGTGTAGTCGCCCACGTGCTGCAGCTTCTGGAGGAAGGGAAGGAACCGGCATCTCATCACGTCCGCTCGCGTGGAGAAGAGGAGTCGCCCGAACATCAGCATCAGAAACCGCCTCAGCACTCGATCAGCCTCCACTCCTGGTCCTGCAGCAACTCTCGGCTGTGCCAGCCCTATCAGCCGCTCCAGGTGCTCCTCCGGCTGCTCGCCAACCGCAACGCCCGCTCGTCGTAAACCCAGGCTATCCTGGAGAGCAGCCCGGGGTAGGAGGGTCGACTGCCGCTCGGGGCGCCGCAGTTGTAAGCCCAGCAACTCCCTAGCCAACCCCCGGTAGTCGGGAAAGGTAGTCCCGCTAACCGGTGACCCGTGCACGCGTAGGCCCGTAAGCCTGGCCACATCCTCTAGCGTGGGGACCATATGCCCCCATGGGAAAAGGAACGTCTGACTCACTGGGTCCCAGCGGTCGTGCAGGGCATAGAGCAGAGCTGCGTCGAAGCGACACACCTCAATACTTAGGAAGGGGGCGAACCCCATGGCAGCCAACCGCTCCCTCTGGAAGTCCGACAGTGCCAAGTACACTGAACGGACCTGCAGCCATGAGGTGCGGGTCCTACGCTTCCCCTGCATTCATTTCATTCATTTTTAGATGCATTTTAGTAATTTAGTTTTGCATTTTGTGTCATTCAAATAAGATCCTCAAGAATTCAACTCACAGCTTAAACAACGGTCTTCCTTCCACCGTTCTTATCTTGGACGGTCCTATGGGGACCGTTTAGTTTGGCATTGAATGGGTATTTGAACGGACCTATGTAGCCCGTTTACTGTTTGAGCGGTGACCCCTTCACCGTCCTTGCTTTGGTTTGGTTCGTTTGCTGTGTGGTATTGAATGGCTAGTCCTAGCCTGTATAATGTTGAGCGGTCCGATGAGGGCCGCATGTCCTTGTTTGTGCGGTTTCTATTGAACCGTCCCACCATCGTCTTCCCCGACGACGGTGGAGGTTCCCCAGCTGGCGGGGAGGCTGCCATAGCCCCCCAACTAGCCACCTAAGCCCTCTAAACCCCCCTAAGCTAGCATGCATGGCTCAAAATAATGGAAAAATGGAAATGGGGAGGTTTTTTTAGTTTTTTTGACCAACCTCGGGGTCCCGTGGTTTTCTGGCCAGTTTCTCCGGCGGTGGTTCTTCTCCGGCGTCCTCGTCCGCGGTAGGGACCTCCTCCACGGCCACGATCGTGTCGGCTTCTCCCTCGGCCGCAGGCGGCGGTGTGACCCTCTCCGGTAGCCGTTCTTCGATGTGCACCGCGGCGGCGGTCGTCGACGATGGCGGCGTGGTTGTCTCTCCCCCAGCCATCCCGGAGCGTCTCGCTTGGTGCTTCTGGCGCATGGAGAGGGTGAAAGGGAATGAAGGGGAGATTGAGAGGTAGGGAGAGGGGTTGAGAAGGGTGGAATGGCCTTGGGTTGGCCTTCGTTCCCTCCACCGTCGGTTACGGTGGAGGGAGACGAAGGGTTCATTTTTTTCGAAGTTACAGACGTTGCGCGGTCTAGCGATAGACCGTCCATGATGTTGTACGGTTCTCCACCGACCGTTTGTACTCAACGGTAAGCTTTTTAAGTCGGTTCAAATTCCCTGATATATGCGGTTAACCTGTAACCGTTCTACTTGGGGCGGTTTGTTCTTAACCGTGCATTCTTTAATGTTGGTTGCACTTCAATTGATGGATTTTGATATTTTTGTAAAACTTGCTAATAATTTCATGAACAGCAATCCAAGCTTTCACGTGTCGTTTCGCCTGCACAGGTAAGTCAGGTATGGCCTTCTATCCCTATATCCCTTACTGCATTACTATATGGTATTATATTGTATTATCTCGGGAACCAGTCGGTTATCTACTTGTTCCATGATCTGATGTTCCCCTTCAACAAAAACAATGATGATCCAGGACATGTACTTAATCTTCGGATAGGCCGTTAAGTTGGGATGTCATGGGGAGGACGGTTCTATCCTGCACACTGTGGTTGCGGATGGTATCTTGACTCTGATATTCTCAGCTTAGCAATATTATTCTCGAGTATTTTATATTTTAATCTTTCTTCGCATTTGTTTTTACAATTTATTTTATTTTAGCCCAGCATGCATCATACGCATCTTTTGAGCTTTCATGCCCCATGGTTTGCTTGAAGAATGTCTAATCAGTGATGGTCAGCTGTATGTTCGAATGCTCGAGTAAGAAGAACTAATTCCACTCGGAATTGGAAGGTCTTCTTGAATCGGTTTGCTTTGGTTTGATTGATTGAAAGGACCCCGTCTGGAGCTTTAGCCTATTTTTCTTTTATGGCCCCCTCATTGGACCGCGGGATTGTGTCCCCCATGAGGTTGGTCTTGTCGATTTGTTTTCATTTAGTTTAGTTCCTCCAAACGGGTGTTGCTTTTGGTTTAATCGTTCCGTATGATTGATTCAAAGTTTTCCCGAAGATTCATGACCCTTGTTGGTAGAAACGGGTGTCGTTTTACCTTAACGCCCGCTTTTCCAGTCCACTCCGCTGCATTTTCCGCTCCAGCTCCATGTTCCATGTCACCTCCGCTTCACCTCCGCTCGCTCCCCTACAAAGAGGACGTTAAGGAGGGGCATCTGTTGACACCCGTTTTATGCCGATAAGCGCAGTCGTTTCTCTTACTCCCATTAGTTGATGCCCTAAGTTGTCCATCATTCATTGGGCCATTTTTTGTGGCACGTCCTGGGCCCAGTTTATGGGTAGCCTCCATCCTTGTTAAAGTCCGTATCAATTCAGGGCTTATTGGACCTTGGCTTTGATTAATTGAACGTGTTTTATGAAAGTCAAGTATCCAAGAGCATGAACGGTCCAACATCAGCCGTTCAGTACTGGGGCGGTTGGACCCACACCGTTCATACATTTTGGCTAATTTCTGATGATTTTCTGAATATTCACCAACAGGCTTTTGTGCGGCCCTATCAGGCCCGTTCAAACAAATGGACGGGCGAATTCAAACCGCCTATATCTCATAGTCCTACGCGTGCCAATTTTCTCAGATAATTATCCAATTATTTGAATTATCATCGACAGGGTTAGAACAGTCGATGGTTGGCCGCTCTACATTTGAACGGGCTTATTAGAACTGTTCATCTTTAAGTGTCCAACGGCGGACGTTTCGGTCAGTTCGAGCGATAATTTTCTGATTTTCTGAATTTCCACCGACAGTGTTGGACGGTCTTTACTGGACCGCCCATCAGCTTGAGCGGTCTATCGTAAGACCGTTCATCCTTTCGATTGGTGATTTTTAACAGATTTTTATCCCTTTTATGCGTGGTTTTATCCCTGACTTCTCTTGTCGATTTCTCCATGGATAATCAACCTTTTTTGATGCCGTTTCGACTAGATAAGAGATTATGATAATATCTATGATTTATCTTTTATAATTTTGACCTAAAAATAGCTCTAAACCCTAGTTTCGGGGCTGGCTTTCTAGGCTCTATAAATAAGACCCTAATGGCCGGACTGAAAGGGGGGAAAATTTTGGTCGACGGCGAAGCCCTATCGCATTCTTGAGCGACCTAGCACCAAGGAGGGAGGCTTTCTACGTCCATACAAGCCTCCGATTCAGGGAGTAGTTTGGTCTTGAATCTTTTCGTTTATAGTTTTCATTACTTTCCCTTCATTGCATGCATCGTTTTCTCCCTACGTCCTCATTCTTTCTCATTATCATGCACACATCCACCCATGCTTTTGTCACCCTAGGGGTTTAAAACCCCAAGGTATCCCCATTGCCATTCGTTTATGTTCATTTCTTCTTATATTGACATTTACTACACCATCCAGTTCTAATTTAGGTCTTTTCTGTGTGTTTCTTACGTTGTTTTGCAGGTCAACAATCATCAGCACGAGGCCCATCCCCTCTGGCCGGCCGGAGAGGGTGGAGGTTGGACCCCTTGCAACTTACTGCGTGGTGGACTTGTGCGGTTTTAAGACAACCGTTCAACATCGTGTGCGGTGTATAAAGCGTCGTTCATCCTGTTGGTGCGGTCAACAGAGCGTCGTCCGTCCTCCAGTGGTAGTTCCTCCCGCACCCTCTGCAGCGCACTTAGGCGGTCTATCGTAAGACCGTGCACCCAATAGGCGGCCCTCCAGGAGCCGTTCATCTCTCCAGCGCTGCAGCTTAGGCGAGTACTCCCCCTCTTTCCAAGGTACGGCGTGTCCATCACGTCCGGCACCTTGGTGGCGATCACGGTCCTTTTGTTCTCTATTCTCCTCTTATCCTTGTTATTTGCTCATCGCATATTGTTCCACTCATGATGCATATTGATCTTTAGTAGGAGGAGAAAAATATATCTACACCTGTGAGGTCCGTCTCACTCAGCGTCTCAAGTGGACTTGAAGTCTATACATTGGAATGTCTTACTTAGCGTCTTTGTGCATGTCACACACTCGCAAAGTCTGCACAACGCATTGTCTGCAAGTCTACACATTACTATAAGCACGCATGCAAAGTCTAGACAGCCATGGGCAAGTCTATACATCGCATTGCATGCATGCAGGTCTAACTATGTACACTCGCTACAGCATGCTCGCATAAAGTCTATACATTGCATCTTAGCATGCTTGCACAGCACAAACAAAGTCTGTACATTCATATGTGCATTGTGCATTGCTCTTGGCAGAGTCTGTACATCGTTATGCTACCTTGTACCGTAGCAAGTCTATACATTCTCAATGCTCGAGATTTGACGCCCACCAGAAGTGGCGTCACTTCTGAAACAAACGCCTAAGTGTAAGGCGTCTTTTTGTTGAGCATCGCTTCATCAACTCTATACATTATCTGCTTGCATAACGTTGAGTCTGTACATCACTTGAACACTCATTGCACTCTAACTCTATACATTGCTTCATGTATTCCACTCATAACTCTATACACTGCTTCACTCATTGCACGAAGTCTGCACATTGTGTTGTTTTGTTCATACCTTATTTTGCTAAGTCTACACATTGATGCACGTTTACTTCTGCATATTTGAAGTATGTACATGGCTTAAGCTCTGCATATTTGAAGTCTATACATGGCATAAGCTCTGCATATATGGAGTCTATACATGGCATAAGTCCTGCATATAAGAAGTCTGTACATGGCATAGTATTGCATATCTGAAGTCTATACAGGCTACATCACTGCATTTACTAAGTCTGTACAACGCCATGGGTCTGCATACGTAGAGTCTGAACACTGCATAGCTTCACATTCACAATGTCTGTACATTACTTTAGCAGTGCCTTCATACAGTCTGTACATCGCTTAAACCTTAAACTAACAATTCTATTTCGACTGTCTGACAGGGATTCTTTGCAGAGACTGATGACTGAGCACGTGATCCGAGGACAAGGGGAGTGACCAGATTATGACACGTGTACTGAAAGCCTGCTGGATGCTGCCACATGGTCCAAGCTTTTAGGCGGGAGATGTGGAGAGCACACGCCCTTCCTGCTGCTGGTATATATATGGAGTTTCTTCCTTCAGAAGAAGTAGATCGAATAGAAGCAGCCAGAGCTAAGAGAAAAGAACAGAGAGTGAGCGCCTGCACGATCCACAGAGAAGAGGAAAAAGAGAGAAGAAGATTCATAGAGAAGAAGAGAAAGAGAGAAGAGAAGATTGAGAGAGTTGAGTTGAGAGAGTCTTTTCGAAGTCTTGTAAATCAGTCTCTTGCTTCAGATACCAGAGCTGATACTGCTCAATTGAGCTACATTCATTTTTGTTTTCCATTTCGTTTGTTTCTGTCTTTACTATTTTTGAAACTCTTTTGTTATCAAATTGTGAGCCAACAATTGCAGTGGAGGTTTCCCCTGGACAGGTGAAGCTGTAATCCTCAGTAGGCGAGACCAGGTCTCGGACGGCTAAGCTGTATCGCCCAGCGGTTGTAGAGGATTTGTTCCTATGGTCGGCAAGCTGTAAAGCCCAGCGAAGCTGTGTATCAGCGGTCTGTTGGCAAGCTGTGAAGCCCAGCTGTTCAAGCTGTGAGTCAGCAGGATCCACATTCCAGTTGGAGTGTGGGGTGGACGTAGATCTCTGGATTGAGATCGAACCACCTTAAAGATCAGTGATGTAAAACCGACCTTGGACCTATTTTGCAAGCATTCAAGTTTGAGCAGCGGACTCACACTAGCGAGCTCACCCGTATGGCACACACTAGTGCCCGATGGCGACTAGGCGATGTTGGAGAGGGTCCGAGGCGGGACCTTTAGGATCCAATGGTTGGCTAGCTTGGGAAGAACCCCAAGTGGACATAGGATGCCCAAATCATGGGCGACCAACACACCAAGGGTGTGGGTTAAGTGGATTCACTCTCAACTTGCCCACGGTGGTCACTCACGGTACTAGCAATTTGGGCCGAGCTCTCACTCTCCGTCCGACGAAGCAATAGCAATAATACTAAGCTAAGCAAGTGATTAAACCAGTCAAGAGAGGGACCGAGGCTCACCTAGCTGGCGTGAAGACGCCGACTCCGACCGGAGACGGGGGCGAGCGGGGAGGCGAGGGTATGCACCCGCACGCTGCGTCGATTGAAGCTTCAAACCTACGACTTAACAATTACATGAACTACACCCCATGCAAGGGGGGGATCTCGGGGTGGGGATTATGTGAATTACAGTCAAAACTACCTCCACGTAGGGAGGGGCCTTCAGCCGGCCAAGCGGGGTGGGGAATTATGCAAAGAGGACCAACTTTCCGAGCTCCGCCGGTTCTACCTTTCTTCTGTATTTCTGGATAGGGGGTTGATGTTGATGCTGCCAAAAATTGCACCGAGCTCAGAACCTGATGAGACTTGCGCTAAAAGTTTTCTAACAGACAAAGGATGATCTCTGAATTTTTGCTGAGCCTGGTACAGTCGTTGCTGGCCGGGGCAGAGTCTGGAACCGGACTGATTGGTTCTGCCTCTGTCTGGTGTAGAACAACGTGGCTGGTTGCAGAGGGTGCCACGTTCACTACCAAGCTCTGACTGAGGCGAGACTTGAACCGTTAGAACCGTGGTCAAGCCTTCTTTCTGTCGGCACTGACGGCAAAGTCGGAAGGTGTCGGAGAAGACCGAGAAGATCAGATGAGTAGAGGGGTGTCGGTTCTGGCTCCTGTAAACTGACCTGACACACTTGTAGTAGAAAATTCGTAACTTCAGATGCCGATGTCCAAATGCAGCTCTGCTTCTTGAGGATTAAAGAGGACTTAAGAGGGAAGAATTTTTCTGAAGAACACTTGATCTGAATCCCAAAAGGTTCGCCGTGGCCGAGCTTCCACTCTCGCTCTAGTTCTCTGCCTGGGGTCTTCTGCGCAGTCGAGGTAGATCGGGTCCTGCGGACAGCTCCGACCTCGGATGTCGACGAAACCACCTCGCCTAGAAAGCTCCTTGGACGACCTTTCCAACGGTGTATGCCATGCCACCAGAAGATGAGGGTAAGTGTCAGAGATGAAGCTGCTTCCAGGACTCGATCTTGCTGCCTGCGAACTGCTAATGGAGCTGCAACTGGGTGGTGGCAAATGGTGTAGGAGAGAGGCAACTAAGCAAGAGGGAGGTTGGCTGATGGCTGGAGAATATGGTAAGAACGTGGCTAGGGCTTCAAGGGGGTCTGGAGTGGCAGGGATAGATGGGGAGAGGGGGCTGGAACAGCTAGAGGTGGAGATGGGGGGGTGGGTGTGCACTAGAGAGACGGTGAGTGAGAGAGGAGGTGGGGGGCGAACTTGGCTGTAGGGAGGAAGGGAATTTCGACATAGGGTGATTAAGGAGGTGGGGAGATGGAAGGGCACAGCCCTAGGGAGAGGGAAATTCGAATTAGGGAAGAGCCCCTTCAACCTTGGGGAGAGGAAGGGAGCTTAGGAAATGGTGTAGGGTAGGTGGTAGTTGGGTGGTGGGGCTTGGAGTGGTGGAACTTCCTTGGGACTAGGTGAGGATTAAAGAGGGGTTGTGGGAAGTTGTGGGGAGTTAATGGAGGTAGGTGGGGGTTGGAAGTGGTTGAGAGGGGGAGGAGAGAGAGTGAATTTCAAAATTTAGAGAGAGGAGGAGAGATAATGGAGAGATAATGAGAGGGACTAGAGGAGGTGGAAATGCTATTCAATATTCATCCAAAAGTTGTTACATATGAGGAGTGGGGTGGCCTATTTATAGGCACATGACTTTTTCACAAAGGACCCTAACAAAAGACACAATGACTAATAACCGAAGGGAAGGGGGGTGTCCATGGGCCTAGCCCAATGAGATGGGCCCAATAGCCTATCTAAACAACACAATGACTTAGGACATTGGTAGATAACCTACTAACCTAGGTACATGACTCAAATAAAGGGAAAATCACATGATTAAGACTCAAATAAAAATAAGAAAATTACATGACTCGACTCACAAACACTTGAGGAACATAATGGCGTATACCGACGATCAGTCCGAGCTTCAGAAAATGTGGAGGGGCAAGGGATGTCCCCATCATACCCCCGGGGTGGGGAAAACTCGACCCAGTCGAGTATGGGTCCACCAGGGAAGTAGTACATCGAACTGCGATTCTGGGCGATCCACGATCTCCATACTCAACCCGTGACCATAGTCGGGGAACGTCACTTCAGCCTTTCGAAGTGGCCCGGACACACCCTCATGCTGGCTATGATGTCTTGCTTGCCTAGTATTGCTGTCGTGTGCTCACGTCGGGCTCTCGGGCTAATTTGTGGTGGCACTCCGAAGGTGTCCCTCGCAAGGATAGGTGTAAGCTCAAGGCACTCACTAGGATCCACCGCGGTGCCCCTAGAGAGTGCTGGATCCGCCACATGAGAGATGGGGAGAATCCCAAAACCCTTTTGAAAGTTCAACCCATAAGCCGGGTTGCCAAAGTCACTCGGAACTTGGCAAGGTCCAAGTCCTCGTGCCCTCAATTTGGAGGTGACCCCAGGGTAGCGCCACTCCAAAATCATCATCGTCAAGTTACCAACTTGGAGTTTCAAGTGGCGCTCACGAGTTTTTGCTTGCTTATTGTGAATCTCACCGCTTGCTACTTGATATTTGCTTGGATGCATATGCCATGCTTTATGATGCGGTGGGAGTGGACAATGTATGGTATGTAAAGGTGGTCCGGGGCAGCCAAATGTAGTTCGATCTTGCTTTGATGTCATGAGGACTGTGATAGACTTAGGGGGCCCGGGACATCCATAGATGAACCTTTTATGCATGGGTATGACGAATGTCGGGGGACCCGGACATCCATGTATGCTCCTAGCATTCATAAGACCAATGGTGAATTGGGGAGGACCGTTACACCCAAATAGGGACCACTCATGCTTCCTACTTGACATGTGGGTGTTGTGAATGAATGGACCCGACTTCTTAATCATGCCAAGTGGTGTGTTGTGCCAAAACTCATGCACTCCTATCCTAGAGATGACTTCCATGTGCATGGGTGTGGGGTGGCCCTTGAGCTTCCACTCATATGGATCAAAGGGATCTAAGAAGGGAGGCATCATGGGGTGGGACAATTCTTCAATCCCAAGGTTTATGTTGCCTAAGGTCAATGCTCCCTTGGTGTAACCCAATTCTAGGAAGGGAGGGGTTTGGGTTAAAATGGGCAGTAAGGATAGGGTAAGGTGGGTGGTGAATAAGGTGAGTGGGTTACATAGAGATCTAGGCTCCCATAGGAAAGGGTCAAAGGGATCATGGTAAAGGTCACCGAGATAGGGGTACTCCATGTCTCCATGTCCTCAAGGTCCTCATATGGTGGGGAGTCGCCTTCCTCTAATGAAATGGTTGGGCCGGTGTATGGGGTGGGTTGGTTGGTCAAGGTTCTAGGAATCACAATGGTAGGGGAGTGGACCGGGATGGGCTCTTCCACTATGGGGAGAATGAAAAGGAGGTCACTAGTGTAGCAACCAATAGTGCAAATCGAGGTGATAGACCCAATGCATGGGTGGATGAGGTTAAGGCTCTTGGGTTGGTCAGCTCCTAGGGCCAATAAAGAAGTCAAGTCTGATTGCCACTTTAGACCTTTGAGGAGATCATCCCAATCTTCTACCTCATAGTAGGATTTGATTGTGGTGTGATAGGAGTGGAGGGGAACAATTTGGGATGGATATCCCAAAGGTGAGAGAGGTGGGGGTGAGCTAGGAAGGGTGGGTCCTTGCTTGAGCCATTGGAGTATATGCTCATTCATGGTGAAGGTGGGTGACTCTTGAGGATCCGGGCTATTTGAAGTGGTAAAGGGTTGAGACTTTTCCTTACCATTGGTGTGATCTTGGGCTTCCTTATGGGTGGGAATGGGTTCCGGACTAGCATCTACTCCCATGTGGAGGGTTGTGGAGGTTTCAATTCCTAGTGTTAATGGGTTGGGTAGGTCTAATGCTGGAGAATTGGTGATAGCTGGAGCATGGTGCACTTGGGGTGGTGGGCAAGGGTGGACTTGGATCGGAAGGGGAAGTAGAGGAGGCCTAGGTTGGGGAAAGATTGGTGTAGGAAGCGGGAGGTGAGTTGGGTGAGGGGTTTTGGGTTTGGGGATGGTGGCCATTATGGGCCTTGGTGGAGGGGTGGACACGGTGTCCACATGGTTTTTAATGGTGAGGGTTGGATGAGTGGTTGTCACCATGGAGGGAATTGGGTCGGTTAGGGGTCTCTTGCCCTTGGGATCATTTGGGGTGGAAGTGGGGGCTAAAGAGGCTTGACTAGTGTAGGTTAATGAAGGGGGTTTTGGTTGGGGTGTGGGGGCCCTCATGAGATTAGGTGGGGAGGTGGAGGCCTTGGAGACTTGGGTTCTAGTGGTAAGGGTTTGGACGGGTGGGTTTGGAGGAGTGAGAGTGCTCCTCGAGTTTTGGTAACCCGGGTAGGAAGGGGACATATATTTTGCTCTAAGTTGCTCCTTCATGTCCTTCCAAGTTGTGATGGGAGTTTCCCTTCTAAGTATCTTTAGCCCGACAATTTGCATCCAATAAGTTTCCGCCCGTTTGGTAAGTTGCATTTTGGCAACCAATGCCTTTTCATCCTCGGATATATGATACCAAGTGAAGTATTGGTCCATTGTAGCTTCCCAATCTAAATATTCTCTAGGAGAGATTCCATCAAAGGTGGGAAGTGGGAAAGGGACCATTCTATCGTCTGTCTTTGGGGCGGGCCTATTTTCTCCAAGTTGGTTGAGTCGGTCCGATATGTTATCAAGCCGCTCATTGGCATAGGTCAAGGCTTTCATGAAGTAGTTGACATGGCCAGGGAAGTTATGGGTGTTAGTGGTAGGCATCTCTTGCTGGCTTGGACTTATGGAGTGGGCCGATTGGTAAGGTTGATATGAGGTGGCCATACTA
Organism: Amorphophallus konjac; assembly: GCA_022559845.1. Taxonomy (NCBI): domain Eukaryota; kingdom Viridiplantae; phylum Streptophyta; class Magnoliopsida; order Alismatales; family Araceae; genus Amorphophallus; species Amorphophallus konjac. Next base: position 426,800,567 of record CM040121.1, on the reverse strand, counting down.
GGGGACAAGAGTGATGCACTTGAAGACTCTAAATGCATAGACTTGCCCTAGGACCAACTTGATAGAGACAAGTTGTGAACTTGCTCTGATATCACTTGATGTAAAACCGACCTTGGACCTATTTTGCAAGCATTCAAGTTTGAGCAGCGGACTCACACTAGCGAGCTCACCCGTATGGCACACACTAGTGCCCGATGGCGACTAGGCGATGTTGGAGAGGGTCCGAGGCGGGACCTTTAGGCTCCAATGGTTGGCTAGCTTGGGAAGAACCCCAAGTGGGCCTAGGATGCCCAAATCATGGGTGACCAACACACCAAGGGTGTGGGTTAAGTGGATTCACTCTCAACTTGCCCGCGGTGGTCACTCACGGTACTAGCAATTTGGGCCGAGCTCTCACTCTCCGTCCGACGAAGCAATAGCAATAATACTAAGCTAAGCAAGTGATTAAACCAGTCAAGAGAGGGACCGAGGCTCACCTAGCTGACGTGAAGACGCCGACTCCGACCGGAGACGGGGGCGAGCGGGGAGGCGAGGGTATGCACCCGCACGCCGCGTCGATTGAAGCTTCAAACCTGCGACTTAACAATTACATGAACTACACCCCATGCAAGGGGGGGATCTCGGGGTTGGGATTATGTGAATTACAGTCAAAACTACCTCCACGCAGGGAGGGGCCTTCAGCCGGCCAAGCGGGGTGGGGAATTATGCAAAGAGGACCAACTTTCCGAGCTCCGCCGGTTCTACCTTTCTTCTGTATTTCTGGACAGGGGGTCGATGTTGATGCTGCCAAAAATTGCACCAAGCTCAGAACCTGATGAGACTTGCGCCAAAAGTTTGCTAATAGACAAAGGATGATCTCTGAATTTTTTCTGAGGCTGGTACAGTCATTTCTGGCCGGGGCAGAGTCTGAAACCGGACTAATTGGTTCTGCCTCTATCTGGTGCAGAACAACGTGGCTGGTTGCAGAGGGTGCCACGATCACTACCAAGCTCTGATTGAAGCGAGACCTGAACCGTTAGAACCGTGGTCGAGCCTTCTTTCTGTCGGCATTGACAGAGAAGTCGGAAGATGTCGGAGAAGACTGGGATGATCAGATGAGTAGAGGGGTAGCGGTTCTGGCTCCTGTAAACTGACCTGACACACTTGTAGTAGAAAATTCGTAACTTCAGATGATGCCGATGTCCAAATGCAGCTCTGATTCTTGAGGATGAAAGTGGACTTAAGAGGGAAGAATTTTGCTGAAGAACACTTGATCTGAATCCCAAAAGGTTCGCCGTGGCCGAGCTTCCACTCTCGCTCTAGTTCTCTGCTTGGGGTCTTCTGCGCAGTCGAGAGAGATCGGCTCCTGCGGACAGCTCCGACCTCGTATGTCGACGAAACCACCTCTCCTAGAAAGCTCCTTGGACGACCTTTCCAACGGTGTATGCCATGCCACCATAAGATGAGGGGAAGTGTCGGAGATGAAGCTGCTTCCAGGACTCGATCTTGCTGCCTGCGAACTGCTAATGGAGCTGCAACTGGGTGGTGGCAAATGGTGTAGGAGAGAGGCAACTAAGCAAGAGGGAGGTTGGCTGATGGCTGGGGAATATGGTAAGAACGTGGCTAGGGCTTCGAGGGGGTCTGGAGTGGCAGGGATAGATGGGGAGAGGGGGCTGGAACAGCTAGAGGTGGAGATGGGGGGTGGGTGTGCACTAGAGAGATGGTGAGTGAGAGAGGAGGTGGGGGGCGAACTTGGCTGTAGGGAGGAAGGGAATTTCAACCTAGGGTGATTAAGGAGGTGGGGAGATGGAAGGGCACAGCTCTAGGGAGAGGGAAATTCGAATTTGGACTTAGGGAAGAGCCCCTTCAACCTTGGGGAGAGGAAGGGAGCTTAGGAAATGGTGTAGGGTAGGTGGTAGTTGGGTGGTGGGGCTTGGAGTGGTGGAACTTCCTTGGGACTAGGTGAGGATTGAAGAGGGGTTGTGGGAAGTTGTGGGGAGTTAATGGAGGTAGGTGGGGGTTGGAAGTGGTTGAGAGGGGGAGGAGAGAGAGTGAATTTCGAAATTTAGAGAGAGGAGGAGAGAGAATGGAGAGATAATGAGAGGGACTAGAGGAGGTGGAAATGCTATTCAATATTCATCCAAAAGTTGTTACATATGAGGAGTGGGGTGGCCTATTTATAGGCACATGACTTTTTCACAAAGGACCCTAACAAAAGACACAATGACTAATAACCGAAGGGAAGGGGGGTGTCCATGAGCCTAGCCCAATGAGATGGGCCCAATAGCCTATCTAAACAACACAATGACTTAGGACATTGGTAGATAACCTACTAACCTAGGTACATGACTCAAATAAAGGGAAAATCACATGATTAAGACTCAAATAAAAATAAGAAAATTACATGACTCGACTCACAAACACTTGAGGAACATAATGGCGTATACCGACGATCAGTCCGAGCTTCAGAAAATGTGGAGGGGCAAGGGATGTCCCCATCAATCGGTGTCTACTGTGTGATTGCCTGTGGTTTGTGTGATTTCATAGTGTTCCTTCTGTCGTTCAACAGTTGCTTGTTTTAATTCCGCATTAGAGTTCAACTTTGTTTTAAAATTAGACATTAGATCTATTCACCCCCCTCTAGATCCACTCTCAGTGGTAATAGACTGCGTCCATCTAACATAACAAGTTACACCCGGCTTAGGGGCACATGAAGAGAAATATATCCCGTCACAGAGGCGTATAAAAGAAAAGAGAGCAAGAATACACCCCTGCCTGGGGGCACAAAAGCAAGGAGACATATATCCCGACCTGGGAGCATATGAAGAGAGGTATACCCCGGCTTAGGGGCATTTGAAGAAGCAACATCCCCACCCGCCACGGGGGCATGGAAGCCATGAAGAATTCACCCTAGCTCTGGGGTATTCAAAAAAAATCTACCCCAGATTTATGGGCATTTAAGGAAAAAAATACACCCCGCTACTGGGGCATGAGAAGCAAAGACTATACCCTTCCTGGGGCACACAAAGGAAGAAACTCACCCCCGCTCTAGGGGCACAAGAAGCAGAAGCTACATCCCGCCCTGGCGGCATAAGAAGCAAAAGGTACGTCCCAATTTAGGGGCATTCGAAGGGAAACATACCCCGCTCTGGGGCATGAGAAGCAGAAGGTACACCCCATCTGGGGGCCTAGAAGCCATGAGAGAATACACCCCGCTTGGGGGCACAGAAGAAAAGGTACACTCTAACCTGGGGGCACGTTAAGAGAAATACACCCCAATCCGGGGCATCAATGAGAGAGGAAGAGCAGAACAAAAAGAACAGTCATGATGCAGATGTGGTCTTTGCACCCGCCTCTTCACAGTAAAAGAAGAGCAGAAAAGAAAGAACAGTCGTCAGGCAGACGTGGTCTTTCCACTCGCCTCTCCACGCAAAAGAAGAAGAGAAGAAAAGAAAGTGAGCCATGAGACGGACGCGGTCTTTGCACCTGCCTCTTCACAATAAACAGAGGAAGAAGAAGAGCAGATCAAAAAGAACAGTCATGAGGCAGACGTGGTCTTTGCACCCGCCTCTTCACTGTAAAGGAAGAGCAGAAAAGAAAGAACAGTCATCAGGAAGACGTGGTCTTTCCACTCGCCTCTCCACACAAAAGAAGAAGAGAAGAAAAGAAAGTGAGCCATGAGACGGACACGGTCTTTGCACCCGCCTCCTCACAATAAACAGAGGAAGAAGAAGAGTAGAAAAGAAAGAATAGTCATCAGGCAGACCTGGTCTTTCCATTCGCCTCTCCACATAAAATAAGAAGAGAAGAAAATAAAGTGAGCCCTGAGGCAGACATGGTCTTTTATCTTCGGCCTTCGGCCATCCACCCAATAAACCTCTCACATGATCGGCGTCACGGTGATGCGGGACGGTTGACGACCGAGCTAAGACGTACGACGGACTCGATGTGCGGCCAGCACCAACACACTATAGGCAAGCCGGGCGGCTGACCACCATGGCGTTCTCCGGGTGGAGACGTCTCTCAACAGCAACACTAAGTAGCCCAACGATCGTCCCTTGCGAGGGAAACTTGGGGATCACAGCGGTTAAGGAACCACCGTCACCTAGGGTGGTGCAGTCTGAGCTCGGTGCTCGACTGGAGCTAAAGAACGGGCGCTCACAACTCACAATCGCGGTGATTTGTAGCTAGCTAACGGCCCTAATATCACAAACGCAGCATATATGATAATATACTAAACCAGCAACGTGAGAGAGGAACGAGCGCGTACCTCCACGACTAGGCGTGGGGAAGAATTCCCGGCCGAATCCAAACAACCCCAATACACACAACGGTTAAAATTACAATTGCAGAACTTAATGCCCACTCCACGCAGGGAGGTATAGGGTTACAATGGCCAAATTTGGAGTTTCTGGAACCCGGGTTGACGGGCCACACTCGCAGGAGGCGAGGGACACGAGCCGGAGTCGATCGGGTACGCCGAGGGGAAACCGACCCGGTTCTGTCCACGCTGGTCACCCTGCGCAGCGAACTTGCGGAGGCCGGTACAGCCAGATCCGATGCCCGATCGGAGCGCCATTTGTTGGAGAACGTCGGCGATAGGACTTAGTTTATCCACTCCGAAGGGCGTGATCAGATCCATTCAGATCTGGGCGCAGCAGTGACTTGTTTCAGCTTCTGGTTTTGTGCTCACAGAACTTCACAGAAACACGAGTAATTAATGAAAAATTAGTTGCCGATGTCGGATTGAGGCGCCGTTTGTGGGAGATCGTTGGTGACGTCCAGAGGAAGATGTAATTCAAAGGGCTCACTCAGATCTTGAACGGAAGTGGTGGGGCAGACTCTGGAAGTTGACTCTGGTCCTGAGCTGGGCCTGCTCAGATCAGCTCGCGTGATCCCACAAGAATCATCGCCACGATCATTAAAGCTCTCGGATCGAGGCGAGACTGGCGGCAACGTGAAGAGGACTCAAAATCCTACGGCTAGTCCAAGAATTAGCTCCATAAAACTTGAGAGGCGATCTGGGGAAATTTGTAATCAGGAAACTTCAGATCTGGGCAGCAGGTTGGAGTAGATCTGCGCGCCGTCACGAGAAAAATCACCACTGGCGATCCCGAATTCCGATCGATGCAAAACCATCTCTGAAATCTTCCTAACTCGTAGAAGTATCAAGGATAATTTTGGTGGAAGCAGATGATAAGTGAATGGTGGAGATACGGGGGCGAATCACACGCCCAAATTCTGTCCCGTCACAGGACTGAACAGGGGTATCACACCCAAGAAGGAAAGAAGAGAATCTCTTTTAATGCAAATCTCACTCAACAAAATTTCATTAGCTTTTAACCCATCATCATACAAGCCTTTATATAGAATTTAGAAAGGGGGAGGGGGCTGAATGGTTCGATGGAACCAAGGGGAGGGGGAGAGGGGTGCGCCCCTTTGACTACATAGGAAGGGAGGGGGGGACAATGAAACATAAGACTTACCTACCATTGAAATTCAAGTAAAGGGAGGTAGGTGGCAGCCATTTCCCTTAGACCAGCAGCCATTTATGTCCCCATGTGGCAAATGAAGGAGGGAAGAAAAGAAATTCAAACAAACTAGCCTAATATGGCCAAAATAGGGGGCACCCCCCTTCATGGGCTTTGAATGGGCAAAGTTTGGCCATGGCCAAGCCCATTCAACCAATATGGAACCAATATGGCTTAAGGCCATTCTAATCTAGATAGCCCATGAATGAAGGAAGCCCAATTGGGCCCTTCATGGCTTATGGATCCATCATAATGGTCCAAGGCCATTCCTTCTTAATGTATTCTAATGGGGCTTAACCAAATTGGCCATTTAAGGGCCTTACAAGCAGCCCAATATGAAAACACAAGTTTAAAGACCATTACAAGCCCAATTTTCATACAAAAAGTATCCAAATTGAAGCCAAATTGTCCCCACTTGAAAGGGAAGCTGATGTAGTCCGATTGGTGCTCCGCATATGGTACCGTCGGTTTGTCGACGCGTGCTATTCGCTCGCTCTGGTGTCCGCACCACACGGTCTTTCGTCTGGACCGATAGATGCTCAGCCAATCAGGGCTTTAATCCGATAGATGCTCAGCCAATTGGGGCCTTAATTCGATAGATGTTCAGCCATCAGGGTTTTAATCCGATAGATGCTCAGCCATCGGGGCTTTAATCCGATAGATGCTCAGCCAATCGGGGCTTTAATCCGATAGATGCTCAGCCAATCGGGGCTTTAATTCGATAGACGCTCAGCCATCAGGGCTTTAATCCGATAGATGTTCAGCCATCGGGGCATTAATCCGATAGATGTTCAGCCATCGGGGCTTTAATCCGATAGATGCTCAGCCAATCGGGGCTTTAATCGGGGCCTTAATCCGATAGATGCTCAGCCAATCGGGGCCTTAATCCGAATGATGCTCAGTCGATCGGGGCCTTAATCCGAAAGATGCTCAGCCGATCGGGGCCTTAATCCGATAGATGCTCAGCCAATCAGGGCTTTAATCCGATAGATGTTCAGCCAATCGGGGCTTTAATCCGATAGATGCTTAGCCAATCAGGGCTTTAATCCGATAGATGCTCAGTCAATCGGGGCTTTAATCCGATAGATACTCAGCCAATCAGGGCTTTAATCCGATAGATGTTAAGCCGATCGGGGCTTTAATCCGATAGATGCTCAGCCAATTGGGGCTTTAATCCGATAGATGCTCAGCCAACCGAGGCTTTAATCCGATAGATGTCTAGCCATCGGGGCTTTAATCCGATAGATGTCCAGCCATCGGGGCTTCAACCCGACAGATGTTCAGCCATCGGGGCTCCAATCCGATCGATGTCGATAGTCGGCGACTGAGCCAACAGATGATCAGTCGTCGACACGCAGACTGATAGATGTACAGCCACTGGCAGCCACGCCGACAGATGACCAATCCCTATGTGTAAAACTTCCCCCCTTCCCTACTACAGCATTGATTTTATACCCAAAAGAAAAAATAGAAGAGAAGAGGAAGAGAAAAAAGAGGAAGAGAAAATAAAAGAAAGAACTCCTTTGCTTGGCCCGGACCTTCCGTCCAAGTCAATGAATAAAAAAAAAAAGGGAACTTCCTTGCTTGGCTCGGACCTTCCGTCCAAGTCAATGAATAAAAAAAAAGGGACTTTCTTGCTTGGCTCAGACCTTCCGTCCAAGTCGATAAAAAAAAGAACTTACTTTGCTTGGCTTGGACCTTCCGTCCAAGTCGATGAACAAAAAGAACTCTTTTGCTTGGCCCGGACCTTCCGTCCAAGTCAATGAATAAAAAAAAAGAAGAGAACTTCCTTGCTTGGCTTGGACCTTCCGTCCAAGTCAATGAATAAAAAAAAAGGGACTTTCTTACTTGGCTCGGACCTTCCGTCCAAGTCGATGAACAAAAAGAACCTCATTTGCTTGGCTTGGACCTTCCGTCCAAGTCGATGAACAAAAAGAACTCCTTTGCTTGGCCCGGACCTTCCGTCCAAGTCAATGAACAAAAAAAGGAGAAACCTCCTTTGCTTGGTTCGGACCTTCCGTCCAAGCCAATGAATAAAAAAAAGAGAGAGCCTTCTTGCTTGGCCCGGACCTTCCATCCAAGTCAATGAATAAAAAAAAGAAAAAAAAAAGAAGAGAACTTCATTGTTTGGCTCGGACCTTCCGTCCAAGTCAATGAATAAAAAAAAAGAGAACTTTCTTGCTTGGCTCGGACCTTCCGTCCAAGTCGATAAACAAAAAGAACCTCCTTTGCTTGGCTCGGACCTTCCATCCAAGTCGATGAACAAAAAGAATCTCTTTGCTTGGCTCGGACCTTCCGTCCAAGCCAATGAATAAAAAAATAGAGAGCCTTCTTGCTTGGCCCGGACCTTCCATCCAAGTCAATGAATAAAAAAAAAAAAAGAAGGGAACTTCCTTGCTTGGCTCGGACCTTCCGTCCAAGTCAATGAATAAAAAAAAGGGAACTTTCTTGCTTGGCTCGGACCTTCCGTCCATGTCGATGAACAAAAAGAACCTCCTTTGCTTGGCTCGGACCTTCCGTCCAAGTCGATGAACAAAAAGAACCTCTTTGCTTTCCTCGGACCTTCCGTCCAAGCCAATGAATAAAAAAAGAGAGAGCCTTCTTGCTTGGCCCGGACCTTCCGTCCAAGTCAATAAAAAAAAAGAAGAAAAAAAGAAAAAAAGAAGGGAACTTCCTTGCTTGGCTCGGACCTTCCGTCCAAGTCAATGAATAAAAAAAAAGGAGAACTTTCTTGCTTGGCTCAGACCTTCCGTCCAAGTTGATGAACAAAAAGAACCTCCTTTGCTTGGCTCGGACCTTCCGTCCAAGTCAATGAACAAAAAGAACCTCTTTGCTTGGCTCGGACCTTCCGTCCAAGCCAATGAATAGAAAAAGAGAGAGCCTTCTTGCTTGGCCCGGACCTTCCGTCCAAGTTAATGAATAAAAAAAAAAGAGAACTTTCTTGCTTGGCTCAGACCTTCCGTCCAAGTGGATGAACAAAAAGAAGCTCTTTGCTTGGCTCGGACCTCCCGTCCAAGTCAATGAATGAAAGACTCCTTTGCCTTGGCACTCACCCCGTGCCAATGAATAGACCACGTCAGCTCCCGACACCATGTCGGCACTAGCAAATAAACCCTTCGCTTCGAACGTTCCACCCGAATGCATAAAATCCATCTCACTCCGTAGGAGCCCTCTCAAAAGCATCCGGCTTGGACCTCCCATCCGAGTCGATGAATGAACAACTCTCTTAAACCTAGCACGAGTCACCAACTTCCCCTTGGGATTGGCCTCATCTAAGTCGTTTTAGGCCTCTTTCCTAAGACAACGCATAGACCCTTCGTTCTAGCTTCGGTATTTACCCCATGCCAATGACTAAACCCCCACTCTGACATCTCGATCCACGTGCATATGAGGTGAAGTGATCCCCTCATCCCTTTGCTGAAGGAGTGAGCGCTTTCCCGTGAATTCACATCGAACTAGCATCCCACTGGCTCGAAAGAACAGATATCCTATCGAAAAACTCCACTCGCGGGCCCCGCGCACTCTTTCCTCGCTTGCGTCGCCCACGAGTGGGGGGCATTTGTGGATGTCAAAAAAAAGAGAAGAAAAGAAATGTTCCTGTGGCACGAACGTCTCGACATCTCAAGAGCGAGTCGAAGGTGGGAAGGCCGAATAAACTCTGTACCTCCCACAAGCAAGACGAATATATACCCGGTGCTCTGCCACCCAACAAAGAAGCCCCTTGGGTAGAAGAGACAACCCCGGCTCTCCAGTCAGCATGGCCGAAGGCCGAATCAGAAGAAGCTCAGAAACTCGGACGCGGGTTTGGCTTGTGCCGGAAATCACTCGAAGTCCCGAATCGGGATTCAAAAACCCCGAGCAAAACACCTCGGAGCAGGAGCATTGCAGCTGAAATTCATCAGGAGCACAACTGATTGCCTGAATGGTCGCGAAACGGAGACGAGGTCTAAACCGGCGCGCCCTTGCTTAGGCCTTAAACCGGCACACCCCTTCCAATAGCATTAAACCGGCGCGCGCCCCCTTCTTGGTAGTAAACCGGCGCGCCCTCCCCTTTGAGATGGTTAATACGGCGCCACCCCCCTTCTATGCTAAAACGGTGCGCTCATTTTGAAGGAAACAAAAAATGCTATTCCGACGCGGTCACTATTCCCCCGCGGCGGATTAGGTGATTCAAACAAGTTATCCTCCTTCGAACGTCTATACGGCGCGCAACCGACCCATCCCGTCATAACTTCGGTGCTCTATTTCGCATCAGAGGACATTCAATGCTCAAATCTGTGTCTCCTCCTTCGTTCGATAGTGAAGTGGCAGCGATAGCAGCAACACGTATCGACAGCAGTAGCAGCAGAAGATCTTTCGACAAATCCGCAAATGTCCTGTCCTCGGACGAACAACAGTTTACGGCACCAACCACTGGATATTACCGCAGACGAATGAAGTGGCGGGAGTTTTTCTTCTGTTCGAGCAAAGAAAGGGCAACCCATTCTATATATACTTCGCCTGTTCCACGGAGCATCGCTCTCGAACCCCCGGGAGGGCGACTGAAGAAAGAAGAGAAGGCCACCCGAAGAGAAGGAAACTCCATCCATCCATGTCGGAGAGGTGAAGGAAAGGGTGAAAGAGTGAGGGTGAGAGCGAGAGGTGAGCACGGAGGAGGAAGAGCTTGTGCTCCGTTCCCCCCCGTCCATGTATCTCTTTCCCTTTTCTCCCTCTGTAATGTATTTCTCTTCTTTTGAGATGAAATATCTTGGGTTTGAGCCGTTTTCCCACTTTGGTGGATGAATAAACAGAAGGCCCTTTTGGCAAACGTGATTCTTTGTCTTTCTTCTTCTTTCCCTATTTCATCTTCTACTCATCCAGGGCCCTTCGAAGCTTGCTTCTCCATAGCGTGGCCTTCGAAGGAGTCCGTCAGGGGATGAACATTCATGGCCTCGTGGCATACATTTGTCCCGCTTCATGAAATCACCACCTGTAAGCTGCTGGAACTCTTGAAGGCTGGTCCTCGAGTCTCCACACGCACTTATAGGTTAACGGAGGCCTCACTCCGAGTTTTGAGGTTCACCCCGGAGCAATCCGTTTGGTGTTCCCCATTTTTCTCTGGCAAACTTCAGTCCGGGGGAGATGCTGCCTAAATTTCGCTAGGCCAAGAACACTTAAGAATAAGCGAACAAACTAAGTTGTCCGAAGATAAGAACAACATATCCTTGAAGCCCCTAATCACGACTGAATCTCTGAGTTCCTGCACAAACCCTCCTAATAAAACATTCAATCTTCATGCTAATCCACCTTAATAAATAATTAAAACACTTAATCTTCTTCTTCTCCACAAACTTAACCCACCAATCGAACGAACGAACCAATCATCAAAGCAATCTGCAAAAGAAAAGAAAGAACAAAAGAAGCAAACAGAAAACCTCTTTGGAGCTAACCCGGCGCGGGCTAATTCGGCGCGCTACCCCCCCCACGTCGGTTTAGCCCCACACTCAAAATGACTTTCAAAATCATGGGATGAATAGTGCGCACCCCCTTACTATTCACCTTGTTAATCCGACGCGCCCCCCCTGTGCATCCACCTAATCCGGCGTGCCATTCTTCTTGAACCTAATTCGGCGCGCCCCCCTGTGCATCCACCTAATCTGGCACGCCCCCCATGGGTGCATTTTACCGGTGCGCCCTCTTGGCATCCCCTGAACCGGCGCACCCATTGGCTTCCTTAAATCGGCGTGCATCCCACTTTCCATTTAACCGGCACGCCCCTTGTAGTATCCTTAGCCGGCACGCCCCCCCCCCCCCCCATTGGCATTCTCTTAACCATCGTGCCTCATAAAAGAAAACACAATTTAACAAAATAGAAGAAAGGGTTTGAAACTAATGAATAAAACAAAAGAAGAGACCCAAACTAATAAATGAATATGAAAGAGCATGAATCATTCGTATAATCAAAATTTCCTTCCTGGGTCTCCGCCCCCGGAGACCCCCGCAAGGGGCGTTGACCCCTTGACCCCCACGACCTGACCGCACAGGTCGATCCGCGTGCGAGGGCACACGTTAGCGAGTTCGGGCTCCACATTTAACAATTCACTCCCCCGGACTACGTATGAAGAGAAAAGTAATGATGTCCCACTAGAGCGGACTTGGATCTCGGGAGCCTTCACCCGGATGTGACCATGATCCGAACTTATCCCGGGCCGATATATCATTAATCTGACCCGCTTCTACCGGGATCTAATCACGCACTTGTATTAAACTTGCCATACTCACAGCAAACATTTGTACGGTTTGTCACCATCTCTTACACTACAAATGCGGACTTCCGTCCAAACAAGAAATGGTCCGACCGTGACCGACATGCACGCATACCTTGGAACCTTCATTTCCCGAGACTGTGTGTGAAGAGAAAAGCAATGACGCCCCATGGCATCGGACGTGGACCTCGGAAACACCGTTATGGCCATAGTCCGAAACCATCTCGGGCCGATAGTTCATCCGCTTGATCCACCTCTATCGGGATCCAATCCCGCATCCACATTAAACTTGCCGTATCCACGGCAAGCATCCGTACGGCTTTGTCGTTATCTTAGTTGCTTCAAATCTGGACTCTCGTCCGAATAGTGAATGGTCCGTTAGTGACTGACATATACCGGGATCTAATCCCGCATCCACATTAAACTTGCCGTACCAATGGCAGACATTTGTACGGGTTTATTTCCGTTTACATCGTGCCTTCAATACAGATCTTTGTCCGAACATAAAGTGGTCCATGAATGACCAACAAAATCTGAATGAACGAGACGGATCTCATCTTCCCCGAACCCTACGTGTGGGAATATCAATAAGACCTTCGTGAGTCACGTTTGGACCTCAGGTTCACCCCAACCATGGTCAGCGCCTGACCCACACCCTAGGCCTATAGCCAGCTATCTCTGTATGCGCCTTTGTTTTGGAATCTAGTCCTGGGACACTTTCCCGCTACCCTTCGGCACTGGAAATATTAACGATGCCCCCGTAAGCCTCGTTTGGACCGCGGGAGGAGCCCCCGGAATGGTCCTGACTCGATCTCGCACCGGGCCAATAAACTCGCTGATTCTCGACCACTCTAACCGAGATTCAACCGAATGTCTCCTATCCCTTTGAACAATAAATTTGCCGTACCCCGGCATACATATGCTCCGATTTTCCCCATGACGATCACGATTTTTTGAAGTCGGATGCTCGTCCGAATATCAAAATGGTCCCTTGAGTGACCGACATATTTCGAATGCTTGCTTCCCTAGACATCGGGCTTTCCGACTGATTCGAGATCGCTATCAACTTGTTTCTCTCGATATAGTTTCCTGGCCATGAGGCCTGGATTCCCGGTGATTAATCAAGGGTGTTCCTCTCTCCGAGGGGATGTAAATGACGCTGTGACCTTTATGGCGCGGCGGGTTTTGGTCCCGACACGAACCACACAATTGTCTGATTAGTCAGATCGAGCGCACAATAAATCGTCACTTTGTGACTGGCACGCCCACGCACTTAATAAACGAATAAACCCACCGAATAAACCGACTTAAAGAACAAATAAATGAGCGTGTCGAAAAGTGCGTCCACACTCCTGCACCACATGTGCACAACTATGATTACCCCACAAGGGGGTGGCAGGAGTTGGTTAACAGAAACCTAGCAGTTCATTTTCTCATGTCTGTTCAATAATCATCAGATCTGTCTTCTAGAGATTATTCTATAGATTATGGACAGTTGTATATGGAATAGGAGAAGTCTGCCCTATGCCGCACAGCTAACAACAATATTTCAGAGGGTTGGAATTCCTCTGGATAATGAAAAGTCAAAAGAAATCCCCATGAGCAATGTCTATTGCATGAGATTAATTGAGAATTACATGCACTTTAACAAAGAAGGTGACAGAATTATCAGGAATCTGCCCGGGCATTTACCTGAAACATAAGTACAGCCAGTTCAACAGGAACAGCCTACACAAGATCAGTCGGACCAGCCAGCTTTAGATGAGCATCTAGAATAGCATGAATAACAGTTCCATGTGGATGCTCACCTTGATCAGGAAAAGCAGCAGCAGTAGCAGGATGCACCTCAGGAGACCTATGTTGGTCCCATCATTCCTTTTGGGACTCTTCCCCCTCGAACACCTCCATCTGACCCTATAGTTCATAATGAAGAAGAGGCTCCTCCTCAATTCCACACTGACGCCTCATCATCAAGAGGCACTGCCTTTGGTGCAATTGGAGGTATGATGGACATTCACCCTACTCTCATCAAATTCTTAACAGCACAATTTGGTAGCATGAACTCATCCTTTTTACAGCTCAGTCTGCAAGTGGAAAGGATGGAAGCAAGATAGATTCACTATGAGCAAGTCCAGACCAGCAGATGGGAGAAATTTGTCACAGATAAAAACAAGTCAGATGGTAAACTGTATTCATTTATGCACTCCCTGATAAATGTGTGTGAAAGAGCAGGGAGAATCATGAAAAGACTATGAGAAATTCATGCTGAAACCCAATAAAAAACAAGTGAAATGGTCATGCATGCTTATGACATCCGTGAAGATCAAAGCAATCTCAATTAAGTATGCAAGGCTGATGGACACCTCAACTCACCTCTCATAACAAATGGCAGTAGGGACCTTAGTGGCCGCTGAGACCACTAGAACTCTCAATGCCACATCTAATCTGGAAAGAACAGTTAATGCCACTATTATGCGGCTACTTGATGCCTCCAACCGGATGAAAGGGAAGGTGTATGCTGACTGCAACAAGCTCCTTGATGCCTCTTCCAAGCTTGCAGAAAAAGTCCATACTGATACAATACTCATAGTGAACAGCACCACAAAAGCTGAAGCCAAAATGAATGTTGTGTACAACAAACTTGATATGGTTGGTACGGAAATTCTAGAACTGATTCGTCTGCATAAAGCCAAACTCCAACTAGCCTTGGCCAATAGAGGTGATGAATGGTGTCCTCCTCCTCAGACAGAAGCAACATCCTCTAATCTCCCACCGTAAGGAACCCAACAGAGGGCATAGACAGAGTACATTTGTGAAATGCTACACACATGGCTAAGGGATATAAATGACAACATCAAGACTCTACACCAGTCTGTTAAACAACGAGATGAGCAACTCACTCAGAAAGTTGACTCTCTCGCTGCCACAGTTATGCAACTACAGCATCAGTTCTCTAACGCCCAGAAACTTATGTATCCAGGCAGCACCAGCTCCAGCACATTGCCTCCACCACAACAACCACCTCCTTAACGCCCTCCTTGTTGATGCCAAAGGGGGAGACAAGTCCAGTATGCTACAAGCATCTAGAATCAGGCATCTAGTTAGGTCATGCATAGTCTTTGATGGATGTATATGAAATACTTTTTGTATATAAGTGGAAAACATTTTTCCAAATTCATGACCTTGTATGAAACTTTTTATTGGGAATGAAAAGTTTGCTTTGGAAATGCTTATGAATGCTTGTAAATAATGAACCATGGTTGTCATCATCAAAAAGGGGGAGAATGTTATGTCCCCTGGTTTTGATGATAACAAATCACACTTCATTATTGAATGTTTTGGTGTGATTAATGTTTAAGCTTAAGTAATGTTTTGGACAGCTCAAGTGAAGGACACTCAAGTGTCGACCTGTCATATGGACGTGTCGACACTTCGTGAAGAAACAAAGATAGAACCAGTTCAGGTTGAGCTCTAGAGTGAGCAAGGTACCGACACTTCCAATAATGTGTCGGCACGCGTAGAAGAAAAGTGTTGTTCAATCGTCTCTGGCAAGCTTCTATTTTACACAAAGTGTCGACACCCTAAGGAAAAAGTGTCGACACCTTGGCTCCAGCGCAATGGGCTTCATCTCTGATTAGTGCATATGTCCCGACACTGCCTAGTGAAGACTCGGCACGACGGCACGATCCGCACGCGAGTATGGCATGCTTGTCGACACTTGTCCGTCGAAGTGTCGACCGGTTCTGCTTGGAAGCCACGATTCTTCAAGATCGTAATGGGATGTGTCGACACCCTATGTGTAAAGTGTCGACACGTTCATGATCGCTCAGAACATATCTGAAATTGGAAGCGTCTGCTTTCCAAGATCCACAACCGGTCTTGGAGGATCCGCTCGCACTTGAAACGCCATCATGAAGCTCACCTGTCAAAAGAGTTTATTGTCTGGCAGAGACATCCTCTGATATGTGGTACCTTTAAAGTTTTGGTTCACCTCCTACCCACGTACCAGCATGCTGGCAGGGAAAGGTCAACCATGCTGAGGAAGCAAATCAAATAATGGGGATGTGACGTTCTGGGTGTGGCTTCTACAGTGGACAATGTAAGAGATACCGTGAGCCATTGATATAGCAGGAGAAGGAGCTCCAGCCCGAAAAAGAGAGCTTAACATAGAGAAAAAGCAGAAGGTGAAGAACAACCGGAAGTCAAGCCAAGAGAGATCTCTTCTTCCTGGTGCTGTTGAAGAAAGGGCAACGAAGCAGATCTTCTTCTTCCACCTCAGGAGCTCTCAAAGTAAGGGAGACAACATCTATCTACAGCTTCATCCAGTGGGAGTGAAAGCTGAGGAGCTTATCCACTGTTCCTCTTGCGGTTGCGGTGAAGACCCAGGAGAAAGACGAAGAGAAACCAGGCTTCGTCCATTTCTCTCCAGATAGGAGTTCTCTTCTCCCATAGGGTTTCTTTATCATACTCTGTCTGGTTGTTCTTTTTACAGCTTTATTTTTCTTTGAAAACAAATACTCCTACTTTGTTCCCTACCCGTGTGTAGGAAGACAGACGGTGTGTTCATCGGTCTGTGGGTTTCAGGGTTGTGTACCCTCAAGCTGTTTGGCAGCAGAGTTGAGAGAGTGTATCTCTCTATTGGAAGCTGTGAATCAGCGGTAGTACATTGGCACTAGTGAAGCCTCACCGAGTTGTGTAAGGGGTGGACGTAGGTCTCTGGATAGAGATCGAATCACCTTAAAACTTGTATCTTGGGGTTTGTCTTCCATTGGGTACTGACGCTAGATGCTTGGTAGGAACATTTCTGATCATCATCCGTGCATCTAGCCTGTTAGCTATCAACTATCTCTTGCCTTACTAGTCTTAGTCTTGTATCTAATTTTTATTTCCGCAAAGAAGGGCAAAAATCGGCTGATCTATTCACCCCTGCCCTCTAGATTTGCCTATCACCACACATCATCCACTCCACTGCCAACGCCTACTCTCGTCATCACCATGCCTCCACTTAACCCTTCACCAGTCATCCTCCCTCCACGACCTGCCATCTCCACCACTAGTCCCATTACCCCCATTACCTCCACTACACCCTCCACCACGTCATTTATCCACCCTGTCGGGCCGATTAATCTGCTAATCTCAAGCCCATCTGATGCCGTGCCAGCCCAAAATCTTGCCCTACGGAGCGAGCGTTTATTCCATGGAAACTATCCTTTCACCGGTGCATCTGCACCCAATCCCCAGTCCTCATAATATGCTGCTGATCAGGAGGAGGCAAATCCACTACCGGGTATACAATATGATTTGCTACATCATCTGGACAGGGTGCCTGCTAAAATCTCTATGCTGGAGTTAATCAAGAGGTCCATGCTTCACCAAGATGCACTTCGTAATTTTTTGCAGAAAGTTATAGTAAACGAGGACATGGTAGTAGACAGCTTACCGACAGCCCTGGCTACCATCTCCAGGGGGCCGACAATCACATTTTTTGAAACTGAACTAGCACTGTCGGAGGCACGGCAGATGCCACTATGTATTTCCATCATTCTAAACAAAGTAAGCATAGACGCGGCGTTGGTAGACACAGTGGCCTCTATCAATGTCTATCCTCTCAGCACTTTGAGGGCCTACAACTTGTCAAAAAATTCACTAAGGCTGACCCCGACTACTATTGCCGCATATGACAAATCCAGAAGGGCATGCCACGGGGTAGTCACCATTCAAGAAGAGCTTGGGCCTCTTACAATGCCAATTGAGTTTTATGTGCTAGACATTGACCCTATGTTCAAAGCTATCTTGAGTCGACCGTGGATTGACAATCTTAATGTCATACCATCTACTGCCCACCAGTGCCTCAAATTTCCTTTTCAAGGGAGGGTGGTCAAGGTAAAAAAGCATATTCACCGTCCAATCCGTTAAAGTCGTCTCTGAAAGGATTTTGCCAACACTATGGCCCATCAATCGGCCTGTCATTTCAGTTTTAGACCTGGATTTCCCATGGGCCTATGTGTCACGCAAGCCCACCACTGTGCCAGTCAACATCACAGTGAAGCCCCAGATACGAGATTCTAAGGGTTGGAACATGATATTGAAGCTGGGTTATCAGCCGGGGAGAGGTCTCGACGCACAATTACAGGGGCATACCAAACCAGTCCCCAAGGGCAAGAAAATGAACAGGAGGGGCCTCGGTTATCAAGAATCCTCGCTCTCAATTTTGGGTGACTCAGGACCATTAACCTGGGACTACCGCCAACATTTTGTCAGGGGCCCTCTCCAGCCAGGCACATTGAAAGCATCACCAAGTCAGCCCAAGAAAGAAGATACAGCTTATACAGTTGACAGGCCGCCATTGCTTCCAAAGGGGCCTGTTGATGATATGATCGACTTTAGCTAGGCATTTGCAAGATTATTTCATGAAGAAGACAGTTGCCGAAGAAACCAGGAGGTGCGGCTTGTGCATTATGATCAGAAGAAGCCAGTCATCCGCCCGCGGGAAGAGGGGAGCTCACCCGTCGTTTTTACTTGGTCTCCTTTCCGCTTGTTCTCATTCTTTCAGAAGCTGACATCCATACCCTGCTCACCTCCTATCTTGATCGATCCGTTCCTATTAGAGATTCCTACTGATTTTCTCATTATCAGGACATGCACTTGTTGTCCGCTGGTTTATCTATCCACTCCTTTCTTCTCCTCCTCTGATCCTTTTCTCGATCTCTTATGTCCGTCCATGTATCCCCTGAGGCTCCCTCCTCCGCCTTCGTCTCCGTCTTGATGCATGATCTCCACTGATCTCCAAAAAAAAGGTCAAATTTGAAACAGAGATTTCACTGGAAGATTGCGCTATCTTCTCTCCGTCCTCCTCCCAGGGGCATGAGGTCCCTACTGCCTCCCTCCCACGAGATTTTCTCTCTCCTAGGTTAGACGTAGGTGTAGATTGTTTAATAGTTCTATCTACAACGCCCCCTTTAAACTAACTATGCAAGTATATGCATATGAACATGCACCAATATAAGCAAAGAAAAGGCCAATGGAAGGGTGAGAAAGACATACCGTGATCGCCACCAAAGATTAATGACGCCAAAGGATGAAGATATGAGAGAAACAGCGCCGTGTACCTTGAAAAAGGATGAAGACTTGATCGCGCTTAAGGAACGCGGTGCGGGGAACTATGTTTATTCAACCTCCTCTCCTTCCAGCCGGCTAGAAGAAGTGGGCCTCACGTTGTATTCATGCTCTCCTACAAAACAAAGATCAAATACAAAGGAAAAACCCATTAGAACATGAGGTGTAGTATCAATCCCGCAGTGATAAAGTAGGGGTAGAAATTGAGGGAGAACGCACCGGGGGAGGTTTTTAACTCCTATGGAAGGGTGCAAAAGATAGGTGTATGTGTTGTGATGAGAATAAGACAAAGATATGAGAAAATCATGCAGCACAACTGCGGGAAATGTGCATGCAATATGATGAAAAATGCAGATAGAGTGTAGAAAATAGAGATTTATGATGATTTGTGAATTTAAGAGCGGGAGAACTAAGAGTAGAGACAATTAAATCAACCCCTTGGACGTGGGATTGAAAGCTAATACTTCCCCCTTCAGGTCGAGGTCGAAGATCTGAGTTGGAGATGCAGCATGGCTTCACCTCGAACCGAAGAAGAGCCCCCGTTTGCAACTTGCGAACTAGGTGCTATTTATAGGAGCAACAAACTTCTAGAGATAGATCTGAGATAAACACCCAATTTCAAGGATATAGATGCATAAACCTCAACATAATAGTGGTGGTAAGAGTCCCAGATCAAGGGAAACTGAGGTGGAGGTTTATCTCCCCCGAAAGTGGATCGAACAAGGGTTCCAAAGAGTCCCACGATGAAGAAATCAGAGTTCAAGAAGTTTAGGACTCTCTGTCTGGCAAACGGTCTATCGCACGGCCGTTTCTTGATGAAAACGGTCTAGGAAAGGACCGCATGGGGATGGAAAATGGTCTAGGAGGTGACCATAAGGCTCCACGGGTGAAACTGGAAGATTTCGAGCAAGTTTGGGTAAAACAGTCTAGTGAATGACCGTTTCTTGTGCCTAGCAGTCTAGCAAATGACTGCTACGCTGCTGGAGAAAAATTTCTGGGTAGACTTTGCGCGAATTTGGAAATTGGATCATATCATGCAAATGGTGCAGAACTAGTAAAAGTCATAGAAGAAGAAATTATAGATAACAAAAAGTTGAACAACTTTCATGAAGAGAGAAAGATGTGAAAACGAGTAGAAGATGGAGAAAATAGGGCGAGAATAAAGAAAAAGAATGTTGGGACATAGGTGAACAGCACAACCTGCAAGAAAAATGCAAATAACATGAAATTGGTGGAGAACTGGCCAATGGCGTAGATAAATAAATTGTAGAGCTTTGAAAGGCGAACAACTTTTGTGAAAGGAACATTTTGAATAGAGGTACAGAAGAGGATGAAAAATTGCCATCTTCAAGACTGCACAACGAAAGAGAGCCGAATGCTTGAATGGAAGTCGACCTAAATAGGCCATAAGTCGACTTGGAAGGCCTTAAGTTGATAAGATAAGCTTTAGGGCTCTAAGAAATCATGATCTCCGAAGTCTAAAGGTTAGGAAATAATGAAATGGGCTCGAAATCCATCCAAGGAAGGCTCCAAAATAATGGTTAATTCGGGATATCAAAAATGATGAATAAGAGAAATGACACAACTTGTGGGCTAAAACGGGTGTCAACAGATGCCCCTCCTTGATGTCCACTTTGCAAGGGAACGAGCGAAAGCGACGCGGAGGCGGAGTGGAAAGGAGATGGAGAGAAAGTGATAGCGACATGAAATGGAGATGATGCAGAGATGAAGCGGAGAGAACTGATAAGCGGGCATCAAGGTAAAAGACACCTGTCACAACCAACAAGCGACATGAATTCTCCCGAAAACGCCGAACTAACCACCTAGAATGGCTGACGTGGATGAGACATGTCTGGAGAGCTAAACTAACAGGATAAAGAAAACACGACCAACCTCATTGGGGACACAATCCACGGATAATGAGGGGATCGGAAAGAACACAACGTAAGAGCTGGAAACGGAAAGATATAACTGAGATAAAATCCAAACAAGAATCACGCCGGTCAACCAGACCGAGACGGCAGATCAGAGAAATCGTTCAAATTAATAGTGGAATGAGAATCTCTTATCCAAGAGAGCTGAAGTGCAACTAACAATTGCTGAGGAGAAACCTTGAGAGGATTGCGAGACATGAGTGCTCAAAAATGACATGATGCATGCTGGGCTAAAATAAAGAAATTATCAAAATGAATGCAAAGAAAGCATAAAATAGAAAGTACTCAATGATAATATTGCTAGACTTAGCAAGATAGGGTCAATAGTCTTCTTGCAACCACGGCGTGCGAGACAGAGTCCATCATCCCCCACCCGGCTCAAACGAGCGGCCTATCCAACGATTAACCGTATGCTCATAGATCATCATCGTTTTTGTTAAAGGGGAACATCAGATCCCAAAACACATGGTCAACTAGTCGGTCCTTGAGAGGCTATAATAATGTAGATATCATATAGTAATGCAATAGAGGGAAGGGATATAGAGCCATACTTGACTTACCTGTCAAGCGAAATGGCATTTTTTTAGATTTTTCAAATTTTTAAATTTTTATGAGATTTTCAAATAAGACAACCAACAATATGAACATAACATATATGAACATAATGAAAACATAACAACCAAATGAATGAAAGACACCATAACACAACATCATAGAGATGGATGAAAGATAACATAACATAACATAACGAAGGATGAAATCACATAAACAACATATGCAAGACATCACATGAACAAACAATAAGCGTGAGTGGGACCAAAGAACAATGGTGGGGCAAGACAACGCCACAACACGGAGGGACGGCACACGCGGTGGGACAAGACCATGGTGGGACAAAGACACGTGGGACGACAACCACGGGGGACAAAGACACAGACAACACATGTGTGGGATGACAACAACAACACATGGCATGGCGACACAGTGGGACATAAACACGTGACAAGGACACGACGGGACACAGATATGACAAATACGCTCTTCAATCAAAGCCCAAGATCAGAATGAAGCAGAACCGCTAGGTTCATAATCGTGAGGCAAAGCCCTCTCATGAAGACATGATCATTGCAAACAAAAGCTAAGAAGGACTAAAGCTTCAGAATAGATCGAGAGATAAGATTGAAGAAGAGAAAACAGATCAAAGATATGGATAGGAGACAGCGTAAAAAGATGAAGAGAGGAAAACTTGAACCTACAACATGCACACTGAGCAAACAGATTATGTATCTGTCCTTAATCAAATGCAAATGCATGAAAAATAAAACAAAAGACACATTTTTTGGATTTTTATAATTTTTTTGATTTTTTTGGATTTTCAACAATATTTGATTTTTCTAGATTTTTGAAATATTGAAAATTTTGAGATATTGGATTTTTTGACATATCTGATTTTTTTGCAATTTTGATAATATTTGATTTTTTTTAGAATTTTGACAATATTCGATTTTTTTGAAAATTTAAAAATATTCAATTTTTTTTTGAATTTTGAAAAGATTTAATTTTTGGGAGTTTTGAAAATAGCAATCTGCAGCACCCAAGATGGGCTCAAACTACTGGCCAGGGATCGTTGTTCCCCCCCTTTCATTAAAGATTTCCCTTAAGTAGGGCGTGCATGTGAGAGTGGCTTATCACAACCAACCGCCTCTAAAGAACGGTGTCCCTACTAAGGTCATACCTGGGATACAACCCAGCCTAAGAGGGAGAAGCAGAAGAAGACTTGAGACAAGCTTTATGCAGGATGGGAAACATCAGCACTTGAATTCCTTCCAGGGCACTACCCCTCAAAGATATAGTCTGTTGCGCCGGGGTTTTGTGTCTTTGATTTTGAGACCCATATTTATTAGACACGTGTGCGATCGGGCTCATGACGTCCCGCGGGGAACTGTACTGCCACTCTTGCCATGCCTTTGATTCATAATTTTGCTATTGATTAGATCATTGATTTATTTTTTTGACAGCCCTTATTGGCCAGATATAACATGAAAGCTCATTTTTCAAGGGCCAAGACTGCCCCTATTTGAGACCTCTCTCGTATTAGGGAGCGCCTAGGTCGGTCATCTCATCAGTCAATCTCTTGCCCCTACACTTGGCCAAGAAGACAAAAGAAAAGACCTTTGTGCATACCCATAGTATGGCCAAAGTAGCAACGGTGAGATCGGCTATGACTCGTAGTGTAGTGTGTGAAATCCTTTACAAAAGGTCACCCTCAACGATCGGGGAAAAAAACTAGACTCCCATCGCGGAGCTATCACCAGCCTAAGAATGCTGCAGAAGTGAACTCATTTCAATCTAAGCTAAACTAAGCAAAAATTTAAAAGGCACTTAACCATGTTGAGGAACCAGCATTTGATGCGGGACGGGACGCGACTCGACGCCAATTGATATGCAACCTTGGACTCTATGGAAACTCGCGATCGTCCCTAGCGAGGGAAGCATGCGGATGTGCGCGGTTGAGAAACTGACAATGAGCTAGGGTGGTCAACTCTCACTTTCCTGCTCGGATCAGGTCACCGGACGGGCTCGCTCTCTCTCGCAGCGGTGATTGAAATTTGAGCGAGCTAAGTTATCCTAACACTCTAGCAGCGGCATATAGAATTATATACAAAATAAGCAAAAATGCCAAGTGAGGAGCAGAAACGATACCTCCACGCTCCGAGCGTAGGGAAGACGATCCTAGCGAAGATCCGTGACTCCCGGTATAGTAAATAAAGTTAATTACAACAGTGATTTTCTTGCCCACTCCACGCAGGGAGGTAATGGGCTACACAAAAATGTCGGTAGCACCGAATTTGGGTTGACGGGCAGCAAGGCGACGGATTCCGGGTGGTAACGGGTAGTGGCTCCGATTCTGAAATTTGCTGGCCAGCAGGACAGCGAACAATGGCCTCCAAAGGGATGACCAACTCCGATAAGCTTCTGACGGCGGTGGTTCACAGGGACGAAGGCAGAGGGTCCCTGGTCGACCCTTGGCAGTGTCGGCTGCTGAATCGACCCCCGGCGAATTTTCCTAGGGATTTCTCCGGCGACCTTCTTTGCTGGCCTGTCTCGGTCCAGAAAGCGCGCTTCCACGAGAACAGTCGGTACGCCAAGATCCAGTGTCGGATCGAGACGCGGTTGGCACCGTTGGAAATAGGACTCAAAAATCTACGACATATGTTGGTTTCAGATCCATTCAGTGAAAGGATTGAAAATGAAAATGGCTGTGGCACGGACTCTTTTCTGGCTCGGAATCCAGATCCAGTAGAACAAGAGGGGAGCTATCTGAAGATGATTTTTTATTGAGGGGTTGGCGGTGGATTTAGGGCTTGTGGAATTTATGGGTGGAAGAGGACTATGTGGGGGACATACATAATTATTTTGGGAATTTTCTGAGGTGTTTTGAGGGGCGGGAAAAATATAAGAACAAGACTCTATCTTCCAGATCTGCAACCAGGTAGATTGCAAGGGGTCGGAAGAACGACCTGGGAGGAGGGGCAAATGGGATCGGAATGGAACAAAATGTATATTTGTGGAAATCTAACATGAAGGGGAACAACCCCTCAAAATCTCAGCTCGATCAGAGCTGTGGACTCGAAGCACCAACCTGTTCTTTAGGCTGCTATTCTAGATTTCGTGGTTCAGGACAGCAGGGTGGAGGGTGGCTTGTGGCGGCTCGTTGGCGGCTCTGATGGCGGCGGTTGCTGGAAGTCGCATCCAGCGGAGGTGGTAGAGGTGGGAATCACTCCCATATTTAGGGCTTCACACCCTGAATCAAGAAGGAAGAAGATGAAGAACAAGAGGAGGGGAGAGAGAGGGAGGTGCGCCCCTTGGCAATTCACAATATTTCATTCAATTTTTGTCATTATTTCTATGAAATGTGAAAGTACAAGCTTATATAGAAATAGATAAAAGACCTAAACTATCCCTAGATCTTGGGTTAGGGAGGGGCACTTTGGGGATTGTAGAATTATTCTCCCATGTGGTCAAATGACCATTAATAAAAAATTATAACATGGATTAAAAAACTATAAATGGGGGCGCCCCTTTGAAAAAAGGGGAGAGAAGTTTGAATTCTTCCCTCCTCTCCTTGGTCCAAGTCCAAGGTGGACCATGGACCAGCCCCACATGGGCCCTAGAGCCTAGGTGGACCAATGGAAAGGAGGTGGGGGTCCCGCCAGGCCTACGAGACCTTTTTGCAAAGAAACCCATTGACTTACCCTAAGTAGCCCATTAGCTTATACTTGCCATACATTTGCAACCCAATTAACCCAAGGATATAAATGCAAACAAAAGGAGACAAATGTAAAAATAAAATGTTAGTGTCCGGTGTTGATTCCCATCAATTCTCCCCAGGTGGGAAGAACTTGACCTCGTCGAGTAAGGGGTGCGGCTGCTCGTACGGCTCCTGCGGAACTGTCATCGTACCAGGTAGCCTGGAGTACGCTCCACTCCAAGTAATCGTCACATGCTCATCTCGTATATATTCGATATGCACATGTTGCGGTGGGACTGAGGCTAGTGGTGGACACTCCGGGGTAGGGTCACTCTGAAAGGAAGGGGACGGCTCAATGACTCACTAGGAATCACTGCGGAGTCCCGATATGTGACTAGATCCGAGATATTGAGGTAGAGCCGATCCCAAATTCTGGCAAGTGTACAACGTACGCAGTAGACCCGACTTGCCTCACACTCAAAAGGGACTGACATTGCGAGCTTGCATTAGACCGACCATGCAACTCCTAATATGCTCGACACATGCGGACTCACTATTGATGGGACTGGTGCGATGGATTCAGAGGGGGGGTGAATGAATCCCCTATAAAAAATTCACCCAAATAAAAAACTATAGCTGATCGATGCGTAGAATTAACGCACGCAGATGGCTCAACAAGATCACTGTTCTAAGAAGGCTCACACTCAAACATTTAATATGGACAATCGGATGAAACACTTAGTCACTCAGTGAATCCAGAAAACTCGAAACGGTTAGATGAGTAAATCTAATCATACATCTATCGTGGACCAACAGGTAATCAGTCCAAAGTGAGTCTCTCAAGACCACTATCGAATGAACGATATGCAATCAAATTCCTTGCTAGATTGAAGATTCAAATTGGCCTATACATACATCTAGCAAATTAAGGCAATCAAACCACAATAGACAAGGGGATTTTTAGGTGGTTCGGTCCACAGACTTACGTCCACCCCACACTCCAACTAGAGTGTGGATTCCGCTGATACACAGCTTAACAGTTGGGCCTCACAGCTTGCCAACATCAGCTGAGCATCACAGCTTGCTTCCGCTGGGCAATACAGCTTAGCCATCTGCTGACTCACAGCTTGACTGCTGGGCGTTACAGCTTAGCCGACCAGAGGAATCCTCCTCTGCAACCACTGGGGCTTACAGCTTAACCCGTCCAGAGGAGTCCACCTCTGCTACTGCTGGCAAATAGCTTGAAACAAAGATAAGAGAAAACAAAGACAAAAGTAACAGCGCCGGAAAGCTGCAAAACTCTACAAACCAAAGTTGCTCTCTTAGGAGCTAACTGGCCTGGATTTGATCCACGGTCCAGTAGAACCAGATATTCAGTTAGATATTCAGTGAAGTC
This sequence comes from Amorphophallus konjac, assembly GCA_022559845.1. Classification (NCBI taxonomy): domain Eukaryota; kingdom Viridiplantae; phylum Streptophyta; class Magnoliopsida; order Alismatales; family Araceae; genus Amorphophallus; species Amorphophallus konjac. The sequence goes on along the minus strand of CM040121.1, from coordinate 426,774,114 downwards.
TTCTGTCTTCTTCTCCACAAACTCTCTCTCTCTCTCTCTCTTCTTCTTCTACTGCTGGTCTATGTCTCTCTGCCTCTCTTTTCTTTTCTTCTCACTGTCTCCTCACTCTTTCTTTTTCGAACACTTCTCTCTTCTGCTCTTCTTCTGCTTTCTCTCTGATTTTCTCCCCTTTCTTCTTTTACTGCTTTCTAGAGGGATGTGCTTCTTGATCTCGCCCGAGATATATATATATATATATCTTCTATCTCTGAATCCCGTGCTCACGCCCTGGGCGTGTGGAGGGTGAACTCCCGCCCAAACGGCTTCCAAAAGGCTCTCATCCACGTGTCACCATCTAAGCGTTGTAGCCTTCTTCGTGGCACTCTTTTGGAGGTCGATCTATCTTGGATCACGTGCCCCTCCTCGGAGAGAAACTTTGTCAGAAAACGCAAGGCACTTAGTCAAGCACTTAGCACAGTTTGCACTGAGGTAATGAGAGAGTAAACATAGCATGCACTGAGTTGATAAAACCAGACGTGGGAAATGTATTGACTTACAAATATGCATGACACCATATTGACTTACAAATATGCATGACACTATATGCCTAAATCTTAGTGACCACCCGTGCAGCTGATGTGCACGGACATGAATCTAATAGGCATAGGAAGAAGACAATGCACCGAGTCAAAGAAAAAAGAAGGACCAAAGATATGCAATGACTCTAGAGATGTCTAGGGCAAACAATGCACTGAGTCTTAAAAAAATGCGTAACATAGTAGATGCACTGAGTTGGATTTGCGGTCAAGACACGAGTTGCACCGAGATGATGGAGAAGAGTATACGGACAAAGGAAAAATGCAAGACAGAACTTGCACCGAGATGATGGAGAAGAGTATACGGACAAAGGAAAAATGCAAGACAGAACTTGCACCGAGATGAAATGGTCTGTTAGATGCTTTCACGACCTATCCATGTGCAATGACCAAGTTTGCACAGACTTGAATGTGCATGCAGAAGCTTTAGCGCATGAGATGCAACCTATGCACAGACTCTGTTAGGACTTAGTTGCGTGCTACAGCTAATGTTTGCACCGATGCAATGCAGACTAGACGAATGTTGCACCGAGTCAAACTTATGCATGTACTGACTCTGTATATACAATGAGCGATATGCACTGACCTAGTATGGACGTTGCACTGAGGCAAAAGACAAATGAGACGCAATGCAACGTGCTCAGTCAAAACATTGCACTAACCATGCTATATAAGACGCAAGGTTTGCACCGAGACAAAAAATGCACTGACCTTCTTCAGTGTGATGCATGCACAAGCATACCTATGAAATGCTCATCAAAGCATACAACAATTGTTCAATAGTACTGACTAAAGCAATGCATAGCAAACGATCCTCATTAATATATAGTGCAAAGAGCAGATGCATAAACATACAATCTTTCATGCAAACACATGGTGATGGTGACTTATAATGTTTGCTATCATCAAAATCATAGAGGCACAACAATCTCCCCCTTTTTGATGATGGCAACACTATGAGTCAACATAGACTCTCATGCTCATGGCAATTAATTCTCCCCCTTTGACTTCAGCAAAAAGAAAATAGATGAAATGACAGAAGTAAAAACTCCCCCTTTGACGAAGTCATGTAGGCATAGAAAAGCTATTCTCCCCCTTTATGACATAAACATGAAAATCTCTAATGCCCAGAACTCCCCCTGAGAGCGTGAAGAGAATCGAAAAAGCAAGCACAGGATGTATCTACAGGGATGAACTCTGGTTATCCAATGAATCAATCTGGAATTCACCATCACACGAAATCTGAAGCTAAATTGGTTATGACACACCTTACATTTGTATGGACAGACCAATGCAGGTGAAAAGCCCTCAGAACCAGAACCAGTTACAAGAGTCATTCAATAGGGATACAGAAACAAGATGGAAAATTCCAATAGTGTGGAGAGTGAAACTGATGATGTAGATGAAGTAGATGTAGCCAAGGGTAGGAGTGAATAACAGCAAGCAAGGCACAGGATCTCCAATAGGTAAGATAGCATGATTATTAAGTAGTCAAAGGTGAACCTGATCAGAGGAAATTGTATGGCAGGTACCACAGTAATAAGTCCTCACAAGGAAAGACTCTCCTATCATAGGGGGTTATGAATTAACCGACATGACCCAACTGATTTAACCATGATGTATACCAAATTTGTCAATTAAATTCAATACTCATATCTGAAGGTAAGTTTTAATAAATGTGAACCAATTAATCAAGCAATACTCATGAACAACCACCTTCCATCTTACTCAAATGAACTCGATGACACCTTTGAGAGTCACACAGAGTAGTATTAAGAATAAACACCCTTACTAGAATGTGAGTTGACTATTTTTGCAAGACATTTTCTTTTGATTAGCACATTATTTTTTCTTGAACAATTTAAGTTGATCAACACCTTTTTACATGTGGCACAACACGTCTTAGGTAAAGTGACCAAGTTACTCAGTGTGATGACTTTCATTGCCTCTCAACTTTGAGAGTAGAGTTAGCAATAGAAATGTCTTTCACATGAGGAGACACCTTGATCAGCTGCCAGAATCCCCAGTTACTCAACTCAACATGCCATTGCTCTGTCAGGTTTGACAATTTTTTTTTACTGCAGAGATAACTATGGCACTTCATGACTTAGGTTTTACTCTATTTCATTGATAGAGAACCCAGTTTCTCGGTGACAAAGTCATTGCTCTGAAATCAATTTATCCGATTAGTCAACATTTTTCAGGTTAATGTTTAAAAAACAATACTCACTTTATGTGTCTCTACCAAAGTAGCCTTGATATCACATTTTTAGATTACAGATGGGTGAGACTAAGGTATTCATGACTCAGTTGGTTAAATTTTATTAAAACTCGTCATTCAGATACTTTCAATGCATTTGAATGCAAATCTGAGAATACATTAGACTTATATCAGTCTGAATCAGTAGACATTCTTAAACCTATATGATAGGAATTTCTTTTAAGAATTCGGACTAAAACATGGTACACAACATAAGGATCTCAGATCAGTCCAATCAATGCAACTAAACAGCTTATCATTCCTGGAACAAGAACCAGATTAATCAGACCAACTTGGAAGATGTGAGTGTTAGACAAGTACAAGCTGGTAGAGCAAATAACAGCAGAAGAGAAGATCATCAGATGTATGTAGAGCAGAATCAATTTCAATAGCTGGGTCTGGAGTACAGACAGATCAACTTGACAATAATAAAGTCTAGTTCAACTCGAGAAAGATTTGAGTGACTAGATATGGAAGGGTTTAGATCATGAATGACTAATGAGTCTCAAATACTCCCCCTGACTAGATACAATGAGTCATTTCTTTTTAGATTTTTTAAATTTGATGATATGCAATACACTACTCTACATGCATGCATATGCAATGACACTCCTAGGGATATTTCCTGCACATGAATGTCATGAACATTATGCAGGGATAGCCAAACTCCCCCTGACTATATGCAATGTAAGAAGATTTTAAATGCAACAAGTGCAATGATAGAATGCAGGGAGTTTTGACAAAATATGCATCATGAATGTGCAGACTATGCTCATGAGTTTCTAACCTTCTCTATGTGCACAAACAGATGTCAAAACATTAATGCATGCAGATGAGAAATGAATTCAACATATCTTCAATGAACATGTGCACACATAGCTCAAAGTATGAACATCATGCGAAAGCAGTCAAACTCCCCCTGATTAAGTGTATTTTATATAATGAATTGCTGAGAACATATTTTTGTGCATTTTGCTTAAGAAGCAGATATGTAGTGCACCCTAAGAATCACTATCATAGACATCATGTGCAATATAATTTTCAGAAGATTTCAATCAAGCGCAGTCAGATTAGCATGATATGCACTATTTAAAACACACAATATCAGATGACAGAATTTAAAGAGAGTTTGCAGAGCTGACCTGAAGTGTAGGATACATTCTTGAGTACCTTGGATTATTGACCCCTTTATTCATCTCCAAGGCACACCTGCAACAAACACATCATTTTGATGCAACAGGTACCCAAGAAACCTTGGGTCCTGGTTTACCATTAACACCACCAAATGGTGTTCTTGACTTTTTGTGAACCACAGAATTATCAAAATCCATCAACTTATAGTTGGACAAGGAATGTCCAAACTGACCATAGTGATGATATGATGCAGCAATTTGAGAGTTCTTCCTATGCACATCACTATTAACATGGAATCTATGTGCATTCTTATTAAAGTTTTTGTTGACAGAATTAGCATTTTCTTTTATGTAACCTGCCAGCCAGCATTCAGAAGCTCTGTGGCCAGGTTTTCCACATTCGAAGCATGCAACAGTTTGTCTCTTAAAACCAGATTTATTTCTATCAAAGGGATTTTGATATACAGGGGTTTTAACAAATTCGTGTTGACTATTTCTTCCCTGTGCATGCCAGCACTGTGCGACAGTGTGTCCTATTTTTTCACAGCAAAAATAATTTATTTTCTTTCTTTGAAAAACATGATTTCTAATATGAATTTTCTGTGCAGTAGTAGTAGAAAGGTCATCTAATTCAAACAACTTACACTCATGCATCATATGACCTATCTTATTACAATAAAAGCACTACACATTCTTCTTCTTTTCAGACTGAATTTTATGAGAATATTTTTCACAAGAAATTTTCTTTTTCTTTTGTTCAGCCCCGTGCTTATGAATGTTCTGAGATTTCTTAGGTGAAATAGATTTTGAGGTACTAGCACATTCTGAACTTTTCACAAAAATAATTTGTTCTTTTCCTTTCATACTTCTCTCATTATCTGGATTAAAACCTAATCCTTCTTTCTGAATGTTCACTTTATTTGCCAGTAGTTTATCCAGATTCTCTTTTCCCTTAACAAATTTAGACAGTGATTTATTCAAATCAGCAATTTCATATTTAAGTGAAGTCATCTGTGTTTCAGAGTTTGTTAGATCTTCTTCACAGGTGAGAATTTGTTTCTGCATGGCATCATTCAGATTTTTCAAAATTGGAATCTCATACAGAAGTTTTTGTTCCTTTTCATTGTTGGTTTCATTTTCCTTAAAAATACATTCTCCTTTTTCAATTTTCCACCATCTATCAGACATAACAGTATTGAGGACCATAAGTTTTTTATTTTGATCTTTCAGATTGTCATTTTATTCCATCATAATTTCTTCAGATTGTTCAACTTCCCTTTTCTTTTCAAGCAACAAATGGTTGTCTTCTTTCAAAGAAACAATCAGATTTTTCTACATTTCAACATCAGAATTAAGATCATCATTCAATTCTTTTAGAAAGACACATTTATTACTTAAGTTTTCAGTTTCAAGGAGTTTAATTCTAAGACTATCATTCTCAGACTTCAAAGTATTCAATTCAGATTTCTCATTATTAAACTCTTGTAATTTCATTTTGAGTTTGTCAATTTCAACTTTCAAAGCTTCATTTTCAATATGATCAGAATTATTTAGTTCAAGCTTCTTTTTCAATTTTTTATTTTTATTTTTTATTTTCTTATATCTGTCATTAAGTTCTTCATGCATGCATACCAATTTATCAAAAGTAATTTCTTCTGTTTCAGAGCTCACCTGAGACGATGTCTCATTCATGTGATCACTATTATGATCACTCCAATTGGCCATTAGACATAGACCTTCTTGGTTCACATGAGCGGCAGTCACTCTGTCCAGGATTTCCTTTCCAGAATTGCACCTGAGAACAAAAGGAAATATGTTAGTATTAACTGCAGCTCTCAAAATATTAAGAACTGTGATATTATCACGGTTCTTTAATCTGTCCTCACTGGACCACTTGGTCTGATCACGAGGCATTTGGTGTGGGCCATTAGATAGAAGACTCCATAATTTAGGATCAATGGAGTTCACATAAACGCAAAGGCCTCCTATGCAGGTGCTAAGATTGGAACCATCAAAAGCCACGGGAAAAGCCATTTGTCAAACGCTTATCAAGCACAGTTCAAACAATAAACTCAGCACAATCTACGAAGCACCTAAAACCAGCAGTCCGCAAGAACAAGAGAATGCACCAAGGGATAGCAGGATCCTCTACAGATCGTTAGATCTGAGAAGTCAGAGACCCTCTTTGATACCAACTGATGGAACCGGTGTGATGGATTCAGAGGGGGAGTGAATGAATCCCCTATAAAAAATTTGCCCAAATAAAAAACTTTAGCTGATCGATGCGCATAATTAACGCACTCAAATGGCTCAACAAGATCACTGTTCTAAGAAGGCTCACACTCGAACATTTAATATGGACAATCGGATGAAACACTTAGTCACTCAGTGAATCCAGAAAACTTGAAACGGTTAGATGAGCAAATCTAATCATACATCTATCGTGGACCAACATGTAATCAGTCCAAAGTGAGTCTCTCAAGACCACTATCGAATGAACGATATGCAATCAAATTCCTTGCTAGATTGAAGATTCAAATTGGCCTATGCATACATCTAGCGAATTGAATAAGGCAATCAACCAATAGTAGATAAGGGGATTTTTAGGTGGTTCGGTCCGCAGACCTACGTCCACCCCACACTCCAACTAGAGTGTGGATTCCGCTGATACACAGCTTAACAGCTGGGCCTCTAAGCTTGCCAACATCAGCTGAGCATCACAGCTTGCTTCCGCTGGAAGATATAGCTTAGCCATCCGCTGACTCACAGCTTGACTGCTGGGCGTTATAGCTTAGCTGACCAGAGGAATCCTCCTCTGCAACCGCTGGGGCTTACAGCTTAACCCGTCCAGAGGAGTCCACCTCTGCTACTGCTGGCAAACAGCTTGATACAAAGATAAGAGAAAACAAAGACAAAAGTAACAGTGTCGAAAAAATGCAAAACTCTACAAACTAAAGTTGCTCACGTAGGAGCTAACTGGCCTGGATTTGATCCACGGTCCAGTAGAACCAAATATTCAGTGAAGTCTTCTGTCTTCTTCTCCACGAACTCTCTCTCTCTCTCTTCTTCTTCTACTGCTGGTCTATGTCTCTCTGCCTCTCTTTTTATTTCTTCTCACTGTCTCCTCACTCTTTCTTTTTCGAACACTTCTCTCTTCTGCTCTCTCTCTGATTTTCTCCCCTTTCTTCTTTTACTGCTTTCGAGAGGGTGTGGAATGCACTAGATTTCGTGTTCGTGAAAGATATCGGGGTGTTCTTTTTATCGGTTTATCGGTTTATCTAGTGCGAGGGCGTGCCAGTCACCTAGGTGACAATGTGTTCGGGCTTCAAGACTGGAGTGGTCCGAAGCCCGGGGTGCGCTCCGTCTGACTAATCAGACTATTGTGGGTATCGGGTCGGGACTGGAGACCCGCCGCGCCATAAAGGCCGCGACGTTAATTACATCCCCTCGGGGAGGGGAAGACCTCTGATTAATCACCAAGAAAAGTGGCCAAATGACCTAAAGATCATTTTTTTCATTAAAGCATGCGAGTTGGGTTGACATGATTTAAACCCTCCGCATCAGTATGCAAAACGGTGTTCAAAACCATACAAATGCTTGCTGCGAGTGCGGCAAATTTAATGCAAGTGTGGGATTAGATTCCGGTATATATATATATCAGTCACTAACGGACCATTCAGTATTCGGTCGAGAGTCCATATTCGAAGCATCGAAGATAACAACAAAGATATTCGGATATCTGCCGTAGGTATGACACGTTTCATATGGGTGCGGGATCGGATCCTGGAAGAAGTGGGTCAAGTTGATGAACTATCGGCCCAAGAGGTGCACGGATCATGACCATGTCGGGGATCCCGAGGTCCACGTCCAATACCATGGGGCATCATTGATTTTCTCTTTGCACCAAGTCTGGGGGTGTGATTGTTAAATGTGGCGCCCGAACTCGCCATCGTGCGCCTTCGCACGCGGTCAGGTCGCGAGGTTTCCGGGGGCAGCGCCCCCGGAACAAAATTTTAATTGAAGCGCGGGTAATAGAGTTCCTTTCTTTTTTTGGCATTGATCTTTGCATTCTTCTTTTTATTTGAACCTTCCTCTTTTAGGCACGCCGGTTTAAGGGAGAAGCCAAGGGATGGGCGCACCGGTTAAGGGAGAGCAAAGGGTTGTGCGCGCCGGAATAAGAACTGCAAGGGGGCGCGCCGGCTCAAGGCCAAGAAAGGGGGGGGTGCGCCGGTTATATGGAAAGAAGGAAGAGGGGCCAGGGGCGCGCCGGAATAGGCTAAAAAAGAGGAGGCGCGCCGGTTTGGGCATTAAACGGGGGGGGGGGGGCGCCGGTTTAAGCTCAGGAATTCCGAAGAGGATTTGAGTGTGGAGCTAGGGGGCGCCGGGTTAAGCTCTGGGAGGTTTTCTTTCATTCTTCTGTGCTCTGTTTCTTCTTTCTTTAAACTGCAAGTTAATTTATTGATTGGTTGTTCATCTTATTGATGGATTATGTTTGTGGAAAGAAGATTTAAGTGTTTTAATTGTTTATTAAAGTGGATTAGCGTGATGATTCAAGTGTTTCGTTAGAAGGGTCTGTGTGCAGGGCAGTCCAGTTTCATGCAGAGGCTTCAAGCATATGTTGTTCTGGCCCTCAGAGAATGGCTTGTTCGTTTGTTCTTGTATGTTCTTAATCCTGGCAAAATTTGGGCAGCACCTCCCCCGGACTGACGCTTGCCAGGGAAAATAGAAGAACACCAACTGGATTGCTCCAGGGTGAACCTCAAAATGCAGACCTCACGCGGTCCGATAACCCGAGTGTGAGTGTGGGAAAGCTTGAGGACTAGCCTTCAAAAGCTCTCACGACTCACGGGCAATGATCCCTCAAAGGGGAACAAGTGGGGAGCTGGAGGCCGAGTAGAAAGGGGGCTACAGCCTGAACGTATTCCGAAGGGGGAGAAGAAGACGCAACATATCAAAAAAAGAGGATCGACCGAAGGATCATTTTCATTTCACCATGAGGGAGGTGCAAATACATGGGCTCTTCATGCATCTACAGAAAGGAACCAAAGGGAAGAATACATCGGAGGAAAGAAAAAGAAACCAAGGGGAGGGAAGAGCTGTGTCTCCCTCACCTCACTCTCTGCTCTCTCCTTCTCTTTTCTCACTTCACTTCGCTCTCACAGGAACACTGGCTTCGGGCTTCAAGGGGTTTCTCTCAGAAGAAAAGCTTCTGCTCTCCAGGCTTCCGAGAGTTGTCCAACTGATCAAAGTTCCCCGTGGTGGGCTTTTTATAGGGGCCAGTGGCCCTGTCGAAGGGAGAGCCCCACTTTATTTTCTTCTTTATTTCTTCTTCTTTCCATCTTACTTCGCCTGCAACGCCTCTGCCGTGTCGCCGTGTCGAGTGCCGCTGTCGTGGACGTCACCTCCGCCGCGGCTACAGTGCGACCGGGAGCCACTTTGCTTTCATCATTTGCAGAAGGATGGGCGGCCGATCGACGGAATGAGTGTTCGGCGGGATGGGGCTCGAGAACTTCCATTCACGGCATATGCTCAGTTTCCCGCCGGATCGAAGTGGGAGTTTTAACCATTTCAGGTTTGTTCGTCATCATGCCGTTCCCAGGAAACAGGGGACCGCATTGATGACGGGATGGGTTCACTGCACGCCAGGGAAGCGCTTCAGAGAATGGAATGAGGGGTTAAAACGGCGGGGGGGGGGGGTGAGCGCGCCGGATTAATGTGAAATGCAAGGGAAATGGTGCGCGCCGATTTAACCCATGATGAAGGAAAAAAAAAGGCACGCCGGTTTAACCCAACCCCTATGGGTGCGCCGGTTTAACCCAAAATGCAAGGGGCGTGCCGGTTTAGCATCTTGTAAAGAGGCGCGCCGGTTTAAGGCTATGTCGTGCCCGTTTAAGCGTCAAAGGGCTCCCTCCCAGCTTAGTGGCGATTCGGACAGATGCTTGCCCTCTTGTGTTGCTTTAGTTGCGAGCCTCTGAGTCTTGATTCAGGGCTTTGAGTGATTTCCGGTGTATGCCGAGCAGGCGTTCGAATTCTTGAGTTTCTTTGATTCGACCTTCGGCATTGTCGACTTGGGAGTCGGGGCTAGCTCTTCAACCCGAGGGGCTTCTTTGTTGGGTGGCGGAGCACCGAGTAGGTATTCGTCCTTCTTGGAGGAGGGACAGGGTTTATTCGGCCTTTCCGTCTTCAACTCGCTCTCGAGTGCTGAGACATGCATGCCGTATGATCATCATCGGCATTTTTCGACGTCCACAGAGGGATGTGCTTCTTGATCTCACCCGAGATATATATATATATATATATATATATATATATATATATATATATATATATATATATATATATATATTGTCTCTGAATCCTGTGCTCACGCCCTGGGCGTGTGGAGGGTGAACTCCCGCCTAAACGGCTTCTAGAAGGCTCTCAGCCACGTGTCACCATCTAAGCGTTGTAGCCTTCTTCGTGGCACTCTTTTGGAGGTTGATCTACCTTGGATCACGTGCCCCTCCTCGGAGAGAAACTCTGTCAGAAAATGCAAGGCACTTAGTCAAGCACTTAGCACAATTTGCACTGAGGTAATGAGAGAGTAAACATATCATGCACTGAGTTGATAAAACCAGACATGGGAAATGTATTGACTTACAAATATGCATGACACCATATTGACTTACAAATATGCATGACACCACATGCTCAAATCTTAGTGACCACCCGTGCAGCTGATGTGCACGGACATGAATCCAAGAGGCACAAGAAGAAGACTATGCACCGAGTCAAAGAAAAAAGAAGGACCAAAGATATGCAATGACTCTAGAGATGTCTAGGGCGAACAGTGCACTGACTCTTAAAAAAATGCGTAACACAGTAGATGCACCGAGTTGGATTTGCAGTCTAGACACGAGTTGCACCGAGATGATGGAGAAGAGTATACGGACAAAAGAAAAAATGCAAGACAGAACTTGCACCGAGATGATGAAGAAGAGTATACGGACAAAGGAAAAATGTAAGACAGAACTTGCATCGAGATGAAATGCACTGTTAGATGCTTTCACGACCTATCCATGTGCAATGACCAAGTTTGCACAGACTTGAATGTGCATGCAGGAGCTTTAGCGCATGAGATGCAACCTATGCACAGACTCTGTTAGGACTTAGTTGCGTGCTACAGCTAAGGTTTGCACCGATGCAATGTAGACTAGACGAATGTTGCACCGAGTCAAACTTATGCATGTACTGACTCTGTATATACAATGAGCGATATGCACTGACCTAGTATGGACATTGCACCGAGGCAAAAGACAAATGAGACGCAATGCAACGTGCTCAGTCAAAACATTGCACTGACCATGCTATATAAGACGCAAGGTTTGCACCGAGATAGAAAATGCACTGACCTTCTTCAGTGTGATGCATGCACAAGCATACCTATGAAATACTCATCAAAGCATACAACAATTGTTCAACAGTACTGACTAAAGCAATGCATAGCAAACGATCCTCATTAATATATAGTGCAAAGAGCAGATACATAAACATACAATCTTTCATGCAAACACATGGTGATGGTGACTTATAGTGTTTGCTATCATCAAAATCATAGAGGCACAACAACTATGCACTGTGCAATCTTGACAAACTGGACAAAAAAAACACGGACTCACACATGACCCTAGGCCAACTTAGACACTCATAGTAATACTATGACTGACGCCAAATACACGGGACATACTAAAGAAGACTCATGGATGCTTGGGACACTGACAGACGGAGAGAAAAAACCTAATGAATTCCTAGGACTAACGATAAGCACACCGGACGTTCTAAGGAAGCCCAGGTAAACATGTTGGACACCGCCTACATACACTAGGTGTAAAGATAGACTGACCCACAACTTAATGTCGCGAGTTTCAACTCTCGTCAACCGTCTCCGGTTGGAGAAGACTCGTCCTCGGGTACAGAAATGTGTGAGGACAAGGAGGTGGGGAATGGGAAGGTAATCCAAACATTTGGTGTGGACCATGGAAAGTGGGAAGTCTAGACATTGTTTCTCGAACGCGTGGAAGAAATCAGACAATATCGTGTCAACATAGGGTGTCGACAGTGGTACAATAGTGACTAGTTGTTGCACCACTATAGGAGAGACGGGTAAAAGCGGGACGGGTAAAAGCGGGACGGCTGACTGTATAGGGTCGGCGGATGGCACATCCACCGAGGACAAAGTGGGTGGGACAAACATCTCCGGGATGACCGGTGGGGTTGGGGTGACTAACAAGATGGAGTCGTTGGGTGGCTCCTTACCCTAGCCCACTAGGCACTCTATGGGATCGCTCTCTAACCCTACAACCTCAATAAGGTACTCCTCAGCCAACTCTTGGTCAGCCTCATAACTCACTAGAGTAAGCCAGGGTGGGGCATCCTCCGAATGTGTGTCCTCTAGGATAGGTGAACGTGAAGGACACTGGTCGGGGAAGTGGTTACTCTCACTATGGGTGGCCAGAGGGGCGGGCTTGGCAGCCGGCGCCTGAGGGACCGGAACAGCTCCGAGGAGCTCCTGGCGGGGGATTCTTCCCACACTCTCTAACTTTCCAACCAGACCTTGGACAGATCAGTCGAAAGCCTCGGCACGGTCCTCCATGGCCTTGAAACGGCCCACCAAGCGGTCTGTATGCTCCCTACGAGTTTGGTCGGACCTCTCCATATGCCCCCTATGAGTTTGGTCAGACCTGTCCATGCGCTCCATGAGTAGAGCGAACAAGTCATCCAGGGATCGGCCACCCTGGGTGGCACCTCGGGGTTCGCCCATAGTGTCAGGGTGATCGTACATGGTACCCATGGGGAATTGGGGGAAGTTTGGGTGGGTTGGACATGCAGACACGACTATAAACCACCTAGACTCAACCTGTATCCGGTACGTGGCAGAGGTTTGATCCGAAGATCGCACTCATGCAAGTGTGCATCCTTCCCAATTGGCGTAACCTATCATTCCAAAAACACCTTTTGATATACCGGGTATAGGAGTGAAATGCAACCTGACTTAAACCATGCTATGATGGACTACCCTAGACTCATACCCGCTCTGATACCAATTCGATGCGGGACGGGACGCGACTCGACGCCAATTGATATGCAACCTTGGACTCTAGGCAAACTCGTGATAGTCCCTAGCGAGGGAAGCATGCGGATGTGCGCGGTTGAGAAACCGACAATGAGCTAGGGTGGTCAACTCTCACTTTAGTGCCTAGATCGGGTCACGGGACGGGCTCGCTCTCCCTCGCAACGGTGATTGAAATTTGAGCGACCTAAGTTATCCTAACACTCTAACAGCGGCATATAGAATTATATACGAAATAAGCAAAAATGCCGAGTGAGGAGCGGAAACGATACCTCCACGCTCCGGGCGTGGGGAAGATGATCCCGACCAAGATCCGTGACTCCCGGTACAGTAAATAAAGTTAATTACAGCAGTGATTTCTTTCCCACTCCACGCAGGGAGGTAAAGGGCTACACAAAAATGCCGGGAGCACCGAATTTGGGTTGACAGGCAACAAGGCGGCGGGTTCCGGGCGGTAACGGGCAGCGGCTCCGATTCCGAAATCTGCTGGCCAACAGGACAACAAAGAATGGCCTCCAAAGGGACGATGACCTCTGATAAGCTTCTGACGGTGGCGGTTCACCGTGCCGAAGGCAGAGGGTCCCTGGTCGACCCCTGGGAGTGTCGGCTGCTGAATCGACCCCGACAAATTTTCGGAGAGATTTCTACGGCGACCTTCTTTGTTGGCCTATCTTGGACCAGAATGCGCGCTTCCACTAGAACAGCCAGTACGCCCAGATCCGGTGTCGGATCGAGACGCGGTTGGCACCATTGGAAAGAGGACTCAAAAATCTACGACATATGTTGGTGTCAGATCCATCCAGTGAAAGGATTGAAAATGAAAATGACTGTGGCACAGACTCTTTTCTGGCTCGGAATCCAGATCCAGCAGAACAAGAAGGGAGATGTCTGAAGATGATTTTTGACTGAGGGGTTGGCAGTGGATTTAGGGCTTGTAGAATTTATGGGTGGAAGAGGACTATGTGTGGGATGTACACAATTATTTTGGGAATTTTATGAGCTATTTTGAGAGGCGGGAAAAATATAAGAACAGGACTCTATCCTGCAGATCTGCAACCAGGCAGATTGCAAGGGGTAGGAAGAACGACCTGGGAGGAGGGGCAAACGGGATCGGAATGGAAAAAAATATATATTTGTGAAAAGCTAACACAAAGGGGAACTACCCCTCAAAATCTCAGCTCGATCAGAGCTGTGGACTGGGTGCAACAACCTGTTCTTTAGGATGCTATTTTAGATTTCATGGTTCAGGACAGCAGGGTGGAGGGTGGCTTGTGGTGGCTCGTTGGCGGCTCCGATGGCAGCGGCGGTGATGGCTGGAAGTCGCATCCAGTGGAGGTGGTAGAGGTGGGAATCACTCCCATATTTAGGGCTTCACACCCTGAATCAAGAAGGAAGAAGCTGAAGAACAAGAGGAAGGGAGAGAGAGGGAGGTTCAGCCCTTGGCAATTCACAATATTTCATTCAATTTTTGTCATTAATTCTATGAAATGTGGAAATACAAGCTTATATAGAAATAGATAAAAGACCTAAACTATCACTAGATCTAGGGTTAGGGAGGGGCACTTAGGGGATTGGAGAATTATTCTCCCATGTGGTCAAATGACCATTAATAAAAAATTACAACATGGATTAAAAAACTATAAAAGGGGGCGCCCTTTGAAAAAAAGGGAGAGAAGTTTGAATTCTTCCCTCCTCTCCTTGGTCCAAGTACAAGGTGGACCATGGACTAGCCCTACATGGGCCCTAGAGCCCAGGTGGACCAATGCGAAAGGAGGTGGGGGTCCCGCCGGGTCTACGAGACCTTTTTTCAAAGAAACCCATTGACTTAGCCTAAGTAGCCCATTGGCTTATACTTTCCATACATTTGCAACCCAATTAACCCAAGGATATAAATGCAAACAAAAGAATACTAATGCAAAAATATAATGTTAGTGCCCGGTGTTGATTCCCATCAGTATTATAACAATGCGCAGGCATAATAATAAGAGTAATAACAATGATAGCTGAAGGGGCGTGATCTAGCGCTGGTCCTGAGCTGGGAGGATGATCACCAGGTAGTGAACTGCAGAGAAAGGGAAACGAATCAGGTGGCCCAGGGATGGTTCCCTGGGGAAACCCTCCGATGCTTAAGTCAGTAGAGCAATGGTGGAAGGTATTGAGGGAGGTAGAAAGAGATGCGCGAGATTCCACAACACCAAGATGGTGAAGTGGTTCCTGCTCAAGGAGTGTTAGGCCTATATCTGCCTTACTTGCCGCCGGAGGGAGTCCCTGGTTTATATAGCGAGCTCCCCTGATGAGTTCCATAAGTTGAGGAGTTTCAAGCGGGAGTTACGTCCTCATCATGAGATCGTTACATCCTCATCATGGGATCGTTACGCTCTCGTCGTGGGCTCTTCATGACCGTGGAAGATCGTGGCTCCCTTATCCCGCTGAACTCTTGCTCATAAAGGACTGTCAATGGCTGCATGGATAAATATTTGTCAGTCGATCCGAGCATGAAAAGTGCCAGCCCTGTCCGGGCGATAGGCATAGCTCGGATGCAGTCAGATCCGAGTGGGCGCGCAGCGCTTGCCCTTCATCTTGATGAGGGATGGCTTGGGCGAGGGTCTTCCTCCGTTCTGTCGTTCGGGCCTTCCGAGCCTAAGGGCCACCGAGGAAGGATTGGATCCCGAGTGATCTTTATTGGGCTTTTCTGCCAAAGTGGGCCCTAGAGGGCTATCACTTGGATGAGCTGAGCCTCGTTCGGTCCTGATGGGCCTAGTTTGGCTACTCTTAATTGGGCTACAGAAATCCCCCTCTCCACTTGTCCCCCTCCTACTCCCAAGCTTTAGTAAGCTCGGTCGAGTAGCTGCTTGGGGTTTCAGACTAGCGTGGCTGAGGTCGATGGAAATCTGGCGGTGTTTAGAAAGCCACGTGTCGTGGTCACCTGTGCCCGTGTTAATGATGATCCTGACGGATTTGAACTGAAGGGGCCCCCTTTCCTCGGAGGTCGGAATGATGCGCCGCCTTCTGCGTGGGTTTATAGGCGTTGGGCACTTGTTGTCATTCCAGACTCCCTCCGTCTCTTAGGGTTTTGGCTCTTCTTCATTCCCATTTTTTGGGGCTCTTCGATGCGCCGTGAGGACACGATGGAGGAGCAGAGGCGTGCGGCGGCATTTGAGGAGTTGGCGATGATAACCGCGGAGGCCGTCCGGTAGCTTCCTCCTCCCCCAAAATCTTTAGGGTCTCGGGACCGTCTTCCCTCAGAGTCTTCTTCTGACTCCATGGCGGGCCAGCGCCCAGATGTTGTGGAGTGGGAGGGCGAGCCAATGGCGAGGGCGCCTGTCCCCAACTGCAGTGAACTGGGGGAGGCGGATGTAAGGAGGCTGGAGCACCAGTACCGCCTGCCCCACAAGTTCAGTTTTGCCGCTGCTACCCCATACGAGATGAGCCTGGACTCTCGTACAGGCCACATCTGTATGTTTCTTCTGTCGTGGAAGGGTGGATTTCACCTTCCTTTCGAACCTTTCATCCTTCAGCTTCTTAATTTTTTTCGGTTGGTGCCCATTCAGTTGGTAGCCAACTCCTATCTCCTCCTTTCTGCCTTTCGTATTCTCTATCGTCAGTGCGGAGTCCCTCCTTCCATGGACCTCTTCCACTTTTTCTTTGAGTTGAAAGCGCATCCTTCGGCGGGGAAGGGATTCTATTTCATCCAGGCGAGGCGGAATAGGAGTTGCATCTCTTTGGCGGCGAAGGATTCTTCGCATAAAGGGTGGAAAACCCAATTCTTCTGGGTGAAGATTTGTTCAGTGGAGGAAACCTGGAGGTACTTGGTAATCCCCAATTTCAACCCTAATATCCCTCCTAGGCAAGATGAGTTCCCCCCTCACGTGGAGAAGTACGCAGCCACCCTACTGAAAAAATGCCAGTCCACCGACGAACTGCTGACACCGGAGAATATCGAGCGGTGTCTTCTTACGCGGCTGCACCCGTTGGGCTCAGGTGCCACAACTTAGATTTTCCTTCGGATGTGAGGGTCATCTTTCTTTTCCTAAATACGTCTTCTTCTTTGTGCAGACACCTGGCGGGAGCCTCTGAAGGAGGCCGTAGAGGTGATCGAGCTTGAAGATAACTCGGCTACCTACGAACCGACTGCTCCCGTGGGTCGCTCCCGAACCAAAGATAAGGGCAGTGGAGTGGCCAAGGGTGAATCCTCCGGACCGCGGGGACCCAAGCGCAAGGACCCTGTGGAGGGTATGATCCGGGCCGCTGTGAGGGCCAGAAAGCGGGCCAAGAAGGCTGGGGTCGTACCCACGGTCGAAGGTGACCCTACCGCGGCTCACCCCTCCGCCGGGCACAGTGGGGCTGACCCTACTGGGCGGGCTTTCCCACCAGCCGAGCCATAGGGGGCCGAGGAGGTCGGGGCTGCCCCTGCGGGGCGGTGATGATGCGGGCTTGGTTCATCCTTTGGCTGGGACCGAGGGGGCTGAGGGGGCTCCTGCAACCGGCAGCGGGGCCGACCCGGCTCTCCCCTCGGCCGGAGCCGAAGGGGCCGTGGCCGAAGTTGGGGGTGCTGTGATCGCGGCCGAGGCTAGCGCTCCCGGTGGCGATGCCAGTGCCGAGCCGATCCTTGACGAGAGGCCGCAGGAAAATCCGGCCGGGACACGAGAGGTGGCCAAGGCTGGGGCTCGATCCGGGCCATACGGTGGGGCGCCGGGCGATGGGGGGTTCTCCGTTTCGGCGGCCTTGGAGAGGCTGGGTATCTCGGGCCCCCTGCACTAGGTGTGTCGTGGTATATCTGCGAAGGTGAGGGGGGGAGGTAGGCAGCACTCCCCGTCCACGACACTCGCCGGGGTTATGGAGGGCGGCTTGGCCCTGGCCCAGATGGGGGTGGTTCTGGCAGAAGCGTACGCTCGATCGGAGTGGGAGCGAGTGAACCTGGCCTAGACCCTCGGTGGGTCGGACAAGAGGTTGACTCGGCTCGTCGAGGTGCGTGACGGGCTTCGGTGGGAGCTCTCCTCAATCATGGAGCTTGATGGGGACATCGCTTACCCCTTCACATGGTCCTGCTGCTCGCCATTTTGTTCGCCATCATTTTCTGAGTATAGCCATGTAGTTCTCTCATTTTTCTTGAGTCTTATCTATGTAATTTTCCCTTTATTGAGTCTATTACCTAAGTTAGTTAGTCATTTACCTAAGTCCAAGTTTCATTAACTAGCTTAGTAGGTTATTGGGCCTGTTCATTGGGCCTGGCCCATGGGCGCCCCCTTCCCCAACCTTTGGTCTTCTGTCAGTTGTCCACAATGTGAGGACTTATTGTAAATTGTGGGTTTCCTATATAAGGACCCCAATCCCCCACTTGAAGAGGGTAATTGATGAATGAATGAAAATTGAACCCACTTGAATCCCCTTGAGTCTTCTCTCTCTCTCTCTCTAGCTCTCTCTCTCTAATTCTCTCTCTCCCTCTCTCCTAGGGGCGAACCCCCTCTCTCTCCTCCCTCCCTCTCTCTCTAAATTTCGAAATTCCCCTCTCTCCTCACCCCTTGCCACCTCACTTGCCACCTAGGCAAGTCCCTTCAACTCCCAAGGCCCCATTACTTCTCTCCATTACTCATTCCACCTCCCCAAGCACCCTTCCACCTTCCCAAAGCATCCATCCCCCTTCCCAAGCAACCATCCACCTCCCTAGAAGACTCTTCCTCTCCCCAATACAGCCCATCAACTCCCTAGGTCGTCCACCCCCTTCCCCTCCCTCCTAGGGTCGAACCCCTCAACCCCTCTCCACCTCCATTGCCTTGGCCGACCACCCCATCCCCCTCTCTCCTAGCTGCGGCCTCCCCTCCCCTCCACCCTCTTGGACCTCCATCTCCCCTGCTCCACTCCTCTCCACACCCCTAAACTCCCCCTACCATCACCACCAGCCCTCCCACCATTGCTACATCACCATTCCCTTTAACCAAGCTCCACCACCACCCCTTTACCTAGTCAAGTCTGCAGGTAGCAGAAGAAGACCCGTCTTGCAGAAGCTACCCCGAGTTTGTACGGCGACATCTGAGGGCGTATCTTACCTTTCTGGAAAGTTCGTTCAGTCCCCTACGCAGCCGAGAAAGAATCGTGCAATTCCGAGTTCGTGGCCGCCCGTGAGAGCTGTCCTACCCCGACTGCGCCAGACACCACCTGCAGAAAGCCTGAGCCCGATTGGAAGCTGCTTCAAGACCAACGGAGAAGGAATCAGGCTGAAGTCTCTTCTTAAAAATTATTCCTCCATCTGTCCACAACCAGAAGAAAGAAGCGGAACTGCATTCGACATCCGGGAGCCAGAGTTACGAAGTTTCTCCCTCAGTCACGCGGGTCTGCCTCCTACAGTCTACAGCGACCGGTTCCCACTCATCGGCGTCCTCCTGCCCACCCCGACTTCAGAAAGTGTTTCCGTCAGTTTTTATGTGTATAGGCTTCGTCCACGGTTCCAGCGGCTCCGACGGTTTGTGATTCGGCATCCGGGAGCGGCCGTGACAACTTCTGCAATCCACTGCTCGTATCTGGTAGTCGCTGCGGCCAGAGTCTGCAACCCGGCTCGTCGCTGCACCATGACTAATCGTGGAGGATTCAGACCCACAGCCCTTCATCAAAGTTCTTCCTCCATCTGTCTCCAACCAGGAGAAAGAAACAGAACCTCATTCGGCATCCCGGGGCCAGAGTTCTGAATTTTCTCCCTCTGTCGCAAGGATCTGCCTCCAGCAACCTACAGCGAGCAGTGCCTACTCTTCAGGGCACACCGATCGTCCACGGCCTCAGATCCCAGCCCCACTAACTTCAGCTGAAAGCTACCTCGACCACGGAGACGACACCGCTGATTTCGTGCCAATTGGAGTTTGGGAGCGCCTGTGACAGCATCTGCAACCTACTTCCACAGAACAGGTCCGGTCAGAGACCACACCAACTGTCCTGGTTCAGTTGCTAGTGCTGCCAGTCCCTGACTCCAAAGGCCGTCCCAAAATTCAGAAAACACCGGCTTCAAGTCAGGAAGCATTGCGAGGTGGTTTCGCTCAATTCGGAGTCCGGACAAGACCGGGACAGAGCCAACAACAACACCCTGTCCAGCCGTCCAAATTGCAGCTGAACCCACATTGATTTCCTTTCTACCATTTCGGTCCGTCGTCCCATCCCCGCCTGGCCGGCTTACCGCCCCACCCTGCGTGGTGGTAGTGTTTGCTGTAATTAATCAATTCCCACTCCCGAGATCACCCTCCTGCGCGAGGTGTAGTAATTGTACTCTTGACAGGTCTTAGAAGCTACACCGGCGCAGTGTGCGGGGACCACACTTCCCCGCTCGCCCTCGTCTCCGCCCGGGATCGGCGTCTTCACGCCGATCAGGTGAGCTCTTGGCCACTCTTCTTTGCTGGTTATTACCATTGCTAGCTTAGTATTGCTTTTAGTTGTCCGTCGGAGGTGAGAGGAGCGCCCGATCCTCAATTCAACCAATTATAGTGTTCGCCGCGGAGCGAGTTGAGAGAGTTCCATCACATCCCACGCCCTCGGCGTGCCGGCTACCCTTGAAATCGGGCATCCCTGGCCCATTGGGGTCCCTTCCGAGCTAGCCAAACCCTTGGAACCTTGAGGTCCAACCCCGGACCCTCACCGTCATCGCCGGTCCTCCTTCGGACCCGAGTGTGCCTACGCGAGTGAGTCCGCTAGTGCGACGTTGCCAACTCATGTGTTGCTTGCTATCCTAGGTCCAAGGGAGTCATATCACATCAAATTGGTATCATTGTCCTCCGCTGCATGTTGTGTCACATCAAATTGGTATCAGAGCAAGTTCTAGACTTGTCTCTACTAAGTCTTGTCCTAGGGCAATTGCATTCATCACCCGATCATCATGCATACCCCTCGTTGGCCAAATGGTCCGATTGACCCCCTCCACATGGACTACATTGTAGATGAGGACCTTCATTTTGATGGAAATCCTCATGCCTATCTTAGGTGGGAGAATACCATGGAAAGGGACTTTGAAAGTACTTGGGTATATGGATCCGAGAGAGTCCGCAGGGCCAAGGCACGACTTCGGGGTCTAGCTAAGAAAATGTGGGAACACAAAGAGAGATTCAGAAGGGTTTGGGGGCAAGAGCCCATTCACTCATGGGAAGAGATGAAGAGTGAGCTTAGGAAGATCTACGCCCCCCGACCGTCCCACTCCTACCGTGAGGAGCATAACCCGAGGAGCACCCCCACTCCCCCTTTTCCTCCCAGTCAACCCAAGGCCTCCACTAGGACCCAAACCCCACCACCCAAAAGACCCCAAGACTCATTAGAAGAACTAAGGATTGAGATTAAGAATATCTTCACCTCCCTTAGGGTCCAAACTCCACCACCCCAAATAATTCCAACTTGCACCACCCCATCGCCAAAAGGCCTTCCCACTCCCCTGGAGAGCAAGACCCCCACACCACAAAGGAATGAGATTGAAGTTGAGGAATATGAGGCCTCCCCCGAATGGGAAGAGGAGTATGAATCACAATATCATGGGTTAGGCCAAGAAGTTCCCATCCCAAGTGGAAGAAGCATCATGGCTCACTCCACCCTCACCATTCCAACCCGTATGGACCCCATGTCCACTCCACCTAGGCCCATGATGGCCACCACCACCCCACCCAAAACTCTCCCACAAACCCACACTCCACAAACTTCCTTGGTCCCCAAAACCACCCCTCCATCTTCCCCTAAAAGAGACACACCCCCTAAAACCAACCAACCCAATCCTCCTCAACCCATCCATCTTCCACTACCAACCCCTATCCAACCCCAACCTAGGCCCCCACTTCTCCCCTTACCGATCCCAAACCAAGTTCCCCTTTACCTCCCACCCCGGGGGTACCACACACCTACCCTCACCACCCCACCCTCAAGGAACCATCTCACCTCCTTGATAGAGGAACCCATGATTCCCATACCCGACCCCATAGAGGTGAACACACCAACCCCCGCCATAGAGATCGCCCATGTCCAGGAAGAAGAAGGAACTTCACATGGTGGTCTTCACCTTACACCACCCTCCTTAATAGGGACCGAGCTTATCTTAGGAGAACCCCTTTCACGTTGGCTAAAGGAGAACCTATTTGGAGATCTCATGGTCCATGCTTACCCACCCATTGAGCGAAACTTTCCTATAGTACCCTTATCCACCTATCACACCACAATCCAATCATCCTATCAGGTGGAAACATTAGGGGATTTTCTTGAGGGTCTAACTTGGCAAATGAAGCTAACTGGTATGTTGACCACGGTAGCCGACCAACCTAGGAGTCTTAACCTCCTACATCTATGTGTCGGGTCCATCTCTTCCATTTACACTGTGGGTTGCTACACTAGCGACCTTCTTTTATCCCTCCCCATACCCGAAGAGCCCGATGCTATCCGCGAATTGGAGTTACTTATTTCGGGTAGGATGCCAAACCCTCCAAACATGACCAAACAACCCTCCTCGAACTTCGGTTCAATTACTACATTTGAGGAGAAGGACTCACCATCATTTGGAGACCTTGAGGTGAAAGAATACCTCACCCTTGGTAACAAATTCCATGACCCCTTTGATCCCACCCCGTGGAAGATAATGAATCCATGGGACCTGGCCGCCCTACCCACCACCCACTCCCTCCTACCCTCACCAACCATGCTTGAACCAACACACCTCGTCCTTGACCCAGTCCACACCAAGGGAACCATAACCATGGGCAGTATACACCTAGGGAACAAGGTAGTGCCCCACCCCATGATGCATACCTACTATGAGCCCTTCGACCCTGACAAATGGGAACTTCAAAGCCACCCCATACCCACACACATGGTCATCATCTCTAGGAGAAGAAAGCACCCATCTTGGTATGACACATCATTCGACAAGGGTCACGAGTCCAGCCCTCTCATGCATGTCACGTACAGTTTAGGCTCAATGCATAACTGGCCTACATTTGGTTGTACTGGTCCACCCACATTCTTCATAGCCCTTACACTTGATTGGAGCACACGTGGATGTCCGGGTCCCCCGGTAATTCTCACAGCCATACACAATAGATCCGCCTATGGTTTCCCAGGCCCCCCTGAGTCCACAAGATGCCTCATCACATCCATGAATGATAGGTCTATGTATGGTTGCCCCGGTCCCCCTTTGCATACCACATACTTCCCACCCCCACCGCACCATCACTCAAAGCATACTCATTCAAGCAAGCATCCAAATATGGGTAGTGACGATCATAATAAGCGGGCTATAACTCACGGGTGGCACTTTGAAATCCAAGGAGGTAACCTCGCGATGGTGGCATTGGAACGACTCTATCTTAGGGCCACCTCCAAATCAAGGGCACGAGGACTTGGACCTTTCATGTTCCAAGTGGCTTTGGCAAACCTGGCTTATGGATTAGATTTACTAATGGGCTATGGGATATACCCCAATTATCATGCGGCTGATCCGGCACCCTACATGGGCACCGCGGTGAATCCCAGTGAGTACTTTGAGCCTATAACTTCCTTTAAGAGGGACACCTCGGAGTGCTTCCACAAAACAGCCTTGAGAGCCCGACGTGTACACAGAGGGGCAATACTATGCCAGCAGGGTTCCATTGCCAGCATGAGGGTGTGCCCGGGCCGCCTTGAGAGGATGAAGAGTCGTCCCCTAGACGCAGGTGCAGGTTGGGTTTGGAGATTGCAGGTCGCCCTGAGCTGCTTCCTCGGTGGGCCCTTACTCGACGGAGTCGAGTTCTCCGCACCCCGGGAGTATGATGGGGACATCGCTTACCCCTTCACATGGTCCTGCTGCTCGCCATTTTGTTCGCCATCATTTTCTGAGTATAGCCATGTAGTTCTCTCATTTTTCTTGAGTCTTATCTATGTAATTTTCCCTTTATTGAGTCTATTACCTAAGTTAGTTAGTCATTTACCTAAGTCCAAGTTTCATTAACTAGCTTAGTAGGTTATTGGGCCTGTTCATTGGGCCTGGCCCATGGGCGCCCCCTTCCCCAACCTTTGGTCTTCTGTCAGTTGTCCACAATGTGAGGACTTATTGTAAATTGTGGGTTTCCTATATAAGGACCCCAATCCCCCACTTGAAGAGGGTAATTGATGAATGAATGAAAATTGAACCCACTTGAATCCCCTTGAGTCTTCTCTCTCTCTCTCTCTAGCTCTCTCTCTCTAATTCTCTCTCTCCCTCTCTCCTAGGGGCGAACCCCCTCTCTCTCCTCCCTCCCTCTCTCTCTAAATTTCGAAATTCCCCTCTCTCCTCACCCCTTGCCACCTCACTTGCCACCTAGGCAAGTCCCTTCAACTCCCAAGGCCCCATTACTTCTCTCCATTACTCATTCCACCTCCCCAAGCACCCTTCCACCTTCCCAAAGCATCCATCCCCCTTCCCCAAGCAACCATCCACCTCCCTAGAAGACTCTTCCTCTCCCCAATACAGCCCATCAACTCCCTAGGTCGTCCACCCCCTTCCCCTCCCTCCTAGGGTCGAACCCCTCAACCCCTCTCCACCTCCATTGCCTTGGCCGACCACCCCATCCCCCTCTCTCCTAGCTGCGGCCTCCCCTCCCCTCCACCCTCTTGGACCTCCATCTCCCCTGATCCACTCCTCTCCACACCCCTAAACTCCCCCTACCATCACCACCAGCCCTCCCACCATTGCTACATCACCATTCCCTTTAACCAAGCTCCACCACCACCCGTTACCTAGTCAAGTCTGCAGGTAGCAGAAGAAGACCCGTCTTGCAGAAGCTACCCCGAGTTTGTACGGTGACATCTGAGGGCATATCTTACCTTTCTGGAAAGGTCGTCCAGTCCCCTACACAGGCGAGAAAGAATCGTGCAATTCCGAGTTCGTGGCCGCCCGTGAGAGCTGTCCTACCCCAACTGCACCAGACACCACCTGCAGAAAGCCTGAGCCCAATTGGAAGCTGCTTCATGACCAACGGCGAAGGAATCAGGCTGAAGTCTCTTCTTAAAAATTATTCCTCCATCTGTCCACGACCATAAGCAAGAAGCGGAACTGCATTCGACATCCGGGAGCCAGAGTTACGAAGTTTCTCCCTCAGTCACGCGGGTCTGCCTCCTGCAGTCTACAGCGACCAGTTCCCACTCATCGGCATTCTCCTTCCCACCCCGACTTCAGAAAGTGTTGCCGTCAGTTTTTCTGTGTATAGGCTTCGTCCACGGTTCCAGCGGCTCCGACGGTTTGTGATTCGGCATCCGGGAGCAGCCGTGACCACTTCTGCAATCCACTGCTCGTATCTGGTAGTCTCTGCGGCCAGAGTCTGCAACCCGGCTCGTCGCTGCACCACGACTAATCGTGGAGGATTCAGACCCACAGCCCTTCATCACAGTTCTTCCTCCATCTGTCTCCAACCAGGAGAAAGAAACATAACGTCATTTGGCATCCCGGGGCGAGAGTTCCTAATTTTCTCCCTCTATCGCGCGGATCTGCCTCCAGCAGCCTACAGCGACCAGTGCCTACTCCTCAGGGCACACCGATCGTCCACGGCCTCAGATAGCAGCCCCACCAACTCCAGCTGAAAGCTACCTCGACCACGGAGACGACACCACTGATTTCGTGCCAATCGGAGTTCGGGAGCGCCCGTGACAGCATCTGCAACCTACTTTCACAGAACAGGTCCGGCCAGAGACCACACCAACTGTCCTGGTTCAGTCGCTAGTGCTATCAGTCCCTGACTCCAAAGGCCGCCCCAAAATTCAGACAACACCGGCTTCAAGTCAGGAAGCATTGCGAGGTGGTTTCGCTCAATTTGGAGTCCGCACAAGCCTGGGACAGAGCCGACAATAACACCCTGTCCAGCCGTCCAAATTGCAGCTGAACCCACATTGATTTCCTTTCTACCATTTCGGTCCGTCGTCCCATCCCCGCCTGGCCGGCTTACCACCCCACCCTGCATGGTGGTAGTGTTTGCTGTAATTAATCAATTCCCACTCCCGAGATCACCCTCCTGCGCGAGGTGTAGTAATTGTACTCTTGACAGGTCTTAGAAGCTACACCGGCGCAGTGTGCGGGGACCACACTTCTCCGCTCGCCCTCGTCTCCGCCCGGGATCGGCGTCTTCACGCCGATCAGGTGAGCTATTGGCTACTCTTCTTTGCTGGTTATTACCATTGCTAGCTTAGTATTGCTTTTAGTTGTCCGTCGGAGGTGAGAGGAGCGCCCGATCCTCAATTCAACCAATTATAGTGTTCGTCGCGGAGCGAGTTGAGAGAGTTCCATCACATCCCACGCCCTCAGTGTGCCGGCTACCCTTGAAATCAGGCATCCCTGGCCCATTGGGGTCCCTTCCGAGCTAGCCAAACCCTTGGAACCTTGAGGTCCAACCCCGGACCCTCACCATCATCGCCGGTCCTCCTTCGGACCCGAGTGTGCCTACGCGAGTGAGTCCGCTAGTGCGACGTTGCCAACTCATGTGTTGCTTGCTATCCTAGGTCCAAGGGAGTCATATCACATCAAATTGGTATCATTGTCCTCCGCTGCATGTTGTGTCACATCAGAGCTGGTACGATTGAGCCAAGTGGAGACCCGGGCGCTAGCCGAGCAGCTGGCTAAGGCTCGTGAATTGCTCGAGAGGAAGAACCGGCTTCTCGAAGAGGAGCGCTTAGCACGCGTTGATCTGGACGGCCGGTGGGAGACCAAGCGTGCCGAGCTAGTAGACCGCGCGGAGGAAGCCGAGCGTCTTCGGCGGGAGGCCGAGGCTGATCGAGCTGAGGCGGAGAAGTAGGTGGCGGCGGCCAAAGGGCGGACTGCTGAGGCCGAGCGGAAGGCAGTCGAGGCGGAGCAGAGGGAGGCTGAGCTCACCGGTAGGGTGGAATCGGCCGGGGCGGAGGCTCTCGAGCAATACAAGAGCTCAGAGGCCTACCAGTTCGACCTTAAGGAGGCTGCCCTCCCCTACTACGAGCTAGGACTCCGTCGGGGCATCCGCAAGGGGTTCCAGCAGGGCTACGACTGGGCCATTTCTTACGCCGAGGAGTAGGCGTCCGGAGTGGTTGACTTCCCGTCCGATCAATGTTATGACTCAGACTTGTCATCCTCTAGTTCCTTTATTTCGGCGCAGGACGAAGAGGATCCCGAGGGCTCATCACCCGAGGGGTCGCCAACTCCGGATGTCTCGGGAGGGCACGCAACCGAGGTAGTTCCCACGCCGGTGGGGTCGGTGCCAGGGTCAGCCGTCGCCGAGGCTGCCGGGGGCAGACTGCTCGAGCCCTCTACTTCCGATCTTCAAGGTGGGCCAGAGGCCTGATGTATATGTTTCGCTTCTTCTTTTTGCATTCCTTTTCCCTTCTTGAAGGAAAAGACTCCCTTTTTTGTGTAGAAATAAATAAGGCAGTGGCATTGTGATGAAGACTTATCTGTTTCATATCGCCATTGCCATATTCTGTCCAGCGTATCTGCGGTGGTTGGAAAGAACCGATATTTTCTGCGTGAATCTCGCATAATGGTTGGGTGAGCGTCTGACAGGGTGTCTTTCCATTTTTCCACGCTTTAAATGCCTGGCCGCTTCGTATGTCCCGCTGGGGCGGAAGACGAGAAGTTTGAGGTGACTGTTCGTAGGGAGAAATCCTTCTGGCGTGTTTACAAGGGGGGGGGGGAATCATTTAAGGCAATTAGCCTCCCTTCGCCTATAAGAAGGACGGAAGGGCGTCCCTTCCTCTCCACCGCTTAGGGTTTTCCCTGACAGCCTTTCCTCATTCCTTCTTCACGTAGCGTTGTGCCGTTGTATTCGGAGCATGGAGGAAGCTCCAGATGAGAAAGCTGCCAACGACGGGGGGCAGGGAGTTCCTGCTGCTTCGGACTTGAAAAGGAGTCAACGGTCGGCATGCAGACTTGAAAAGGGGCCTACGCGCAGAGGCACGCCGTTTTCCATTTATCAGTTCCAGCTGCGCTTGCAGGGGGCGAGATGGAGGACGGATGGGGGCATCTGTAGCGACCCGAATTCCGGATACCCGGCATACCTGGTAGGACTACCGGATACCCGTGATACCGCATGGAACCCGCGAGGCCTCCCAAGAGCGAGAAAGCTCCGAAGGGAAAAAGGCACGTGTAGAGTACATTGAAGCCACAGAGATAGTACAGTAAGCAATTAAATTTCATTAGATAGGTTTGCTAAAGTAGCAGAAATAAAATTACTTTTTAATTAACTATTCAAATTAACAATTATATCCCAGAGTCAGTCCAAAGCTAAAAACAACAAGTCTAGCACAGTACAGTCGACATAAAGGAAAGACGTACCAAAAGGTCGGGGGAAGCCCGACCCAGGTACTAGCTGGCAGCAACGGCACGCAACGAGCACGCACTCCAGGAACCACGCGGAAGCAGAACGAACAAAGCCACCCCAGCTGAAAGAGCAGGGGTGAGCCACGTGTCACTGGCTCAGTAGGGGTCACGCGGATCCCCACTGAAAAACACGCAGTAACATGGAACAACAAAAAAAGCAGGTGTAGCAAAGCAGGAAAAGCTACACTACAAAGCTGTAAAACTACGCTACAAGCAGTAGTGAACAGATGATAAGTAGGAGTAGGCAGCAAGCAAGAAAGGGGGAGAACCCACGCCAGACAAGTGGCGGCCGAACTAACCTCGGCACCCCAAACTACTCCAAGCAACAACAGAAGGGCGACTCTGACCCAGCAAAGTCAGAAGTTACCGATCTGTCGACCTGACACCAGGTCCAAAATGAAGACCTGCAAGGACGGATAAAACAACCACAACATCATACACGATTGAAACATCGTGTACGCAACTCCAGGCTCATCTTGGACACAGCCAAGAACAGACCACACAGCCAGGGAAGCAAATCTTGGGCAAGGCCAAGACTAGCCGACACGGAATGGAGAACACCGGCTCCGAGAAACGTGAGAGTCACCGGTCAAGTGATAGGAGTACCCTCACACTAGAAGAACAGCCAGATGCAGCACAAGTGTCACGTCTACTGACATATTACACTGCGCCACAAGTGTCACGTCTACCAGACCGTGTGCAGCACGGAGGAGACTAGACACACCAAGAACCAGGTCCAAGGAACAACAACGTTCCAAGGAAAAATGGCACCTCACGGACACAAGATCGCAGTACCACGCTGCGAGTGACTAGTCAGGGTCACACCCGTCGACGCAAGTCCTCAGTCCCTGACCACGTGTGCACACACTGACCACTACCTAGGCCAGGCCTCTAGCTAGTATTCCCCTCGGTAGGACGCTACCGTTGGCCGGGGCCCACGGAACTAGCTTAAAAACTGTGTAACGGGAAACTGCCCGTCCACCACTCCCGGTGGGTGACGTACTAAAAAGCCTACGTCACAGGCTACGACTAGTGGAGGTTCACAAGGCACGGACTCCAAAACACAAGTGCTAGAGTACAGACAGTCTACGGAAGCCCTGTAACACGTACTACGAAGCACCACTGGCAGTACAACCACCGCCAATCGACTCAGGACCAGGCAACTAGACCTACAACGTAACGATCCCCGAGTCAAACGACTCAAAGACAAGATCATCACAAACAGCGGAACAAGCCGCTAATCGGTCTAATCCTAAGCCACAAGAAACGACACTCTGTAGAAAATAACTCACAGAGACCTGAGGGAACACCAAAGACCCTTAGACACGCCTGGACATGCAAACCAAGGTAAGATGATACCTCGAGGCATCTAGAACCAGTGTCTCGGGCAGGACGAAAGCCGCCAAGACACCCACACGCAAGGTCGCCCGTCAACCGCTGGGTCACCCTGGGTTGACCGGAACCCAACCAAAGACACACACAAGAGTACGATAGAGAATCCTACCACAAGCAAGAAGACTCCTAGCTACCTTACAGCGTAGTCCTAGCCCTCATAGGATGTCAGGAGACATCCACGGGACAACGGGCAGACCACAAGGCCAAGCCAAGACAAGCAGAAATCGGAATCACGGAAATCGGAGCACTAGGCATGTAACGCACCACCCTTAGACCGCTACATGAACCTGATGATATAAGCCTAGGCCGTTACATCCAACGTGACGGTCGGGGAACAGGCCGTCACACACACCGCCCTAACCAACTCCATAAATGCAAAGGCATGTAACGGCCAGCACCGGGCGCGTTACACCAGCCTGACGCGCCCGACCGGGGCCGTCAGGGCCAACAACCCTCAAACTCAAAACACACTCGGGGCATGTAACACGCTAGACCAGGCGCGTTACGGCCACCTAACGCGGCAACTCAAGCGCGTCAGGGCCAACGAAACCCAGAACAGCAATTGGCTGAGAGGCATGTAACGGTCCCGACCAGATGCGTTACAACCGCCTAACGCACGGGGATGAGGCCGTTAGAGACAACGACACAACCACCCCAACTCCGCCAAAACAGCATGTAACGGCCTGGGGCAGGCGCGTTACACACACCTAATGCAAGGGAGCACTGCCATTAGGCGAACCGACTCACTATGTCAAACACGGTCAAACAGAACGTAACGGCCTGGGACAGGCGCGTTACGCACACCTGACGCGCTAGGGCTGGCGCGCTAGGGGAAGCTCCTCAAAAGGTCAACGTCAGTCAACCAGAATGTAACGGCCTGGGGCAGGCGCGTTACACTCACCTGACACACAGGGGCAAGCGCGTCAGAGGAACCGACTTAACCCAAACATAAAATGACAAAATAGACGTAACGCGTCTCACGGGACGCGTCAGAGAGATGTGACGCGCCACCCCTGGGCCGTCACACTCTCAAAACCCCGAAGAACTCAAATCAACCAAGATGCTGTAACGGTCAGTCGTGGGGCCGTCAGGGCATGTGACGGTCCTTGGAAGGACCGCCACACCAGTTACGGCGAGAAAACGGAGGGTTGGCCAAATCGGCCCGTTCCACGCCCGATTCACCCCGAAGCGCAGGGGAAACAACCCTCGACGATGAAAAAATAACATAAGAAGACTAAAAATCTCACATGCAAGTACAAAAACACAAGATCGGGGCGATTCCAACGAATCCACCCTAAATGGGTCAATGAGGTTCCCGGGCTCCTACCGGCCTCGAATGACCACCGACCAACACAATACTAGCATGGATGGGATCCTAACATCCCAACGGTCAGTTCAACACTAACCGAGCTACAAATGGTTGCCGTTCTCCGGCGAACCCTACAAAACCCGAAAATCACAGTTTAGGCTAAACAAGCTCAAACTCGGTTGTTTCCGCGCCAAACCAAGTGCAAGGGCAGGGAAAATGAGCAGGAGGAAGTGAGGAACCATCACCCTACCTCCACCGAAGAAACCGTGCCCCGAAGGGACTAAACCACGCCGCGAGCTCGAACGTCGGCTTTGAATCCACCGTTCGGGGTCGCGCCAAAACCATCTCGATCCACGCTCCATGACGCACCCAGCCAGCTCCACAGCATCCCCAACACGTGCCTCTAGGTACCCCGTCTGCAGCCGGAGCCGAGGAGGCTCGAGAGGAGAGAAACGAAGAGAGAGAGAGACGACGGCGGCGAATGAGGAGAGAGAAAGAGAAAAGTAAAAGAAAAAGAAAAGAAATTAGGAATTTTTCCTAATTTCCAAAAATTCTGAAAATGAGCCGAAAATGCACAAATTTAGAAAAATACGTAAAATAGTCGAAACGAGCGGCTCAGAGAGTACATCGTCGCTGTAGCATCCACGAGTCGAAGAACTGAGAAACAAACTCACCGTAGGGTTCCGTAACTAGTACGAGAGAAAAACCCACACGGCTCGTAAAACTCAACTCGGAAGCCGCCAAAGCGAACCGAAACTCAACGAAACCAATCCGAAAGATCCAATGAAGATCCAGCAAGACCTACCAAGGATCCAGGGCATTACATCCTCCCATCCTTTAAGAAATTTTACCCTCAAAATTAAGGACTAATTAACAAAGGAGAAGCAGGGAAGAACAACCCAACAACACAACCACAAAAACAACACAAATCTCGAGAGAACACAATTTAGAGGAACACTCTCAGTCCATAATCACGAGCACACGCTCTGGATCTCAAGGCAACAATCCATAAAAGAGCACGGCACCCAAGTGAACACAAGTCTGACACCTCCGAAACAAGGGCAACGTCGCTTGCGTCTCACAGGGGAAAGAGACACGACTGCCACAACCACAAACAACTGAGAAACACAACGACAGGCACGGCGAGTATCAGCTTAACCAAGGGAACACAATCTCCATAGCTGACAGCTCGACGACATCATCGGCTCCAGTGCCAACGGCAATAGGGAACACCTGGCATACAGGACACCAACGACAACAGCAGCAGCGGACCACAAACACAATCAAGTTAGTCCTCACTCAGATATTACATCTGATCGAGTCGCAAGCTAACTCTAGGAAAAGAGCACAGCAAGACTAACCGACAAGACTTGGTCCACACAGAGACACAAAATCATAGAGAAACAGCACTTACAGAAACAACCACCATGATCTCGGGGAACGCATCTCAAGGACCACGAACATGCCTCGAGAGCACAACACCCAAGAAAAAAATGCAGAGCAAAGGGTACTCAATCAGCAAGAATGCCGACAAATTCCCCAATACTCGCAAATGCCAATGCCAACACCAGAAAACCCACCAACAGTGGCACGGCAACAGACGACATCAAGGCACAAGAAGCCAAGATGAAGTCACATCGAGAAGAAACAGATCTCTCGACCAGTGGGTAGCCAACCCACACACTTCCGCTGCACTCTCAACAACGTGCACAGGCAACAGAACAACCTCGGTAGTCACACCTCAGCACACACCAGGCGCCATCGCAATCAACAAAGATCGCAAATCACACGCCACGAGTACCGATCTCGCGAACAATCGATCACAAGGAGCCTAAGTGCAACAGGAGAAGAGCACCAGCTTCAGCACAAAGCACAAGGAAAGCATCAATCTAAGCTTACCTTCACGTCCTGAAAATGATAAATGAGCCTTCGCAATACATCGGCCACTGGACCCGGCCCGATAATACGGTACACAACAGCTCTTAACACCATCATGGAGTCCAAAGCCAGGCAACCGTATTACAGAGAGCAGATTAGGCTCAAAACAAAGCTGTCCACACTTAAGCAGACACAGGACAAAGGCATCACTAAGACAACAATTCCAAGGCAAACCTCGAAAAAGATTCCACTAAAGGGGACAAGAAGCATGAAGCTCAACCATAAAAGCTCACCAGGAAGGGAAAATCCTAGCTTGCCTGAGCAACTTCTCCAACACGGAATCAAATCGAGCACTTGAACAGAAGCGAAACACATCAGGAGCTGAACAGATTCAAGCCGGGATGACCAAGACAACGTAAGAACGTGTACGGTCATCAAACCAAGGCTAAAGGTCAACATCAACCTGAACAACACACGGAGAAAACAACACGACAAATCAACGCAACAACCGAAGCCAGCTGAAGATTGTACAGGACTTTCACGACTCTTGATACTGTATATCTCAGATTCCCATGTACTTCACACGACAATGCTCTGATAGCTCAGAAAAGAACTCCGCACATCTCAGAACACTGCTCTGATACCAAGCTGTAGCGACCCGGATTCCAGATACCTGGCATACCCGGTAGGACTACCGGATACGCGTGATACCGCATGGGACCCGCGAGGCCTCCCAAGAGTGGGAAAGCTCCGAAGGGAAAAAGGCACGTGTAGAGTACATTGAAGCCACAGAGATAGTACAGTAAGTAATTAAATTTCATTAGATAGGTTTGCTAAAGTAGCAGAAATAAAATTACTTCTTAATTAACTGTTCAAATTAACAATTATATCCCAGAGTCAGTCCAAAGCTAAAAACAACAAGTCTAGCACAGTACAGTCGACATAAAGGAAAGACGTACCAAAAGGTCGGGGGAAGCCCGACCCAGGTACCAGCTGGCAGCAACGGCACACAACGAGCACGCACTCCAGGAACCACGCGGAAGCAGAACGAACAACGCCACCCCACCTGAAAGAGCAGGGGTGAGCCACGTGTCACTGGCTCAGTAGGGGTCACGCGGATCCCCACTGAAAAACACGTAGTAACACGGAACAACAAAAAAAGCAGGTGTAGCAAAGCAGGAAAAGCTACACTACAAAGCTGTAAAACTACGCTACAAGCAGTAGTGAACAAACGGGAAGTAGGAGTAGGGAGCAAGCAAGAAAGGGGGAGAACCCGCGCTAGACAAGCGGCGGCCGAACTAACCTCGGCACCCCAAACTACTCCAAGCAACAACAGAAGGGCCTCTCTGACCCAGCAAAGTCAAAAGTTACTGATCTGTCGACCTGACACCAGGTCCAAAACAAAGACATGCAAGGACGGATAAAACAACCACAACGGCCTACACGATTGGAACATCGTGTACGCAACCCCAGGCTCATCTTGGATACAGCCAAGAACAGACCACACAGCCAGGGAAGCAAATCTTGGGAATGGCCAAGACTAGCCGACACGGAAAGGAGAACACCAGCTGCGAGAAACGCGAGAGTCACCGGTCAAGTGATAGGAGTACCCTCACACTAGAAGAACAGCCAGATGCATCCACTGACATCTTACACTGCGCCACAAGTGTCACGTCTACCAGACCGTGTGTAGCACGGAGGAGACTAGACCCACCAAGAACCAGGTCCAAGGAACAATGACGTTCCAAGGAAAAATAGCACCTCACGGACACAAGATCGCAGTACCACGCGGCGAGTGACTAGTCAGGGTCACGCCCGTCGACGCAAGTCCTCAGTCCCTGACCACGTGTGCACACACTGACCACTACCAAGGCCAGGCCTCTAGCTAGTATTCCCCTCCGTAGGACGCTACCGTTGGCCGGGGCCCACGAAACTAGCTTAAAAACCGTGTAACGGGAAACTGCCCGTCCACCACTCCCGGTGGGTGACGTACTAAAAAGCCTACGTCACAGGCTACGACTAGTGGAGGTTCACAAGGCACGGACTACAAAACACAAGTGCTAGAGTACAAACAGTCTACGGAAGCCCTATCACACGTACTACGAAGCACCACTGGCAGTACAACCACCGCCAACCGACTCAGGACCAGGCAACTAGACCTACAACGTAACGATCCCCGAGTCGAACGACTCAAAGGCAAGATCGTCACAAACAGCGGAACAAGCCGCCAATTGGTCTAATCCTAAGCCACAAGAAACGACACTCCGCAGAAAATAACTCACAGAGACCTGAGGGAACAGCAAAGACCCTCAGACAAGCCTGGACACGCAAACCAAGGTAAGACGATACCTCGAGGCATCCAGAACCAGTGTCTCGGGCTGGACGAAAATCGCCAAGACACCCACACGCAAGGTCGCCTGTCAACCGCTGGGTCACCCCGGGTTGACCGGAACCCAACCAAAGACACACACAAGAGTAGGATAGAGAATCCTACCACAAGCAAGAAGACTCCTGGCTACCTTACAACGTAGTCCTAGCCCTCATAGGACGTCAGGAGACATCCACGGGACAACGGGCAGACCACAAGGCCAAGCCAAGACAAGCAGAAATCAGAATCACGAAAATCGGAGCACAAAGCATGTAACACACCACCCTTAGACCGCTACATGAACTTGACGGTCTAAGCCTAGGCCGTTACATCCAACGTGACGGTCGGGGAACAGGCCGTCACACACACCGCCCTAACCAACTCCAGAAATGCAAAGGCATGTAACGGCTAGCACCGGGCGCGTTACACCAGCCTGACGCGCCCGACCGGGGCCGTCAGGGCCAACAACCCTCAAACTCAAAACACACTCGGGGCATGTAACACGCTAGACCAGGCGCGTTACGGCCACCTAACGCGGCAACTCAAGCGCGTCAGGGCCAACGAAACCAAGAACAACAACTGGCTGAGAGGCATGTAACGATCCCGACCGGACGCGTTACAACCGCCTAACGCACGGGGACGAGGCCGTTAGAGACAACGACGCAACCACCCCAACTCAGCCAAAACAGCATGTAACGGCCTGGGGCAGGCGCGTTACACACACCTAACGCAAGGGAGCACGGCCGTTAGGCGAACCGACTCACTCGGTCAAACATGGTCAAACAGAACGTAATGGCCTGGGACAGGCGCGTTACGCACACCTGACGCGCTAGGGCTGGCGCGCCAGGGGAACCGCCTCAAAAGGTCAACGTCAGTCAACCAGAATGTAACGGCCTGGGGTAAGCGCGTTACACTCACCTGACGCACAGGGGCAAGCGCGTCAGAGGAACCGACTTTACCCAAACATAAAACAACAAAATAGACGTAACGCGTCTCACGGGATGCGTCAGAGAGATGTGACGCGCCACCCCTGGGCCGTCACACTCTCAAAATCCCGAAGAACTCAAATCAACCCAGACGCTGTAACGGTCCGTCATGGGGCCGTCAGGGCATGTGACGGTCCCTGGAACGACCGCCACACCAGTTACGGCAGGAAAACGGAGGGTTGGCCAAATCGGCCCGTTCCACGCCCCATTCACGCCGAAGCGCAAGGGAAACAACCCTCGACGATGAAAAACAACATAAGAAGGCTAAAAAGCCCACATGCAAGCACAAAAACACAAGATCGGGGCGATTCCAACGAATCCACCCTAAATGGGTCAACGAGGTTCTCGGGCTCCTACTGGCCTCGAATGACCACCGATCAACACAAAACTAGCATGGATGGGATCCTAACATCCCAACGGTCAGTTCAACACTAACCGAGCTACAAATGGTTGCCATTCTCCGGCGAACCCTACAAAACCCGAAAATCGCCAAACGAAGTGCAAGGGCAGGGAAAACGAGCAGGAGGAAGTGAGGAACCATCACCCTACCTCCACCGAAGAAACCGTGCCCCGAAGGGACTAAACCGCGCCGAAAACCACGCCGTGAGCTCAAACGTCGGCTTTGAATCCACCGTTCGGGATCGCGCCAAAACCATCTCGATCCTCGCTCCATCACGCACCCAGCCAGCTCCACAGCATCCCCAACACGTGCCTCTAGGTACCCCATCCGCAGCCGGAGCCGAGGAGGCTCGAGAGGAGAGAAACGAAGAGAGAGAGACGACGGCGGCGAATGAGGAGAGAGAAAGAGAAAAGGAAAAGAAAAAGAAAAAGAAAAGAAATTAGGAAAATTTACTAATTTCCTAAAATTCCAAAAATGCGCCGAAAATGCACAAATTCAGAAAAATACGCAAAAATAGTCGAAACGATCGGCTCAGAGAGTACATCGTCACTGTAGCATCCACGAGTCGAGGAACTGAGAAACAAACTCACCGTAGGGTTCCGTAACTAGTACGAGAGAAAAACCCACACGGCTCGTAAAACTCAATTCGGAAGCCACCAAAGCGAACCGAAACTCAACGAAACCAATCCGAAAGACCCAATGACGATCCAGCAAGACCTACCAAGGATCCAGGACATTACAACATCAGACATCCCTACTGCCCGTCCCTTCCTGCTTGCCTCACGGATGGGAGGAGGAAGCCAACTAAGCTCCATCCCTTCCGGGCCTTCCCCTACCTCCTCATCCAGCTATGATGGTTTCTTTTTCTTTCTGGCAGCCTCTTTTTCCCTCTTCTGCTCTACTCCTCCTTTCTTTCACTCTTCGGAGGGTGCCTGCACTCTCTTTCTTCCAAAGAGTTGGCAGTTTGGCGGGGAAGATGCTTTCATATGCATTCCCTCTCCCCCTTCTCTTCCAAGTTCAACTTGGAAGTTAGCCTTCTCTTTCTTAATCCCTCTGTCACCTTTGTCTCGAGCTGCCTGAGCCAACAGGGTCAACTATCCATTATCCGAGCCAGTTTCTGCACTAGGCAGAGTCAGTGGCTGGATGCAGGAAGGTCATCCGAGTCAGCCGAGCGATGGGCTCATACAACGGCGCTAGGTGGATCTTCTACTTTTTTGACATGTATTCTATTGGCTTCGGCCTTCCTAATGTACAAACGGGTTGTTTGAATAAAAAGAAAGGTGCCTTTTGTCTTATCTTATGTTGTTTGCACAATACTCAGTACTCAGAAGTAGAACTTGCGAAATGTAGTTGCATTCCAGGTCCAAGGGATGGGCTCTCCTTCCATCGTAGATAGACGGTATGCTCCTTTTCCGAGCATCTCGGCCACTCGGTAGGGGCCTTCCCAGTTAGGGGATAACTTGCCCGCCGCCTCAAGTGGTCGAGAGGCTTCGGCTCTCCTGAGGACGAAGTCTCCCTGCTGGAAGTGTCTGTCTCGGACTTTGGCGTTGTAGTATCGAGTGAGGCGGCGTTGGTACTCCGTTGCTCTGATGCTGGCAATCTCTCGGATTTCATCTGCTAAGTCGAGATTTTTGAGCAGTTTCTGGTCGTTTGCCTCGGACGGGAAGTAGATGACTCGGAGGGAGGGGTTGCCAATTTCTAACGGGATCACGGCCTCGGTACCGTATACCAACTGAAAAGGGCTTTCACCGGTTGCCGTTCTGGGAGTCGTTCTGTGCGACCAGAGTACGTTCGGAAATTCCTCGAGCCAGCTGCCCTTGGCTTTACTGAGCCTAGTCTTGATGCCTTTTAAGATAGCCTTGTTGGCATTTTGACCAGCCCGTTAGCCTGAGGTTGGGCGACCGAAGTGAAGTGATTACGAATATTGAGGTCGGCGCATCTGTCTCGGAAGTACCGAGAATCAAATTGCCGACCATTATCGCTCACTATCACCCGGGGGATGCCGTAGCGACAGATGATCGACTTCCAGATGAAATTACAGACGACTGTCTCGGTGATCCTTGCAGTGGCTTCGGCCTCGATCCACTTAGTAAAGTAGTCGATGGCGATGATAATGAACTTCTTCTGGGCCTGGGCCGTGGGGAACGGCCCGAGGATGTCGATTCCCCAGCGAGCGAAAGGATAAGGCTTGGCTAGGGTGACGAGCTCCGTTGCTGGCTGATGCACCAAGTGGTCGAATCGCTGGCAACGGTCACAACGTTGGGTGTAGGTCGAGCAGTCACGCTGTAGGGTGGGCCACCAATAACCTTGCCGTAGCAAGATCCTGGCGAGTGACCTTCCCCCCAAATGCGCTCCGCACAGACCTTCGTGAACTTCTTCGATCGCTCGGTTGGCTTCATCGGTACCGAGGCACTTCAAAAGAGGGCCAAAGAAGGATCTCCGGTAAAGTGCGCCATCCAGAGTGACGAATCACCGAGCTTGGTATTTCAACCTTCGGGCTTCCCGAGGGTCGGGAGGCTCCTGGGAGTCTTGGAGCCACGACAGGTAGGGGGCACGCCAGTCGCCTGGGGAAGTTGAGTCAACTGCTAGGAGTTCTGAATCAATGCTCGAGTGCTCTAGCTCTTCGAGAAGGACCGATCGAGTACCCTCGGGGTCAAGAGAGGAGGCCAGCCGAGAGAGGGCATCCGCTCGGGAGTTTTCCTCCCGAGCTATCCGGACTACCTCAAAACCCTCGAACTGTTGTGCCACAGTCTTGACCAGTTGGAGGTATTTTGTAGAAACCCGATAATTTAAAATGAGAAATAATTTTTTTAAAATAAATTATACAATTAAATTTTTAATGAAATGATTAATTTACATTTTTACTATGTGAAATAAAGTGGATTATTGAATTTACTTGAATTTACTTAAGGTAAAGAGAAAAATAAATGCTTTAACCCTTAGATAAATCATAGAAAGCCCAATAAAAGTCTATATGATGGATTAGGATTACAATTGGCCCATTGGATAATCCATAATGGGCTGGATTAATGGATTAAAGGATTTATTAAAGGATATTTAACCTTAAATTCGTAACATATGTTTAATATGACATTTAATGGATTAAAATAACCCCATTTCTAGAAGATTGACTCAAGAATCAACCCTTACCTAACAGCCCACCTTGGACCAACCGTTTTTACATTATTTTTACACCTAAGATGGTCTAGATTAAGAGGAGAAATGGCATTTTTCTTCTAATTCGGACTTAATGGGGTTGGTGGATTTAGATGAAGAATCTTGACACATTTGACCAAGTTTTGGCTATAAATAGAACCTCATTCGACCCTCAAACCATCCCTGGAAGTTAAGTCTATGCTGTTGCAAAGATTCGTGGAGATTTGAAGGAGGATTTGGAAGATCAAAGGTTTTCTTGTTATTTGGGGATATTCTTTAGATCTGACAAAAGGTAGGTGTCTCTCAGGCTAAACTCTAATCAATGCATGCTATCTTGTTCATTTTTCTGCCCTCTTTACATTGATAGGTCATTTGTTAAATTCCATTGAGAAATGAGTAAGTTATGATCATTTTACCAAGGGGTATTTCAGTTCCATTTTCGGAATCTTAAGGCGCTGCTCTTCATGAGCGCGTTCTTAACGCGCCAGCCCGATATAGCGCGTTCATATAGACCCCATCTCTTTCGAAAAATGTTCAAATTTAAACATTTAATAATATAAAACACTTTCATGATCGCGCTATATGTCCCTAGCGCGTTCATCATGAATGCGCTAGCCTCCTATAACACGTTCATACATTTGACCCCGGATGATCAGGGATCAAAAAAATAATATTTCTAGTATGTTTTAAAGGTATATAAGGTTTTTATATATATATAAGTTGTTATATATATAGTATGATTCATTGGAACCCCATATTGTTATCTAGTTTTCAAAACAATATAAAATCTATATCTGTTCATGAACGAGCTATACCTATCTAGCACGTTCATCATGAACGCGCTAGCCTCCTATAGCACGTTCATACCTTTGACCCCGGATGATCAGGGATCAAAAAATAATACTTCTAATATGTTTATAAATGTATATGAGGCATCTATATATATATAAGATGTTATATATATAGTATGATTCCTTGGAACCTCATCTTTTTATCTAGTTTTCAAAATAATATAAAGTATTTATCTGTTCATGAACGTGCTAGCCTGGTATAGCACGTTCTTAATAAACACGCTAGTCTGGTATAGCACGTTCTTAATGAACGCGCTAGTCAGGTATAGCGCGTTCATACTTTTAAACCCGGATGACCAGAAATCAAAAGTATAATATTTCTAATATATATATATATAATACCTAAAGTGTTTATATATATATTAGGAGTCTATATCTATTATGGTTTATACAGAATCTATGTATTTCAATTAAGTTTTCAAAATTTTTCAATGTATACATCTGTTCTTGAACGCGCTAGTCGCCTATAGCACGTTCTTGAATAACGTGCTAGTTACCTATAGCGCGTTCATAAAATTTTCTCAAAAATTTCTAATAATCAAAATATGTTATTTTGAATATATAAATATTATATTTTTATACACTGTGATGAACGCGACCCTGAGCTATAGCGTATTCACAGACAGAAATATCTTTTCAGCCTATAACTATTCTATTCGATACCATATTAATGTTTGAAAATTATTTCAAAATGTAGAAAGCTATTTTATATCATATTGATCTATAAAAACTACTCTCAGCATGAAAATTCTATTTTTCTTATCATATGGGTTATCAATGTATTATTAAAGGATAATATCTAAACGCATGATTTTAATTCATAAGTATATATATATTCCTTACTAAAAATTATTCTTTATTAAAATTGGTGTTTTATGATTATGAGATTTAGGCTTAGACATTTAAAATGACCTTAACAAAATTACTATCTTAACTTTTCTTCCTACTTACCGTTCATTTTTGAATTCAACGACTCAATGTCGTTAAACATGATGCCTAAAATGAGTTTTCCACTCTTCTTTGCAATTGTCACAACTTTTGCCAGATCTGTACTTGTTTACAAATGAGCTTGTTCTTGAAATTCTTTGGCCATATTGTGGAATTATATAGAAAAGAAAAATGTCAGGGGCTATGGGTCCCAATGAAATGACATTTAAATGCTAGTGTATAATGGGGTTCTGATCTGATCCCACGGGAGAGGCAAAGTCTAAATATAAACCGGTATTATAATGATCAGGTGCTGGCATTCACCAATATAGGGTCTATTACAGTTAGGGGCAATCATACTATCTTGAGAACCCTTAAGTGTGTAGCCAAATAGTGATATTCCATAAGGAACTGTCATATCGTCGTGATCTCCCTTTAGTGCTCTGGCCAATCCTACTGAGTATTGGTAGAAGTGATTGCTCTACTTCTATATTGTTATTGCTTAAAAGATTCATCACAAATGTCATTGTAGAAGTAATTGTTTTACTTCTATATTGTTTAAAGTTCAAGTGATTGCTCTACTTCGATATTGCTTAAAAGTTCATCATGAAAGTTCTTCAATTGTCTTAATGATAGTACCCATCGTCTCCTCATGAAAGTTCTTGATATATTTTTGGAAATGATCATCGTCTTGTCTACTATCATGATCTTGACATTATCTTGTTATCTTGAAATTACTTGGAAATTCCTTATACAAAATTCCTACTTGAAATTCATGATCAATTACTTCATGACACGAATTGTTAAATTGCTAAATACTTAAAGATTTCCTGGCTTCAGAGATATAAAATCCTACTGAGCTTTTTGCTCACCCTACGTTTTTGGTTAATTGTTGCAGGAAATGAAAATGAACAAAGGAATGGACAAGAGTGAATGAGTGTTTTCTTTTCCCTATGATTTATGTAGTCATTAGTGTTTTTACAAGGATTATGTATTTGGAAAATTTGGAAGATTGTATCATGCCTTTATGGTTTATGAATTAGTGATGTAAGCTTCATTTTGATGGAATAAAATTAGCTATTTCATCTTAGTTCTCTATCTTTAGAATTAATTTGTACATGCTCTAATCGACACGAGTGCTTCGTAACTGCTCGCGCCCTCGATTTTCTGCACCGGGGCGTGACAGTTTTAGTGGTATCAGAGCCTAGGTTACATAAAACCTAAGATTCTTAAAACTTAGGTTTTCCTTGATAGAAACTTGGTTAGAAATTTAAACTTTCTAAGTAAGATTGGGTAGAAACACAGGTTAAGTTTTAAAAAGAATGAATTATCAAGAAATAAATACCAAGGAAAAATGATTAAACCCTGTAACTATGGTTTCAGGCTAAATCTCGCAAATGGCCGCCGAGAAAGCGTAATGGCGCGAGATGCAACGCACTGTCCAAGGACTAACACAAGCCTTGCAACAAGTTGCGCAAGGTGGAGCACGGCATGAAGTCGGAGATTTACATCGGAAATTACAAAAGATGAATCCCCCGAAGTTTAGTGGAACTACTGACCCGGATGAAGCGGAGAATTGGGTGCAAGAAATAGAGAGAACCTTTAAAGTAATGCAATGTACCGATGAAGAGAAGGTACTACTAGGGACCTACCAACCAGAAAAGGATGCCCGAGCATGGTGGGTATCCTTCGAAGCAATCTTGCCCAATGAACAAGTTACATGGGACGAGTTCTTAGAACATTTTAATGAGAAGTATTTCTCGGAAAGAATCCGTGAGAAGAAGGCCATGGAGTTCGTGACATTAAAACAATGTAGCTTATCTGTAGCAGATTATGAAGCGATATTTTCTAGATTAGCTCGGTATGCCCACACCTAGTTTGTACGGAGAAAATGAGAGCAAGAAGATTTATAAACGGATTAAAGGTGGAACTCATTCCTCGATTGGCTCCATTGAAAATTCAAACTTATATGGAAATGGTTAGGAAAGCACAAATTCTAGAAGATGCTATGAATATGGTGGAGCGAATCAAAGGGAAAGTCGCCAAGAAGGAGTTAGTCTATGGGTCCAAGAGCGAGGAAACCGTGAATGACAAGAAGAGGTTAAATGGAGGTAACGATTTTCGTAAGGACAAGAAGCCCCGGAATAATGATCAACAAATTGTTCCGGTCAAGGAAAAATGCGAGCATTGCAAGAAAGGAAGGCACAACCCGGATGAATGTTGGTATAAACTTGGGAAGTGTATCCGTTGCGGAAGCATGGATCATAAAATTGCTCGTTGTCCACTCTTAAAGAAAGGAGCGCCGCAAGCATTGGAAGGTAGCCTTATAAACCTATCTCGTCTATGATGGCATAGTTTAGAAATGGTCATCTTAGCACTTAGCATGTTATGAAAATGATCTAGTTAGAATGCATAGTTTGGATAAGATAATTTTACCCTACTATTACGGAAAGAAAATCATGTGAATTTGGGGACCAAATTCTTTTAAGTGGGAGAGGATGTAGAAACCCGATAATTTAAAATGAGAAATAATTTTTTTAAATAAATTATACAATTAAATTTTTCAAGAAATGATTAATTTATATTTTTACTAAGTGAAATAAAGTGGATTATTGAATTTACTTGAATTTACTTAAGGTAAAGAGAAAAATAAATGCTTTAACCCTTAGATAAATCATAGAAAGCCCAATAAAAGTCCATATGATGGATTAGGATTACAATTGGCTCATTGGATAATCCATAATGGGCTGGATTAATAGATTAAAGGATTTATTAAAGGATATTTAACCTTAAATTCGTAACATATGTTTAATATGACATTTAAGGGATTAAAATAACCCCATTTCTAGAAGATTGACTCAAGAATCAACCCTTACCTGACAGCCCCACCTTGGACCAGCCGTTTTTACATTGTTTTCACACCTAAGATGGTCTAGATTAAGAGGAGAAATGGCATTTTTCTTCTAATTCGGACTTAATGTGGTTGGTGGATTTAGGTGAAGAATCTTGACACATTTGGCCAAGTTTTGGCTATAAATAGAATCCCATTCGACCCTCAAACCATCCCTGGAAGTTAAGTCTATGCTGTTGCAAAGATTCGTGGAGATTTGAAGGAGGATTTGGAAAATCAAGCGTTTTCTTGTTATTTGGGGATATTCTTTAGATCCGACAAAAGGTAGGTGTATCTCAGGCTAAACTCTAATCAATGCATGCTA
Organism: Amorphophallus konjac; assembly: GCA_022559845.1. Lineage (NCBI taxonomy): Eukaryota > Viridiplantae > Streptophyta > Magnoliopsida > Alismatales > Araceae > Amorphophallus > Amorphophallus konjac. The sequence continues at coordinate 426,729,254 of CM040121.1, read as the reverse complement.
TCTTTTTCATTTTTATGCCCTCTTTCCATTGATAGCTCATTTGTTAAATTCCATTGAGAAATGAGTAAGTTATGATCATTTTACCAAGTGATATTTCAGTTCCGTTTTCAGAATCTTAAAGCGCTGCTCTTCAGGAGCGCGTTCTTAACACGTCAGCCCGATATAGCGCGTTCATATAGACCCCATCTCTTTTAAAAAATGTTCAAATTTAAACATTTAATAATATAAAACACTTTCATGATCGCGCTATATGTCCCTAGCGCGTTCATCATGAACGCGCTAGCCTCCTATAGCACGTTCATACCTTTGACCCCGGATGAACAGGGATCAAAAAAATAATATTTCTAGTATGTTTTTAAAGGTATATAAGGTTTTTATCTATATATAAGATGTTATATATATAGTATGATTCATTGGAACCCCATATTGTTATCTAATTTTCAAAACAATATAAAATCTATGCCTGTTCATGAACGAGCTATACCTACCTAGCACGTTCATCATGAATGCGCTAGCCTCCTATAGCACGTTCATACCTTTGACTCCGGATGATCAGGGATCAAAAAATAATACTTCTAATATGTTTATAAATGTATATAAGGCATCTATATATATAAGATGTTATATATATAGTATGATTCCTTGGAACCTCATCTTTTTATGTAGTTTTCAAAATAATATAAAGTATTTATCTGTTCATGAACGCGCTAGCCTGGTATAGCACGGTCTTAATGAACGCGCTAGCCTGGTATAGCACGTTCTTAATGAACACGCTAGTCAGGTATAGCGCGTTCATACTTTTAAACTCGGATGACTAGAAATAAAAAGTATATTATTTCTGATATATATATATAATACCTAAAGTGTTTATATATATTAGGAGTCTATATCTATTATGGTTTATACAGAATCTATGTATTTCAATGAAGTTTTCAAAATTTTTCAATGTATACATCTGTTCTTGAACGCGCTAGTCGCCTATAGCACGTTCTTGAAGAACGCGCTAGTTACCTATAGCGCGTTCATAAAATTTTCTCGAAAATTTCTGATAATCAAAATATGTTATTTTGAATATATAAATACTGTATTTTTATACACTGTAATGAACGCGACCCTGAGCTATAGCGCGTTCACAGACAGAAACATCTTTTCAGCCTATAACTATTCTATTCGATACCATATTAATGTTTGAAAATTATTTCCGAATGTAGAAAGCTATTTTCTATCATATTGATGTATAAAAACTACTTTCAGCATGAAAATTCTATTTTTCTTATCATATGGGTTATCAATGTATTATTAAAGGATAATGTGACGACCCAGAGTTCAGGATACCGATATACCGATAACATCGATACACCGATACCAAGAACTGGGGAAGCCACCCAAGAGGCTGATGAGGCCCCTGAAGGGTTAGTGAAGTTTGTTGAGGGAATGCATAGCGAAATGCAATTTGGAACGCGCATATTACAATTAAGCAATAAAATTAACACAAGTGCGGAAGCAATTCAAAAATAACCAAAGTGATAATTATATAACTAGTCTAGAGGCACAAGAGTACTAGTCCAAAAAGTACAACTACCCCGCCGAAAGTACAACAGAGCCTCACAAAGGCGACCCGTCAACTGCTGGCAACTAAGCACGGTCTCCGAGCAACCTCACAAAACACCGCGAGACGGCGGGCGCGGCTCACCTGAAAGGAGAAGGGTGAGTCACAGCCAGACTCAGTAGGGGTCACGCGGATCCCTACCTCGCACTAAACAAGCATACACGCAAAAATAAAGGCAGTAGGGCAGGCATTTAAATAAAATAACAGGCATTAGCATGAATAACTAATCACAAGAAAGCTGTAAACTCTATCTAAGCAGGTATAACAGCTAACACATGCCAATAATAATTAAATGCAAGCAACTGAAACTAAATCTACCAAATAGGATAAGCCTTAACTAATCCAAGCAGTAGGGAGTAGAACAACCACTGGAGCAGAAACTAGATGCGTCCACTGACGACTTACACTGCGTCTCAAGCACTCGCAGTCGGTAAAATGACAAGCTGAGCGCGCAAACAGTACCAAACCAAGTGACCAGTCAGAGTGACACTCGTCAGTGTCAGTCCACAGCCTCTGACCATGTGTGCACACACTGACTCTAGCCTGAGCCAGGCCCTCTAGCTAGTTTTCTCCCTTGGTAGGACGCTACCATTGGCTGGGAGCCCACGGAACTAGCTTACAAACCGTGTACGGGAAACACCCCTCCGCTATCCCCAAGCGGGTCGGCACTCAACAGACCTTAGGGCAACAACAGTGGCTCCATTGCAAGGAAAGAAAAGCTACTTTATTGGGATATAGAAATATGCCATTATATAATACAATTGCTAAACATGGCATATTAAATAGCTCGGGAAGCATTAAAGCATAAGCCGGCATTCTTTTTAAACCAACAGGCATGTGACGGTCCACCGCCCACGCGCCACAGGTAAGTAACGGTCTTGGGTAGGCGCGCTACATGGGAAGTGACGCGCCTAGACCTGGCCATTACCACCGCTGCCGAGCCTACTAAATCCAAACAAATGGGCATGTAACGCGCCAGCCTACGGGCGTTACATGGCTCTGACGGCCGGCCGACTGGCCGTCAGATCCACCCGAGGCTAATTTACAACTAACAGGTAAAACTGCATGAAACAGGATGTAATGCGCTAGCCTAGGCGCGTTACAGCCATCTGGCGGTCGGCCGATAGGCCGCCAGAGGAACCGCCTCAACTAGTCAACGATAGTCAACGAGTAAATAACGGTCGGAACCTAGCCGTTACACTCAATGTAACGCACCTTCTTTAGGTCGTTACATTGAAGTAACGCGTCCATCTAGGACCGCCAGACGTGTGACAGTTCCTAGAAGGACCGTCACACCGCCTGGGCCACGGACGGGTTCTGTTTGAAAACTGATTCCCTCCCGGACGATAGAAATCGTCGGGTAACGACGTAAAAACCTGTTTCCTGTCAAACCATACATCCAAAACAACAATATAACAGCTAAAAACATCACATGCAAAGCCCACAATGCATTAAACTCAAGAATTAAGCTAAAACCCCAAATATAGAAAAATGAACATTATGCATGCTACGGGGTTCTAATCAAACGAACTAGCTACAGGAATTGATCCTAGCGAGTTCAAGAGTCCATCCCCCTACCTCTTGCAAGCTGAAACGGCCGGAAACGTCGCATGCACGGAGGAGGGTTCACGGAGCCTTCACCCACGGTCCCACTCCCACGATCACCGAACCGCGCCGAAATGGGTACCCACGCGTTCCTCTCGACGCGAGGAATCCACCGGCACCAACCACGCTTCAATCTGACGTCGTCTCGCCTGCTTTCCCTAGGAGAGGGGAGAGGGGCGATCGCGTGAGGAGAGAGAGAGCGTGAGGGTGAGAAGAGATCGACGACGGGAGAGAGAGAGGGTGTGAGGGTGAGGGATTAAAAAAAATAAAATAAAATTAAAATATATATAATATAATTATTATATATATATATATTAAAATCTTATTAATTTCTAATAACCCTCAATTAACTCCAAAAAAATCCAGAAAAATACCACAAAAATTCCTAAAAATACAGGAAAATAGTCAGAAATTCCATAACAAATATTAGATCCAAACCACTAAGGATCCACTAAGGCACGGGCCTTACAGTCCCACCCTCCTAAAAGAAATTTCGCCCTCGAAATTTACAACAACGGAAAAGGAGGAAACTGAGAAAAGACTTATACCTCACTGGAATAAGAAAGGAAAAAGTTGACGCATCTCATCTTCACGTTCCCAAGTGGACTCATTACCAGAGTGACGCTGCCAAACAACTCCTACCAAAGGAATAACCTTATTTCTCAACCGCTGCTCACGACGATCTTCAATTCTGATAGGAAACTCTGGCGTAGACAAATCAGCAGTCACCTCGGGCCAAACTGAATCATCGAGAACATGAGAAGCATCTGGCACATATTTCCTCAACTAAGACACGTGGAACACATCATGAATAGCTTGAATAGCCGCTGGTAGTTGCAAACGATAAGCTACCGGACCCACAGCTTCAAAAATAGGAAACGGGCCAACATATCGCGGACTAAGCTTTCCACGCTTCCCAAACCTGGAAAACCCTTCATCGGAGATACCTTAACAAATACCATATCTCCTGGCTCAAACTGTAGTGGACGTCTGCGCCGATCTGCATAGCTTTTCTGTCGACTCTGGGCTGTCAACAATCTCTGCCTGATCAGACGAACCACATGAGAACACTGCTGTACCATGTCCGGTCCTGTCAACAATCTGTCCCCAACATCAAACCAGTTTAAGGGAGTATGACAAGGACGACCATACAGCGCTTCGTAAGGAGCCATACCAATACTGGAGTGAAAATTGTTATTATAAGTAAATTCAACAAGTGGCAAATGTTGACTCCACGAACCTTGCCAGTCAAGGCAACACGATCTCAGCATGTCTTCCAGAGTCTGAATAGTCCTCTCTGACTGTCCATCTGATTGTGGGTGATACGCTGAACTGAATGCTAACTCAGTGCCCAAAGCTTTCTGGAAACTACGCCAGAAGCCGGAGGTAAAACGTGGATCACGATCTGACACAAGTGAAACAGGAATTCCATGCAGTGGCACGATCTTCTGCACATAAAGCTCGGCCAACCTCTGCACACTCCAAGCAACTTTAATCGGCAACATTCTGGTAGTTTTAGTCAATCTGTCGACAAGCAACCAGATACCATCAAAACCTTGAGAAGTCCGAGGCAAACCCACCACAAAGTCTGTAGTAACGTGGTCCCATTTCCACATTGGAATCTCTAAAGGCTGAAGTAATCCACCTGGCTTTTGATGTTCGGCTTTAACCTACTGATAAGTCAAGCACTTAGAAACAAATATAGCCACGTCTTTCTTCAAACCTGGCCACCAGAACTGCTTTTTCAAATTCTGATACATCTTGGTGACACCTGGGTGAATAGCAAAACGGGAACCATGGGCTTCACTCAGAATCTCATGCCTCAATTCATCATCAGCGGGAACATACCATCTGCCCTGGAAGCTGACGACCGGCTCGTCATCAAATTCCACATCATATCTTGATATAACACGGGCCAAATCAGAATCAGCTTGCCGAGCTTCTTTAATCTACTGATACAAAGCTGAACCCAAAACCAAGCTAGCACAAACTGCCATCCTCGGATCGGCAGGAATCTCCACGCTGAATGCCTCACTCGGAAGCTGTTCCCACAATTTCCATTCATGAAGCAACAATTGATTGACTTGCACCTTCCTGCTCAGAGCATCGGCCACAACATTCATTTTACCCGGCTGATAGGAGAGTGTAAAGTCATAATCTTTCATGTATTCCATCCATCGCCTCTGCCTAAGATTCAGATCTTTCTGGGAGAATATATACTGTAAACTCTGATGATCAGTAAGAATCTAAAATTTCTCACCATATAGATAATGTCTCCAGATCTTCAAGGTAAAAATAACTGTAGCTAGCTCCAGATCATGCGTGGGATAATTTTCTTCATGCTGTTTCAATTGCCGAGATGCATATGCAATAACCTTACCATGTTGCATCAGCACTACACCCAAACCCACTCGAGAAGCATCTGTGCAAACAAGAAATCCACCCGAGTCGGAAGGCAAAGTCAACACTGGAGAATAAGTCAAGAGCCTTTCCAATTCAACAAAGCTCTCCTCACACTGATCCAACCAGACAAAAGGTACATCTTTACGAGTCAGTCTAGTCATCGGTGCTGCAATCTTCGCAAAATCTTGGATGAACCTGCGAAATACCCAGCCAAACCTAAAAAGCTTCTAATCTTAGTGATCATTGTCGGCCTCTGCCAATCCAAACCAGCTTCAATCTTTGCAGGGTCCACTACCACTCCGTCACCAGAAATCACGTGGCCAAGAAAATGAATTTCCCGAAGCCAGAATTCACATTTACTGAACTTCGCATAAAGCTCGTGATCTCTCAGAGTCTGCAGAACGATCCTCAAATGCTGCACATGATCTTAATCAGAGGCAGAATAGATCAGAATATCATCAACAAAGATCACCACGAACTGATCAAGAAATGGATGAAAAATACGCTGCATTAGGTCCATGAAAGCTGCTGGAGCATTAGTCAATCCAAACGGCATTACCATAAATTCAAAGTGACCATATAGAGTGCTGAAAGCCGTCTTCTCCACATCAGATTCCAGGATCCGTAATTGAAAGTAGCCAGACCGGAGGTCAATTCGTGAAAAGATAATAGCAGACTGTAACTGGTCAAACAAATCATCAATCCTGGGAAGCGGATATTTATTCTTGATAGTCACCTGATTCAGCTGCTTGTAATCAATACAAAGCCTCAGGCTTCCATCTTTCTTTTTCACAAACAACACTGGAGCACTCCACGGAGAAAAACTAGGGCGAATATAGCCTTTTTCCAGCAATTCAAGTAGCTATGCTCGCAGTACTTTAAGTTCAGCTGGAGCCATACGGTACGGTGCCTTTGCTAACGGGCCTGTACCAGGAATCAGTTCAATTACCATTTCAATCTCTCACTCTGGAGCCAAGCCTGGCAACTCGTCAGGAAACACATCAGGGAACTTACAGACAACAGGAATATCATTGACATCCTGTCGTGGTTTCTCAACAGCAACCACAGAAGCTAAGAATCCTTGGCAACCTGCACTAAGCAACCTATAGGCTCGAATAGCAGAAATAATCGTACGAGAAGAACGGGATCGAATACCTTGGAAATAAAAGGCTAATTTCCCCTGGGGCTGAAAATAGACTTTCTTCGATCTGCAGTCAACCACAGCTCCATACTGCTCCAACCAATCCATTCCCAGAATAACATCATAATCTGCCAGCTGCAACGCAAACAATCTTGCCGGCAACTGGTGATTATCAATCATTATAGGAGACTCTCCCAAACACAAAGGTGTAACCATGATATCTCCAGAAGGTAATTCAACAAACATCTCACAAGATATCTCTGATGTCGGCTCCTCAATACATGCCAAGAAAGCCTCAGAAATAAAAGAGTGAGAAGCACCAGAATCAAATAAGACGCGAGCTGAAAGACCATAAAGCATAATCGTACCTTCCACCAAATGGGATGCAACAGCTTCAGCTCTAGTCATATGAGAAACTTTGCCTTTCTGCTTCTTCGATCCAGCTGAGGATTGCTGAGAAGACGCCGACGCTTGAGAATAGAAGTGTTGTTGAGTTTGAGGAACAGGAGGAGGTCTGAATTGTGGCTGCTGAGGCTGAGAGAACTGAGGAGCTTGCAATTGCTTCGGCCTCAGCGGGCAATCCCGAACCACATGACCCGGTTGGTCACATCTGAAGCAAACAACAGGCAGAGAACACGGCTGGCCCTTATGATGACCACCGCATCTCCGACACGTCCATGGCTGACTGACAGCAGAACCCTAACGAGTTTGAGAAGAAGGTGCTGTCGGTTGCTGGACTACATCCGTACCGGACGACGGCTACTGGAAAAACCTCTTTTTCCTCTTGAACTTCTTAAACTTAATCTTGGAAGGAGAAGAAGCACTGCTAACCTCTGGTTGGACCGAGGGAACACCTGCACTGGCGGTCGGTAAGCCTGCTGAGACTGCACTGCCGGCTGAACTGACCCCGCCTGAGGATACCCACCTGGTCTCGCCATCTCCAGCTCAAGTGCCACAGCTGTCTGGCACGCACCATCTAGATCGGCAACCCGACTTGCAATCAGGGGCATCTTCAACTCTGGCCTCAAACCTCGCAAGAATTACTGAGTCTTCAACGCTTCATTTGCCAGCACATGGGGCGCATACTGACCCAATTCCAAGAACTTATTCCGACACTGAAGCACAGTCATACTACCTTGAGTCAGCTCCATAAATTGATACATTTTGGCCATCTGCAAGCAGGCAGGAGTATAGGCACGCTCGAAAGCAGCAACGAACTCTGCCCAAGTGATCTGCCGAAGAGGTCTGGAATGAAAAGCAATCTGCCACTCGGCTTTCCACCACGTAATGGCTGTACCTTGGAGTTGAACCGCGGCAAGCGTAACTTTCTCGTCTTCAGTGCTCTCCATAGACAGGAACACGCGTTCAATAGCATCCAACCATTGCCTCGCAACCTCTGGATCGGGCTGTCCATCGAAAGCAGGCGGATTGAACATAAGAAATTCTTTCAAAGCCCTGCCTCGACTGCCTGGCACTTCAACCTGAGGAGCAACCATTGGCGCTGGAGGAGGAACGACTGGAACAGCAGGAACAGTGGGAACTGCAGGAGGAGGTGCAGAACCACTATCTTCCCTGGGCACATCTCGGGGAGCTCGAGGAACTCGAGGAGGTCTTCCTCGACGAGGCGGCATCTTGCACTACCGAAAAATAGAAAGCAACAGAAATCACATCAATCACGCAGAAAACAACCCTAAGCCAGCAATAGACAACACAAAGGACTAGCTCTGGACAAGTTGCAAATTCCAATTCCTTATACAATTCCTCAACTCCGCTCTGACACCAACTGTGACGACCCAGAGTTCAGGATACCGATATACCGATAACATCAATACACCGATACCAAGAACTGGGGAAGCCACCCAAGAGGCTAATGAGGCCCCTGAAGGGTTAGTGAAGTTTGTTGAGGGAATGCATAGCGAATTGCAATTTGGAACGCGCATATTACAATTAAGCAATAAAATTAACACAAGTGCGGAAGCAATTCAAAAATAACAAGAGTGATAATTATATAACTAGTCCAGAGACACAAGAGTACTAGTCCAAAAAGTACAACTACCCCGCCGAAAGTACAACAGAGCCTCACAAAGGTGACCCGTCAACTGCTGACAACTAAGCACGGTCTCCGAGCAACCTCACAAAACACCGCGAGACGGCGGGCGTGACTCACCTGAAAGGAGAAGGGTGAGTCACAGCCAGACTCAATAGGGGTCACGCGGATCCCTACCTCGCACTAAACAAGCATACACACGAAAATAAAGGCAGTAGGGCATGCATTTAAATAAAATAACAGGCATTGGCATGAATAACTAATCACAAGAAAGCTGTAAACTCTATCTAAGCAGGTATAACAGCTAACACATGCCAATAATAATTAAATGCAAGCGACTGAAACTAAATCTACCAAATAGGATAAGCCTTAACTAAGCCAAGCAGTAGGGAGTAGGACAACCACTGGAGCAGAAACCAGATGCGTCCACTGATGACTTACACTACGTCTCAAGCACTCGCAGTCGGCAAAACGACAAGCTGAGCGTGCAAACAGTACCAAACCAAGTGACCAGTTAGAGTGACACTCATCAGTGTCAGTCCACAGCCTCTGACCACGTGTGCACACACTAACTCTAGCCTGAGCCAGGCCCTCTAGCTAGTTTTCTCCCTTGGTAGGACGCTACCATTTGGAGCCCACGGAACTAGCTAAACGGAACTAGCTTTCAAACCATTGGCTGGGAGCCCACGGAACTAGCTTTCAAACCATGTATCGGAAACACCCCTCCGCTATCCCCAAGCGGGTCGGCACTCAATAGACCTTAGGGCAACAACATTGGCTCCATTGCAAGGAAAGAAAAGCTACTCTATTGAGATATAGAAACATGCCATTATATAATACAATAGCTAAACATGGCATATTAAATAGCTCGAGAAGCATTAAAGCATAAGCCGACATTCTTTTTAAACCAACAGGCATGTGACGGTCCATCGCACACGCGCCATAGGTAAGTAACGGTCGTGGGTAGGCGCGCTACATGGGAAGTGACGCGCCTAGACCTGGCCGTTACCACCGCTGCCGAGCCTACTAAATCCAAACAAACGGGCATGTAACGCGCCAGCCTACGCGCGTTACATGGCTCTGACGGTCGGACGACTGGCCGTCAGATCCACCCGAGGCTAATTTACAACTAACAGGTAAAACTGCATGAAACAGGATGTAACGCGCTAGCCTAGGCACGTTACAGCCATCTGGCGGTCGGCCAATAGGCCGCTAGAGGAACCGCCTCAACTAGTCAACGATAGTCAACGAGTAAATAACGGTCAGAACCTGGCCGTTACACTCAATGTAACACACCTTCTTTAGGCCGTTACATTGAAGTAACGCGTCCATCTAGGATCGCCAGACGTGTGACGGTTCCTGGAAGGACCGTCACACCGCCTGGGCCACGGACGGGTTCGGTTTGAAAACCGGTTCCCTCCCGAACGATAGAAATCGTCGGGTAACGGCGTGGAAACCCGTTTCCTGTCAAACCATGCAACTCAAACAACAATATAACACCTAAAAACATCACATGCAATGCCTATTAAGCATTAAACTCAAGAAATCAAGCGTGAACACCATGAATGGAAAACTACCATTTAACATGCTATAAGCGCCTAATCAAGGAAACGAGCTACAGGAAATGATCCTAGCAAGCTCAGGATTCCATCCCCCTACTTCTTGCAAGCCGAAACGGTCGAAAAGGCGGCATGCAAGGAGGAAGGGTCACGGGGCCTTCACGCTCCACCTCGCTCCCACGATCACCGAACCACGCCGAAATGGGTACCCACGTGTTCCTCTCGACGCGAGGAATCCACCGGCACCAACCACGCTTCAATCTGACGTCGTCTCGCCTGCTTTCCCTAGGAGAGGGGAGAGGGGCGATCGCGTGAGGAGAGAGAGAGCGTGAGGGTGAGAAGAGATCGACGAGGGGAGAGAGAGAGGGTGTGAGGGTGAGGGATTAAAAGAAAATAAAATAAAATTAAAATAAATATAATATAATTATTATATATATTAAAATCTTATTAATTTCTAATAACCCTCAATTAACTCCACAAAAATCCGGAAAAATACCAGAAAAAATCCTAAAAATACAGGAAAATAGTCAAAAATTCCAGAACAAATATTAGATCCAAACCACTAAGGATCCACTAAGGCACGGGCCTTACAGATAATATCTAAACACATGATTTTAATTCATAAGTATATATATATTCCTTACTAAAAATTATTCTTTATTAAAATTGGTGTTTTATGATTCTGAGATTTAGGCTTAGACATTTAAAATGACCTTAACAAAATTACTATCTTAAATTTTCTTCCTACTTACCTTTCATTTTTGAATTCAACAACTTAATGTCGTTAAACATGATGCCTAAAATGAGTTTTCCACTCTTCTTTGTAATTATCACAACTTTTGCCAGATCTGTAGTGGTTTACAAATGAGCTTGTTCTTGAAATTCTTTGGCCATATTGTGGAATTATATAGAAAAGAAAAATGTCAGGGGCTATGGGTCCCAATGAAATGACATTTAAATGCTAGTGTATAATGGGGTTCTGATCTAATCCCACGGGCGAGGCAAAGTCCAAATATAAACCAGTATTATAATGATCAGGTGCTGGCATTCACCAATATAGGGTCTATTACAGTTAGGGGCAATCATACTATCGTGAGAACCCCTAAGTGTGTAGCCAAATAGTGATATTCCATAAGGGGCTGTCATATCGTCGTGATCTCCCTTTAGTGCTATGGCCAATCCTACTGAGTATTGATAGAAGTGATTGCTCTACTTCTATATTGTTATTGCTTAAAAAATCCATCACAAATGTCCTTGTAGAAGTAATTGTTTTACTTCTATATTGTTTAAAGTTCAAGTGATTGCTCTACTTCGATATTGCTTAAAAGTTCATCATGAAAGTTCTTGAATTATCTTAATGACAGTACCCATCGTCTCCTGATGAAAGTTCTTGATATATTTCTGGAAATGATCATCGTCTTGTCTACTATCATGATCTTGACATTATCTTGTTATCTTGAAATTACTTGGAAATTCTTTATTTAAAATTCCTACTTGAAATTCATGATCAATTACTTCATGACATGAATTGTTAAATTACTAAATACTTAAAGATTGCCTGGCTTCAGAGATATAAAATCCTACTGAGCTTTTTGCTCACCCTACGTTTTTGGTTAATTGTTGCAGGAAATGAAAATGAACAAAGGAATGGACAAGAGTGAATGAGTGTTTTCTTTTCCCTAGGATTTATGTAGATCATTAGTGTTTTTACAAGGATTATGTATTTGGAAAATTTGGAAGATTGTATCATGCCTTTATGGCTTATGAATTAGTGATGTAAACTTCATTTTGATGGAATAAAATTTGCTATTTCATCTTAGTTCTCTATCTTTAGAATTAATTTGTACATGCTCTGATCGACACGAGTGCCTCGTAACTGCTCGCGCCCTCGATTTTTCCCTTCGGGGCGTGACATATTTGATCATCGGTGCCTCCCGAGCTTCATAATCGCCGTTGACCTGGCTAGCGATTAGTTGGGAGTCGGTGTGAATCCTGACTTGCTCAGCCCCTAACCGCCGGGCCATGCGGGCTCCCGATATGAGGGCCTCATACTCGGAAGCGTTGTTGGATGCTTGGAAGTTGAAATTCAGGGCGTACTATAGCTCTGCCCCTTCGGGGGACTTCAGGAGGATGCCGGCACCGCTTCCGGCTGAATTGGAAGATCCATCAATGAACAGTTCCCAGGTCGGCCCGGGTGCGGACGGAGATCTTTCTTCAGTCTAGATGGTGCTCTCGGCGATGAAGTCGGCGAGCGCCTGGCCTTTGATAGCCGAGCGAGGCCGATACGATATATCGTAGGCCCCGAGCATGATGGCCCACTTGACGAGGCGTCCCGAGGCTTCAGGGTGAGCGAGGATCTTCTTCAATGGCTCGCCGGTCAGCACGGTGATGGAGTGCCCTTGGAAATAGGGTCGGAGGCGCTTGGCCGAGGTAACCTACGCTAGCACGGGTTTCTCGGTTGCCGGGTACCTTTTCTCAGTCTCGTTGAGCACTATAACGACCCGAGAATCCGATTACCGGGAAGGCCCGATAACCCGAGACTCGCACCGCCACCCACGAGCCCGAAGACTCGGAAGGGTTAAAAGGATGGTGTGGAGACTACACAAGTATCACAAATAATTGTAGAAATTAAACAGGAAATAAATTAAAATGATACATGGTCCACAATAGAAATTAACAACAATAACAATAGTCCACAACTAGTACAGTGACAAGAAAGGAAAGTACAGCTACACGGGGCATCCCCCGGCTCTGACCTCTGGCACTACCTCTGGGCACCAGCACCACGCTGCACTCCTGACACGCTCCCCGAAGGTGGCGCCTCACCTGAAACACGGTGAAAACATTCAGGGAATGAGTCTCGGAACAAGACTCAGTAGGGATCACTCGAACCCTACCCCGTAAAATGAGAAACCACTACACTAGCGGTCGGAGAGTACCTCGGAAGGGAAAGCCCTGTACTCTACAAGACAAGACCCTACGGCACGCCAATCGACACACGTGCCACGGAGGGAAGACCAAAGCTCAAAGGTCGAACCGACAAAACCCGAAGGTCGGAAACACTCGACTGACAGTCTGTCACTCCGTACTCGACAGGAGTACCACCCACTAGAAGCACAGCCGGTAGCGTCCCCTGACGTCTTACACCGCACCACAGGTGAACCGCCTGACGTGGTAGGTCCTACCCGAGGTGCAGACACCGAACAAGTAACCACAACAAGTGACTAGCTGGGGTCACGCCCGTCGACGTGCGTCCACTGTCCCCAACCACGTGTGCACACACAGACCACGCGTCCTAGGTCTGGCCCTCTGACCAGTTTTCCCCTGGCACTGGACTCTGATTTGACGAAGGGCCCGACGGTAACCAGTCTAAAACCGTCCTCAGGGTAAGCCCGTACAACACTCCCTAGTGCGATCAGCACACGCGTACTGATAGGCTACGACTAGTGGAGGGTCACTGAAGGAGTAGACTCTCAAGATAATGGAAAACAACGTCCGAACCTGACGAAGTACGAGGGCCGTCCCACGTACCATCACCATCGCACGGTGACCACGGTCGGAGAAGAAACGGACGCACCGCCCACAGCCAAACGCATGACCAAGGCAAACGGAACCTCCGAACACCCACAGACACGGTCCCGGAACTCCGCGGGGTGTCCAGGACACACACCCGGCCCAAAAGAAACACCCGACAACAGGACAGATCGTGCTAGGGATTCCTAGCGCGACAAGAAGAACGCGCTAGGACCCCTTTGCGCGACAAGGAATATCCCGCAAGGGCCTCCTAGGGCGACAAGACAGGTCGCGCTAGGGACCCCTAGCGCGACAAGGACGATCGCGCTAGGAACCCCTAGCGCGACAAGGCAGATCGCGCTAGGACCCCATAGCGCGACCAGAATCGCCCTACTGTTCATCTTCTCCGATGAACGCGCCCAGTCGGGGCAGCGCGACCATCCAGAACGCGCTACTGGAGTATAGCGCGTTCTCAGTCCGCGCCCGAAAACGGCAGAAACGCCCAAAAACTCCGACCACGCCCCCATGCCTCCACCGGAGAGGGGGAAAACAAGGGGAATGACCCCTAAGGACCCCTAGCTCAATTCTAGGTCATCAAAACGCGAATCCATGCATCAAATCCATAGATCGGGCGGCTCTCCCCAAATCATGGAAAAACCCCATACGTGCTCGATCTAGCCCCTCTCGGCCTCCCCGCGGCCTACAAACCACGGAAATGAACGGCAAGAGGCTAAGGAACGTCACCCTACCTCAATGGAGCGAATGCTCTGCCGGATCGCCCACAAACCACGAAGAACGCTTTAAGCTTCACGAACTCCCCACGCTTCCCACGCTTGCCGCACGCCCACGAGCTCGCCTCGCCGCCATCCACGCGTCCGCGCCGTCGCCCTGCCGCCGTCAACAGCTGGGGAGGGGCTCACCGCGTCCGAATGGGAGAGAGGGAGAGAGAGGAGGGCGGCCACGGTTGGGGAAGGAAGGAGGAAGAAGGAGAAAGAGAAAGAGGAAAAGAAAAAGAAAAGAAATATGGTTATATAGAAAATCTGATTTTTTGGAAAAATACCGAAAAATAGAAAAATACATTTTCGGAATCCTCGGAACGCACCGATCGCAACGGTACCACTCGTGCCTGGGGGAACCGCCCGGTTCTCCCGCAGCGAGCTTCCAAAGGAAAAGCTGAAACACACACCGGAAATCGAAAAACACACGAGGAAAAGCCGCGGAACGCCTCCGGGCCTCCGAAACAACTCCGGATCGCGCCGATCCGAACACGAAAGATGTCCGAAACGAAATTTTGGACACAACAGAGCCGGACACTCCGAAAACCAGATCCGGGACCCACGAAGAAAGGATCCGAAATGTCCGGGATATTACAGCCCTCACCCCTTAAGGAATTTCATCCTCGAAATTGAGAACAACCCAAGGGGAAAGAAGAGGAAGACTCACTCAAATAGGTACGGGAACTGCTGACGCATCTCGTCCTCACGTTCCCACGAAGCCTCACCACCAGAGTGTCATTGCCACACGACCTTTACCAAGGGAATGACCTTGTTCCGCAGGCGCTGATCTCGCCTATCCTCCACGCGGATCGGAAACTCTGGGAGAGAAAGATCTGGAGTCACCTCAGGCCAAATGGAAAATTTGAGCACAAGAGAGTCATCGGGCATATACTTCCGCAACATCGAGACATGGAACACGTCATGCACCGACGCCAACTCAGGAGGTAACTGCAACCGGTAAGCAACCTCACCGATGCGCTCCACAATCGCGAAAGGACCAATATAGCGGAGACTCAGCTTCCCACGCCGTCCAAACCGCATCACCCCCTTCATCGGAGAAACTCTCAAGAACACATGATCACCCACGGCGAACTCGAGGGGCTGCCTCCAACGGTCAGCATAGCTCTTCTGCCGACTCTGGGCCGCCAACATGTTCTGACGAACCAGGTGCACAACGTCCACACATTGCTGCACCAATTCCGGTCCCGTCAAAACACGCTCACCCACCTCAAACCAATCAAGTGGAGTCCGACATGGACGCCCATACAATGCCTCATAAGGAGCCATACCGATGCTCGAATGATAGTTGTTGTTATAGGCAAACTCCACGAACGGTAGGTGATGAATCCAACTCCCCTGCCACTCCAGGCAGTAGGATCTCAGCATGTCCTCCAAAGTCTGAACGGTCCTCTCAGACTGACCATCTGACTGTGGATGATACGCCGAGCTAAAAGCCAACTCCGTGACAAGAGCTCGCTGGAAACTCCTACAGAATCCAGAAGTAAAGCGCGGATCCCGATCCGACACGATCGAAATGGGAACCCCATGCAGCGGAACGATCCGCTCCACATAAAGATGAGCCAACTTAGACACGCTCCAGCTGACCTTGATCGGTAACAACCGCGTCACCTTCGTCAGCCGATCCACCAGCAACCAAATACTGTCCTGCCCACTCGGGGTCCTCGGCAATCCCACCACGAAATCCGTGGTCACATGGTCCCACTTCCAAGCAGCAACATCCAAGGGCTGGAGAGTACCTCCTGGTAGCTGATGCTCCGCCTTCACCTGCTGACAGATCAGGCACCTGGCCACAAACTCTGCGGCATCTCTCTTCATGCCAGGCCACCAGAACTGCCTCCGCAAGTTCCGATACATCTTCGTCGCACCCGGGTGCACAGTGTACCTGCTCCCATGAGCCTCGCGTAACACCGCACGACGAACATGCTCCTACGCTGGGACGTACAGCCTTCCACGAAACCTCGCAGCACCGTCCTCGCCAAGCTCCACATCAGCCATCGCCAGAATCCGGGACAACTCAGGGTCTGCATGCTGAGCCTCTGTCACCTGACGACGGATAGCAGGAGTGACAGTCAGACTCGCAAGCACTGCCAACCCTGGCTCCTGGGGAATCTTGAGCCTGAAAGATACCTCGGGCACTTGTTCCCAGAGCCTCCACTTCCTCAACATCAGGGCACTGACCGCAACCTTCCGACTCAAGGCATCAGCAACAACATTCATCCTGCCCGGCTGATAAGACAGGGTGAAGTCATAGTCCTTCATGAACTCCATCCAACGCCTTTGTCTGAGGTTCAGATCTCTCTGCGAGAACACATACCTCAAACTCTGATGGTCAGTGAACACCTCGAACTTCTCTCCGTACAGATAATGCCTCCAGATCTTCAGCGCGAAGATCACCGCCGCCAACTCAAGGTCATGGGTAGGATAGTTCTCCTCATGGGGCTTTAGCTGCCGAGATGCATAAGCCACCACTCTACCATGCTGCATCAACACAGCACCTAATCCAACGCCGGAAGCATCTGTACACACCACGAAACCTCCCGATCCAGAAGGTAAAACCAACACCAGAGCCGAGGTGAGTAATCTCTTCAGTTCCCTGAAGCCCTGCTCACACTCCTCAGACCAGATGAAAGGCACATCCTTCCACGTGAGTCTAGTCATCGGGGTCGTAATGCGAGAAAAATCATGGATAAACCGGCGATAATAACCTGCAAGTCCCAAGAAACTCCGGATCTCCGTCACCGACCTCGGCCTCGGCCACTGCATTACTGCCTCGACCTTGGCGGGGTCCACGGAAATGCCATCACCAGAAATCACGTGCCCCAGAAAGTGCACCTCGCTGAGCCAAAACTCGCACTTGCTGAGCTTCGCATACAACTGGTGATCTCGCAATGTCTGCAGCACCACACCCAAATAGTACGCATGCTCCTCAGCAGACTGTGAATAAACAAGGATGTCATCCACGAAGATGACCACGAACTGGTCCAAATACGGATGAAACACCCTCTGCATCAAGTCCATGAAGGCTGCAGGGGCATTGGTGAGCCCGAACGGCATCACCAAAAACTCATAATGCCCGTACCTCGTACTGAATGCAGTCTTCTCCACATCAGACTCACGAATTCTCAGCTGATAGTAACCGGACCGCAAATCAATCCGCGGGAACACTCGCGCAGACTGCAGCTGGTCGAACAAATCATCAATCCGCGGTAACGGATGCTTGTTCTTAATGGTCACTTCATTCAGCTGTCGATAGTCAATGCACAAGCGCAGACTACCGTCCTTCTTCTTCACAAACAACACGGGCGCACCCCAAGGGGAAAAGCTAGGATGAACATACCCCTTGGCCAGCAGTTCCTGCAACTGCGCCCTCAACTCCCTCAACTCAGCGGGGGCCATACGGTAGGGAGCCTTCGCCAAAGGTCCCGTACCAGGCACAACCTCGATGACGAAATCGATCTCCCGCTGGGGAGGTAATCCAGACAACTCCTCGGGAAAAACGTCGGGAAACTCGCACACCACCGCAATGTCCTCGACATCCGGCTCCATCCGGTCGGACACAACCACGGACGCGAGAAAACCCTGACAACCTGAATCAAGTAATCGACGGGCTCGAATAGCAGAGATAAGGAATCGAGAAGAGGCGGAACAGATACCTTGGAAATAGAAGGTCCTCTTGCTCGGATGCTGGAAGTAGACCCTCTTCATTCCACAATCCACCACCGCTCCATGGGTCTCGAGCCAATCCATGTCTAGAATCACATCATAATCCCGAAGCTGCAACGCATATAACCTGCCTCGCATACTCCGCCCATCGATCCAAACCGGAACCTGATCGAAGCAATACGGAGTGATCATAAAATCACCCGAAGGTAACTCCACTGCCAAATCACAGGACAACTGGGTCACCGGCTTCTCGACGCTCGACGCGAAATCCTCCGAAATAAATGAATGAGACGCACCAGAATCAAACAAAACCCGAGCCATACAACCCAAAATCTGAACGGTACCTTCCACGAGCTGCGACGCCACTGCCTCTGCCCTGGTCATGTGTGTGATCTGGCCCCGATCCCTCTGCCTACCTCCCACGCTAGCTGACCTGGGTAGTGGCGGATACTGTCCCTGCTGCTGCTGCTGCCTCTGCTGCTGGGGAACCTGCTGCTGCGGCGGCCTCTGAGGACAGTCGCGCGCCATATGCCCTGGCTGGTCACACCGAAAACAGATGATCGGCGCCGTGCACTGCCTGCCTGGGTGGGTCCCACCACACCGTGGATAAGGTCCTCGCGATCCACCCCCTGATCCCTGACGTTGCAAAGGAAACGGCTGCTGTACACTGCCCGATGAAGCCTGCCCCTGATCCTTGGACTTCTTCTTTCGGAAATTCTTCGAGAAGAACTTCTTGACCTTCGTACCGAAGGACGCAGATCCTGTCGCCGAAGCTGCAGATGCCGGTACTCCTGAACCACCCGACGCATGCTGGAAGAAACCCTGCTGCTGGGTAGCCGGCTGCTGGCTGCGACCTGACAAGGACTGCCTCTGGCTGATCAGTCCTCGAGTCCTCTGCATATCCATCTCCAAGGAAACCGCAACACGAGACACTGTCTCTAGATCAGTGGCCCCGTTCGCAATCAAATAGTGCCTCTGCTCCAGCCTCAAGCCCTGCACAAACTGCGTGGTCCTCACCCTCTCATGCTCCATGATGTGAGGTGCGTACCGACCCAGCTTGACAAATCGGGCCCTGTACTGCAACACGGACATGTCACCCTGCACCAGCTCCAGAAACTCCCGCATCCGCTACGTAGCAACAATATCTGGACAGTACGTACGCTCGAAAGCACTAAGGAAGTCATCCCACTCGATCTGCTCAAGTGGACGAAGCTGAAAAGACGTCTTCCACTCGGAAGACCACCACCTCCGAGCCGTACCCTGCAACTGGTTGTAGGTCAACACCACTCTGTCCTCGGCAGCACTCTTCGCAGAACTGAACACCCGCTCCATCGCATCAAGCCAATCACGAGCCGCATCAGGGTCTGCCTGGCCGCTAAAGTAAGGTGGATGGAACTGCATGAAGTCCCTCACTGCTCGGCCTGGCCCACCCCTAGCTGACGAGCCCTCACCAGCCTCTCCGCCGAACTGCTGAGACATAAGCTGGTACATGCCACGGAAGAAATCCTCGGCCCCCGGAACTCTCGCAGCATCCGCGGCCTCGGTAGCCCCCGGAACTCTGCTATGCTCCTCCTGGTCCCTCTGGACCTCCTGCTGGCTCTCCTGACCTCCAGCCGACTGCCCCTGTTGAGAGCGAGAGCTCCTCCTCGGCGCCATACTCACTCCTGAAGCAAAAGACAGAAAACATGAAAACGGCAAGGTCAAAATAAACACACGGTGCCTAATGCCAGCGTCACCTGTACATCATCGCAGTGGACTAGTGGACCACTACAATTACCTATGATTCTCATGTAATTCCACAACCGCGCTCTGATACCAGCTGTAACGACCCGAGAATCCGATTACCGGGAAGGCCCGATAACCCGAGACTCGCACCGCCACCCACGAGCCCGAAGACTCGGAAGGGTTAAAAGGATGGTGTGGAGACTACACAAGTATCACAAATAATTGCAGAAATTAAACAGGAAATAAATTAACATGATACATGGTCCACAATAGAAATTAACAACAATAACAATAGTCCATGACTAGTACAGTGACAAGAAAGGAAAGTACAGCTACACGGGGCATCCCCCGGCTCTGACCTCTGGCACTACCTCTGGCACCCGCACCATGCTGCACTCCTGACGCGCTCCCCGAAGGTGGCGCCTCACCTGAAACACGGTGAAAACACGCAGGGAATGAGTCTCGGAACAAGACTCAGTAGGGATCACTCGAACCCTACCTCGTAAAACGAGAAACCACTACACTAGCGGTCGGAGAGTACCTCGGAAGGAAAAGCCCTGTACTCTACAAGACAAGACCATACGGCATGCAAACCGACACACGTGTCACAGAGGGAAGACCAAAGCTCAAAGGTCGAACCGACAAAACCCGAAGGTCGGAAACACTCGACTGACAGTCTGTCACTCCGTACTCGACAGGAGTACCACCCACTAGAAGCACAGCCGGTAGCGTCCCCTGACGTCTTACACCGCACCGCAGGTGAACCGCCTGACGTGGTAGGTCCTACCCGAGGCGCAGACACCGAACAAGTAACCACAACAAGTGACTAGCTGGGGTCACGCCCGTCGACGTGCGTCCACTGTCCCCAACCACGTGTGCACACACAGACCACGCGTCCTAGGTCTGGCCCTCCGACCGGTTTTCCCATGGCACTGGACTCTGATTTGACGAGGGGCCCGACGGTAACCAGTCTAAAACCATCTCAGGGTAAGCCCGTACACCACTCCCTGGTGCGATCAGAACACGCGTACTGATAGGCTACGACTAGTGGAGGGTCACTGAAGGAGTAGACTCTCAAGACAACGGAAAACAACGTCCGAACCTGACGAAGTACGGGGGCCGTCCCACGTACCATCACCATCGCACGGTGACCACGGTCGGAGAAGAAACGGACGCACCACCCACAGCCAAACGCATGACCAAGGCAAACGGAACCTCCGAACACCCAAAGACACGGTCCCGGAACTCCGCGGGGTGTCCAGGACACACACCCGGCCCAAAAGAAACACCCGACAACAGGACAGATCGTGCTAGGGATTCCTAGCGCGACAAGAAGAACGCGCTAGGACCCCCTAGCGCGACAAGGAATATCACGCTAGGGCCTCCTAGCGCGACAAGACAGGTCGCGCTAGGGACCCATAGCGCGACAAGGACGATCGCGCTAGGAACCCCTAGCGCGACAAGGCAGATCGCGCTAGGACCCCATAGCGCGATCGGAACCGCCCTACTGTTCATCTTCTCCGATGAACGCGCCCTACCGGGGCAGCGCGACCATCCAGAACGCGCTACTGGAGTATAGCGCGTTCTCAGTCCGCACCCGAAAACAGCGAAAATGCCCAAAAAGTCCAACCACGCCCCCATGCCTCCACCGGAGAGGGGAAAAACAAGGGGAATGACCCCTAGCATGATTCTAGGCCATCAAAATGCGAATCCATGCATCAAATCCATAGATCGGGCGGCTCTCCCCAAATCATGGAAAAACCCCATACGTGCTCGATCTAGCCCCTCTCGGCCTCCCCGCGGCCTACAAACCACGGAAATGAACGGCAAGAGGCTAAGGAACGTCACCCTACCTCAATGGAGCGAATGCTCCGCCGGATCGCCCACAAACCACGAAGAACGCTTTAAGCTTCACGAACTCCCCACGCTTCCCACGCTTGCCGCACGCCCACGAGCTCGCCTCGCCGCCACCCACGCGTCCGCGCCGTCGCCCTGCCGCCGTCAACAGCCGGGGAGGGGCTCACCGCGTCCGAATGGGAGAGAGGGAGAGAGAGGAGGGCGGCCACGGTTGGGGAAGGAAGGAGGAAGAAGGAGAAAGAGAAAGAGGAAAAGAAAAAGAAAAGAAATAGGGTTATATAGAAAATCCGACTTTTCGGAAAAATACTAAAAAATAGAAAAATATATTTCCAGAATTCTCAGAACGCACCGATCGCAACGGTACCACTTGTACCTGGGGGAACCGCCTGGTTCGCCCGCAGCGAGCTTCCGAAGGAAAAGCCGAAACACACACTGGAAATCGGAAAACACACGAGAAAAAGCCGCGGAACGCCTCCGGGCCTCCGAAACAACTCCGGATCGCGCCGATCCGAACACGAAAGATGTCCGAAACGAAATTTCAGACACAACGGAGCCAGACACTCTAAAAACCAGATCCGGGACCCACGAAGAAAGGATCCGAAAGATCCGGGATATTACAAGCACCTTCCTTGTGTAGTAGACCGGTCTTTCGATTCCCGAGTCATTTTTGACTAGGACCGAGCTAACTGTGGATGGAGTTGTCGAGAGATAGAGATACAAGGCTTCCCCTGGGACGGGCTTGGAAAGCACTGGGGGCGAAGCCAGGAACCCCTTAAGCTCGGCGAACGCTCTTTGGCATTCCTCTTCCTACGCGAATGTGGCAGATGCCATTTTGGGCCCCCTCAATAGTTTGAAGAGGGGTAGGCATCGTTCAGCCGCGCGGGATAGGAATCCGCTGAGCGCAGCGACGCGCCCGGTAAGGCGTTGAACGCCTTTGTTGCAGGTGGGTGGGCGCATGTCCAGGATGGCCTGGACCTTGTCGGGGTTGGCCTCAATGCCACGCTGAGTGACTAGGAAGCCCAAGAATTTCCCGGACATTACTCCGAAGGTGCACTTGGCGGGGTTGAGCTTCATGTTGTACTTCAGGAGGGTGTTGAAAGTTTCTGTTAGGTCGGCGAAGTGGTCCTCGGCCTTGGGGGTCTTCACGAGCATGTCGTCAATATAGGCCTCGACGTTCCGACCAAGCTGTCCCTCGAACATATGGCTGAGTAGCCTTTGGTACGTGGCTCCGGCATTTTTCAACCTAAAAGGCATCCGGGTGTAGCAGTGTACGCCGAAGTCGGTGATAAAGGTGGTCTTCTTGATGTCTTCGGGGTGCATTCTGATCTGGTGGTAACCTGAGTAGGCATCCAGGAAGCTGAGTATCTCATTGCCCGAGGTTGAATCAACCAGTTGGTCGATGCTCGGTAAGGGATAGCAATCCTTTGGAGTAGCCTTGTTCAAGTCGGTGAAGTCCACGCACATCCGCCACTTTCCCGAAGCTTTCGGCACCAGGACGACGTTAGCTAGCCACGTCGGGTACAGGACCGGTCTAAAAAGGC
The DNA here is from genome assembly GCA_022559845.1 of Amorphophallus konjac. Lineage (NCBI taxonomy): Eukaryota > Viridiplantae > Streptophyta > Magnoliopsida > Alismatales > Araceae > Amorphophallus > Amorphophallus konjac. The sequence goes on along the minus strand of CM040121.1, from coordinate 426,705,794 downwards.
CAGTCTTCTTCCCCTTGGTGACTTGCTCCTTGATAATGGTCTGCTTCTCCGGCGCATGCTTCCTTCTGCGTTGTTGCACGGGCTTCATGGTTGGGTCGAGGTTGAGCTTATGCACCACCGTCTCTTCCGGTATCTACGCGGAAAGGAACTCTTTGTATTGCTGTTGAACCTCAGATGTTAGGTCGGCTCTGATCTTTACTCCTAGGGTCGGGTCGTCGTTTAGAAAAACCGCTAGCAATTCGCCTCCAGGTTTGGCGGTTGCAGTTTTTTCCTCGACTTCCCGGGGGCCCTTATTTTTCCCGTCCGGCCTTGTGGCTTCGACCGACATATTGTAGCACCTTCGGGCCATTGCCTGGTTACCTCGGACTTCCCCCAATCCATTTTTGGTGGGGAACTTCACCTTTTGGTGATAGGTAGAAGGCACCGCTTTCGTTCGGCTGAGGATTCCTCGGTCGAAGATTGCGTTGTATGCTATCATACCCTTGATCACTATGAAGTCCACCATGACCGTAATGGTCTTGGGTGGGGTGCCAAGAGTAACTGGCAGGCTTAGGGCTCCCTCGGGATAGGTGACCTGGCCATTGAACCCGCACAGGGGGGTCCGGATCGGGTGGAGTTTAGACGGATCCTCTCCCATCTTAAGGAAACATTCGTAGGATAATACATCAGGGGCACTTCCATTGTCAACCAGAATCATGTCTACGTTACAATGGTTTATTGTGGCTGATATCACCAGGGCGTCGTCGTGCGGGGTGCTTAGCCCCTCCAGGTCTTGGTCGGAGAAGATTATGACATGGGGTTCGCTTGGAGGGGCCCTGGGAGGCTCGATGGCTCGGCTCGCCCGCTCAGCGTGACGCTTCCTTCCTCGGCCGTTGTCTCCTCCTGATGCAGCTCCTCCGGCGATGACGTTGATGTGGACCCCTCGGGGGGCGTTGTCGATCTCCTCCGAGGTGCCTCGGTCTTCCTGCCGCCCGGCCACGAACTGGGAGAGGTGCCCCTGACGGATGAGATGCTTGATCTCATCCTGGAGCTGGTGGCAGTCGCCGATATGATGCCCGTGGTCGCTATGCAACAGGCAATGCTTGCTGCGACTGCGGTTCTTTGACTTAATTGGCTCGGGTTGGCGGAGGAGGCCCGATCCTTTGATGTCTTCATAAATCTCATATACTGGAGCGGTTAGGGGAGTGTACTGCTCGTACTTCCGCGACGGTTCCTTGCGTTCCCCGTCTCGGTTCCGCCTTTTTCCTGGGCCCGAGCTTGGCTCGGGTGCCTGCTTCTTGTCCCCCTCCCGACCCGAGCCGGTTGCGTCTCGGCAGGCACTGAGTACTTCCTCGCACTCGGCGTAGCGCAATGCCAGAGTCACTAGCGTAGCAAGGGTCGAGGGAGGGTGGAGGACAAGCTCGCGGCGAAGGTTCTAGTCGCGGGTGCCCCCGGTCAGAGCGGTTATGGCCGAGGCGACGTCCAGGCGGGGATCCTCAGGGCTTCCAATTTGAATCAGAGGATGTAGGCCCGAAGTTTTTCCACTTGCGCCTGTTTGAGGGCCAAAAGCCCCACTACCGACCTAGGGGGGCCGCTACCGGCGAAACTCTCCTTGAATACTCGCCCGAACTGCTTGAAGTCTCGGATGGATCCGGGGGCGAGGGCCCGGAACCATGCTTGGGCGCCTTGGACCAGGGTGGTCGCAAAGGCTCGGCACTTGATGGCGTCGGATGCTCCGTGAAGGGTCATCAGAGCGTCGAAGCTGTCAAAGTGGTCAGCCAGGTCGCCCTGGCTGTCGTAGGGCTTGAAGGTCAGGATAGAGGTTCGGGGAGGTACCTCTTCCTTCAAGATATGGTCGAAGAACGGGGACCTCTCCTCGTCCTCTAGTGGAGAGGTCTTCTGCAGGGCTCACAGGGTGCGCTCCTGCTCTGCGAAACGCCTCTCGAATTCTCACAGTCGGAGGGATAGCTCCGGCTGCCGCTGTGCCGTAGGGCTGAGGGGGCGTGAAGGCAGGCTGTCTTGGTGCTCCCTAGGGACTTTGATCTCTGGGAGAGGATGGCGTGCCCCATACCTGCCCCGCTTCGGCGTGGAGGAAGCCTCTTGCTCCGGAGGGGGGGTCTGCGAGGGTCCTCCTACTTTGTTACGGATGAGCTGCTATCCTCGGAGGGTGAAGCGGCCTCCAGTGGTGTGCTGGGACACGTTCTCACGGGGAGGGCTCTCCAAAGGGGCGCGTGACCTTCCATCCCTGGCCGCCTGGGTCCTCATGAGTTCCACGAGGACGTCCAGTTTCGCGTTGAGGGCTTGGTAGGCGTCGGCCCCGCCGTTAAGCGGCAGCCCTACCGTCGTGGGAGGAGGGGGCAGCAGCCCGGTCGCAGGCGGAGGGGGCGGTCCATCGGCGGGAGTGCTGGCATCGGAGGGGGGGTTTTGGGAGGCTTGTGAGGGGCCTTCCCCCGCCGCGGCCGTGGCCTTTCCCCTGTCGCCGGCGGACCTCCTCCCTGAACTTCTTCTCACCATACTGGCTCTTTGGTCGTTTCCCACAGACGGCGCTAGATGAAGGGGCGTGATCTCGCGCTGGTCCTGAGCTGGGAGGATGATCACCGGGTAGTGAACTGCAGAGAAAGGGAAACGAATCAGGGGGCCCAGGGATGGTTCCCTGGGGAAACCCTCCGATGCTTAAGTCAGTAGAGCAATGGTGGAAGGTATTGAGGGAGGTAGAAAGAGATGCGCGAGATTCCCCAACACCAAGATGGTGAAGTGGTTCCTGCTTAGGGAGTGTTAGGCCTATATATGCCTTACTTGCTACCGGAGGGAGTCCCTGGTTTATATAGCGAGCTCCCCTGATGAGTTCCATAAGTTGAGGAGTTTTAGGCGGGAGTTACATCCTCATCATGGGATCATTACGTCCTCATCATGGGATCTTTACGTTCTCGTCGTAGGCTCTTCATGACCATGGGGAATCGTGGCTCCCTTATCCCGATGAACTCTTGCTCATAAAGGACTATCAATGGCTGCATGGATAAATATTTGTCAGTCGATCCGAGCATGAGAAGTGCCAGCCCTATCCGGGCGATAGGCATAGCTCGGATGCAGTCAGATCGGAGTGGGCGCGGAGCGCTTGCCCTTCATCCCGATGAGGGATGGCTCGGGCGTGGGTCTTCCGCCATTCTGTCGTTCGGGCCTTCCTAGCCTAAGGGTCGCCGAGGAAGGATGGGATCCCGAGTGATCTTTATTGGGCTTTTCTGCCAAAGTGGGCCCTAGAGGGCTGTCACTTGGATGAGTTGAGCCTCGTTCGGTCCTGATGGGCCTAGTTTGGCTGCTCTTAATTGGGCTACAGACAGAAATCCCCCTCTCCAATAGCATATTCTTACACAAAATAAAGATACCTTGCAAATCCATAGCGTGAAAGCAACCTCCAGAAGCGATCTTGACCGTCGAGCTTTGAAAAGTACGACCTTTATATTCCTTGCTTAACAGGACAAAATGGAAAGGATAGCAAGAGCATTTGTTGACACGGAGGAGCGGCAGACCCCAAACTAGACGAAGAAGGATTAAAAAGGAAGAGAGACGAGGGTTAGAACTCCATCGTTAAGGCATAGAGACCCTGATAACAAGGAACCCGATACAGAATAAAGAGGGATTGACTGAGATCAAGGCTTACTAAACCCTCAAAAATAGCAAGAAAAAGGGCAATGACCATGAAAGGGTGAGGAATGAATAGGAAGATGAGAAGGAAAATCATCTGATGTGGTCGGGGAAGAATCAGAAGTATCATCCGGGAGTCCTGGGGGAGAAGAATCAGGTGATGTCCCGAAATCGGAATGAAAGGATGGCCTAGGCCGAGGCCCAGAATTGTGAGAGGAGGGAAAATTCGGAGGCTCTAGATTGGAAGAGGAGGAATGAGGGTTCGTGGACCCAGGGAGAGATGAGAAAATCATAGACGCGGGATTGGAAGAATGCAGGTACACCACCGAAGGGTCGGAGCTTAGCAGAAGAAACGATGAATGAGATGAGGAAGAAGGAGGAGTGGTCCCCTGAGTGTGCAATATGCGGCTCTTGAACTTGCGACACTGCCTCTTCTTAGCTGAAACTTCTTGAACACGGACCCGCCTAGCGCGGGCTCGTACCTTCAGGCTTCTTCCCTTGCAATGTCTTCTCAAATAATGAGCCCATCTGGCAAACGGCCTGGCCCGGTCATGAACATGCAGCTTTCCTAGGGCGGTTGCCCCAAGACATCCAACGCAAACAATAGTTGGACATCCTTGAACATGTAACTCCTTAGAATGATAAACAGCATGAAACCATGGAGTCTTGTTACTTGGCACTAGAAGCATGAGGTTCGGTAACTCCACTCGGTTATCAGCCTTGAAGCACAACTCTCTTGATAGAGGCAAAGGACGGAACTAAGGGAGATCAATGCATGGCGTTGATGTGGCTGACTTGCTAATGAACCGAGGGAGATTGCATAAGATGTGCAGAATGTCCTTGGAGAATATAGAAGATACGGCCAATTGCCCCTTGAACATAGAGTGCATAATCTGCTTGGCGACCGTATGAGTTAGCAGAATCCGGGTGGAGAACCCCTCTTGGTCAGTTATCTGAACAGCAATAGAGCGAGAGGTGATAAGAGCATCAATAATAAGTCCTCTGGCAATCACAGAGATTGCCACCGGTCTCTCTTGAGAAGAGACTGGCACCAATGCGAGAGAACTTTTCTTGACAACCGTCGTCGAAAATACAGGCTCATCAACCCCAAAATAGCCAGAAATCGGAACATGGACCGGCATGCGGCAAATATAATCTTGAATCTGGAAATGCATAACCGGCACTAACCCATCCTGACTCGGCTCACTATCACCGTGGGGAACAGACCCGAGGGGCACCAAAGGTAGCGCACACCACTCGCTCTGTGGGGTGGAAGTAGGTGGAGGAATAGGTTTGGAAGACGTGGTGGCTTCAACGGGAGTGGTGTGTTTAGGTGGAGGAAAAGGGGTTGAAACGATGGCAAGCTCGAGTGCGGGCAAAGGTGAAGGCGGAGGTGAAGGTGGATGTATAGCCTGCTAAGGCTCGAGCCACGATGGTGACGGAGATGGCAAAGATGGTGGAGGTGATGGAAGCACTGGTGGTGGAGATGGAGATGATGGAGATGGCAATGGAGATGGTGAGGATGGTGATGAAGGCGATGGGGGTAGTGGACATGGAGGTGGAGAGGGTGAAGAGGGAGGTCGTGGTGCCCACCGTCGACGTGTCGACACAACGCGTCGAGCGGCGTTAGGGATAGAAGTAGTGGAAGTGGAGGCGGGAAAAGAAGGGGAGGCACTGGCCTGAGAAGAGGCTTGGGTTTTTGGAGGTTACGGAGATTGGATAGGAGATGGCGAAGGTAACAGGGTAGGTGATGGAGCGAGTGCAGCACTGTACGAGGAATCACAGGGGTGCCCCTGGCCTTGAAATGGAAACGGCTTCTTAGGCGACGCTTCTTGTTGTTGCTGCTTGCTATGAAGATGTAGAATGACTTTGTGAATAGCGACCTAATAAATTCTTTTCTTGGCTTCCAAGTCATAAATAAACTTCCGGAACTCGGGGCAATCCTCGACCAAATGCCCCTGCTGGCAGTGGAAATCACAGAACTAGAGCATATCCCCGATCGCGGGTCGACAAGGCACAACTGGAGGGAGATGCAACATGTGAGTAGCCATCAAAGCCCGAAAGATATCAGTAAAAGACTCCGGCAACGGAGAGTGAGGAGCCTACTTTGGGCAAGGTGGATGCTGAGGGATATGGGAAGGCAATGAAGATGGTTGCGGAGATTGCGGAGACGAAAGTGAAGGTCGCGTAGGCAATATTGCTTGGCCGACGGCGGAGGGATTTGGTGAAGGCATATGTAAAGCGAGATAAGGGGGTATATAGACGGCATCCACCTGCTCGGGATGTGGTATTCCCTTGACCAGGGGTGGCGGCGAATATGGATATGCGGGGGCGGAAGGCTGACTCATGGAGGGATATGTAGTGGAGGGCTGACTCGTGGAGGGTTGATATACGGAAGGTTGATTCATGGAGGGTTGATATGCGGAAGGTTGATATGTGGGGCTAGATGTAGATGGTGAGGTGTAAGTGGGCGTAGGATGCGGAGAAGACTCAGGGTCAAGGGAATCTTGGAGTTGTTGGCGGATGAAGCGTGCTCGACTATAGAGTTGCTGCCAGGAGGTAATGTCGTTGAGGGCTAAGATAAATCGATATTCAGGCGTTGGATTGGAAATAAGCATCTTGATCAACTCATGCTCCGGAATGTGCCCTGGAACATGCGTGACGAGGCGGTGCCAGCGATCGGCAAAGGTAGAGAACTCCTCATCGGGCTTCATCTACTCATGTGCCAAATCCACCATAGAATACTTAGGCCCAACCTGGTCTTGAAACTGCTGAATGAATCTATCTTGGACAACATGAAAGTTTACAACCTGCTCTTGCGAAAGAGAAAAGAACCAATCCCGAGCCGGGCCTTCCAAAGACAGACCAAATAGATAGGCCATCAAACATTGGTCATGTCGAAATTGGGCCGACTCATAAATAAACTCCTTTAAGTGCACATACGGGTCATCGACTCCACCATAACGGCGATATGCGGGGATTTGTGAAGATGACGGGAGCTGAAGATTTTGAAATATGAACGGGACACTCAAGGAGGATTTGGGATCGATCCGACGTTGAAGCTCATCAAGCTGACTTTGGGCTTGAGCGATCATCTCCTGAGTAGGGAGAGATTGAGAATAATGCGGGTCAACTTGAGCAAGAGATTGTGAATATGAACCAGGATGATAATGGGCCAGATAAGAAGATCCGGGCTGAGAAGAAGAAGGGCCCATTCCGAAAGTGGGATATGCGGGCCTGAAAGAAGCATGGGCATAAGGACCCATTGTGCCGGCAGTATAAGGAGAAGAAGAATAAGGCCCATTAGAAAAATAAGGCCCAGTAGGAGAATGGGACTCGTTAGGATGATGAGGCCCATTAATGAGAGAAGGAGGCCCATTAAGAGAAGGAGGCCCATGAAGATGAGATGCAATGAGACGTTGGGCCTGGGCCGGGTCCGTTTGGTGAACAAGGCTTGATAAGTGGGCCATGAGATTATTCTGTTCCTCGGATGGATCAGAGGGACCAGGGGAAGATGGGCCCGCGTGGGAAGAGGATTCCACGCGGGAATAGGAAGAAGATTGGGAAGAAGAATGATACAAGGGGTTGGAATGATGCTCCATGAGGGCAAACGGAGACTTAATACAAAGATATCAAGAAGAATACATATGGGGAAGCAAGGGCTTAATGGGCTTGAAAATAAGGGGGGGGGGATTGACCCACTAATGCAAAGACTAAGGAGAAAATAGACTTAGGATAATGAACTAGACAATGGACAAAGAAAATGGGCTAAGCTAAATGGTCCTAACAATAAAGAATATGTGAATGCAACACAAAACACCACTAATGGGCTTGGACAAGCCCAAACAACATAAACAATGCAATGAGAGAGTTTTCACCCAAGTCAAACAAGTTGATATGATGGAAAATATTTTAGAAGTTTTAATAGACCTTTTAATGATTTGAATTAAACACAATTCCCTCAAGATAGGAATCCTATAGGAATAAGATCCAAACATTGGGTTGATTAAGGTTGACTCTCTGACACGTATGCAAATGCAAGCCTAAGGGGTGGAAAGGTACGACCGTCCCGGCGTCCGTGTGGGAATCCATGGCTCACGGGGACTTATGGAGGTCCCGGATGAGATCACCTAGTCAACCCCAAGGAATATGGAGGTGAGAGGATCACTTATCAAGGTAGGAATGCAACTATGATATGCAATGCATGGCCCTATGTGCACCGGAGTGCATTCAAAAATATAGCATAAAAGTGAAAAATGAAGACATGGTTTAAGCATGCAAACACAATGATATGAGTGCAAAAATTATATGAAAATGAAGAAAATACAAAGGGCAACAAGGTAGGACCAGGAAATAACATAATCGGAGCTCGGAAGGCAAAGAAATCATCAATGTAAAGCGTACATGTGAATCTGCCCCTGAACCTGCATGCAGATTTTATGCACAAAATGCAAAAATGGAGACAAGATTTGACTATGCAAACGTGACCCAAATAATGCAAATAAAATATGGATGGAAAGATAATATAAAGGACTATCCAATGGGGTTAAGAACAAGGCCGTCCGACCTCAGGAGGTCAATTAAATCACTGAGCAAAGATGTACCTGTGAACCTGTCCCTACGCCTGGATGTCGATTTCATGCACAAAATGGTAAAATGGTGACAATATTAGACTATGCAAATGCGACCCAAATAATGCAAAATATGATATGGATGAAAAGACAATATAAAGGACTACAGAATGGGCCCAAGAATAAGGCAATCCGACCTCGGGAAGGTAATCAAATCATTAACCAAAGACGTACCTGTGAACCTGTCCCTGTGTCTGCCTGCAGACTTTATGCAGAAAACTTAAAAATGATGACCATATTAGATAATGCAAATGTTACCCAAATAATGTAAATAGTATATGGATGGAAAGACAATACAAAGGGCTATCGAACGGAACAAAAATCAGCACAATCAAACCCCGAGAGCGGAAGTTAAGCATCAACAAACAGGGCCCTGTGAGCACGCGTGTAGAACTGCTAGAATCCACAAGTGGTCTACCAAATGACCATTTCTTGCCCCTTGCGGTCTACCAAATGACCGTTTGGCTACCAGAAAGGCCCTGGCGATCCTGTGATGACCGCTTGGGGTGCCTAGCAGTCCTAGAGGCGATCGTAAGGCTCGGACAGAGCCGAAAACGTCCAGAACAGTGGGAAAATGAAGGGAAAGCTATCTAAACATGCACATGCACACACCCCACTTACAAAATAGCATGAAAACAAACGTGATGGGCACTGGTTGTCCCACTGTGATCGCCAAAAAAATTATAGATTGTTTAATAGTTCTATCTACCCCGGCCCCTTTAAACTAACTATGCAAGTATATCCGTATGAACATGCAACCATATGAGCAAAGAAAAGGGCAATGGAAGGGTGAGAAAGACATACTGTGATCGCCACAAAAGATTAACGACGCCAAAGGATGAAGATATGAGAGAAACGTTGCCGTGTACCTTGGAAAATGATGAAGACTTGATCGCGCTTAAGGAATGGGGTGTGGGGAACTATGTGGATTCAACCTCCTCTCCTTCCAGCCCGATAGAAAAAGATGGCCTCACGTTGTATTTATGCTCTCCTGCAAAATAAAGATCAAATAGAAAGGAAAAACCCATTAGCATATGAGGTGTAGTATCCATCCCGCAGTGATAAAGTAGGGGTAGAAATTGAGGGAGAATGCACCGGGGGGAGGTTTTTAACACCTGTGGAAGGGTGCAAAAGATAGGTGTGTGTGTTGTGATGAGAATAAGACAAAGATATGAGAAAATCACGCAGCACAACTGCGAGAAACATGCATGCAATATGAAGAAAAATGTAGATAGAGTGCAGAAAACAAAGATTTATAATGATTTGTGAATTTGAAGGGGGAGAACTAAGAGTAGAGACAATGAAATCAACCCCTTGGACGTGAAATTGAAAGCTAATACTTCCCCCTTATGGTTGAGGTCGAAGATCTGAGTTGGAGATGCATCATGGCTTCGCCTCGAACCGAAGAAGAGCCCTCGTTTGCAACCTGCGAACTGGGTGCGATTTATAGGAGCAAGAAACTTATGGAGATAGATCCGAGATAAACACCCAATTTCGGGGATATATATGCATAAACTTCAAGATAATAGTGGTGGAAAGAGTCCCAGATCAATAGAAATCGAAGTGGAGGCTTATCTCCCTTGAAAGTGGATCGAACAAGGGTTCCAAAGAGTCCCACAGTGAAGAAATCGGAGTTCAGGAAGTTTAGGACTCTCTGTCTGGCAAACGGTCTATTGCACGACCGTTTCTTGATGAAAACGGTCTAGGAAAGGACCGCATGGGAATGGAAAATGGTCTAGGAGGTGACCGCAAGGCTCCAAGGATGAAACGAGACAATTTCGGGCAAGTTTGGGGAAAACGGTCTAGCAAATGATCGCTAGGCTGCTGGAGAAAAATTTCTGTGTAGACTTTGTGCGACTTTAGAAAGTGGATCATATCTCGAAAATGTTGCAGAATTAGGGAAAGTGATAGAAGAAGAAATTGTAGACAACACAAAGATGACCAACTTTTATGAAGAGAGTAAGATGAGAAAACGAGTGAAAGATGGAGAAAATAGGGCGAGAACATAGAGAAAGAATGCTGGGACATTGGTGAATAGCATAGCCTACCAGAAAAACCCACATAACTTGAAATCGGTGGCGAACTAGCCAATAGCGTAGAAGAATAAATTGTAGAGATTTGAAAGATGAATAACTTTGGTGAAGGGCACATTTTGAATAGAGGACCAGAAGAGGATGAAAAAGAACTATTTTGAAGACTACGTAGCGAAAGGGAGCCGAATGCTTGAATGGAAGTCGACCTAAATAGGCCATAAGTCGACTTGGAAGGGCGGAAGTTGATAAGATAAGCTTCAGGGATCTAAGAAATCGTGATCTCCGAAGTGCAAAGGCTAGGGAACAATGAAATGGGTCGAAATCCATCCAAGGAAGGCTCCAAAATAATGGATAATTCAGGACATCAAAAATGATGAATAAGAGAAATGATGCAACTTGTGGGCCAAAACGGGTGTCAACAGTAGGGTCCGTCGAGTCTAGGGTCGTAGAGTCTGTTAGGTCTAGAGAAGCAGGGTCTTGTTCTAGGTCATCCAACCCATCCTTGCCGACATTTTAAATCTATTCCTGATAGGTTCTTGCAGTGTAGCAACCCGCATAAAAATGATAGAAAAAAATAAATATAATAATAATAATATATAGACTTTCTCCCCAAATAAATAAAAACTTTAGATAACTCTATAAGAAGATAACTATATAGGAAGGTTAAATAGGAAGTTAGAATACCCAATGAGGGCCATGATATAAATATACCACCATTGAAGTCATTATACGTAATGGGGCTTCATGTTCCAAAGAGATTATTCACTTGACAAAGTGACTTCTTAGTGTAGTTGGTTAAGTGACGTGTTATCCAAATGTGTGACCACAGTTTGATTCTTGCATCCGCCATTTTCTTTTGGGCAAAATACACATATATATGAAGGGCCCAAAGGATTAACGCCCACCTGCACGCCAATTAAATATGAATATATATATATATATGCCACCAACCATACCCACGTGAGGAGGGGCCGACAGTGGTCTGAAGCCCAGATAAAGGACGCACATGGCCAGGGCACCATTTCCCAGGGACCCCTCAACCACCAGAGCTCAGTGGAGGTAATAACAACCATTATTTGCTGGCAACGGACCCCTTTTACCCGACAATGGATTCAATAGATTGAAGCATTAATTGCTTCTTTTTCCCTTGCAATGGACTCTTATATTTTTCCATTACCTATAACTATCCCATACCCTTTAGAATAGGGTCTTTACAGGAACATACCTGAAGAGAGATCTTCTCCCTACGTGCTTGTTCCTACTGTTGGATCGTTGCAGAGAAGACTAGTTTTCTTATTATGCCTTCTACGTGTTTACGTCAAAAAGGTAGGTGTTCTCAAGATCTGGCCTAATTAGTAGTTAAATAGGGTGATATGCATGAATAGGGTAGTTACGTATCACCTGGATTCCAGGTGTTATTCCATTTTAATTCCTGTAAATTACCCCATGTTTTAAAAAATTCATATCTATGAAATTAAATCCTAAAAATATTGTATAAGCATGATCTTGCAATCTGGCTATTTGTCCATGTCCAGCCATATCTCTACTTCCTGATTCTGTGAATATTTTATAAATCATGGATAGTAAGTTATGTAATTAGTATCAACAATTAAAACATGCACCAACTATAGCATGTCACATTAGAAAAGATGCACAAACCTAATGCACGCTTGGATATGAAAACATGCTCAGACCTATGAATGTGCTTAGACATAAAAATCCACATATGTTTAGACTTATATGAATGTGCTCAGGCTTCAAATGCACATAGCTTAGACCTTAGCGTACACTCATGGACATGTGCACCGACCTTATGTGAACATGCTCAGACTTCATGCTTTGCAAATTTGAAAACCTGCACAGACTTCATTATGCATAGAAACCAAAGCATGCACGGACCTTGGTATGCATCTAGCAAACATGCACGGATCTTAAACATGCACGGACCTTGGTATGCATCTAGTAAACATGCACGGACCTTGGTATGCATCTAGCAAACATGCACGGACCTTAAACATGCACGGACCTTGGTATGCATGTAGCCTAAACTAGCACAGACGTTAAAGCAAACATGCACGTACCTTAAACATGCACGGACCTTGGTATGCATCTAGTCTAAACTAGAGCAGACCTTAAGACATAGAAATCAAGGCATGCACGGACCTTGTGTGCAGTCACACAGGGTGTGTACAGACCTTATGTGCGAGCATATAGAGCATGCACGGACTTATATGTGTATGAGACAAAAACATGCACGGACCTTAAACATGCACGGACCTTGGTATGCATCTAGCCTAAACTAGCACAGACCTTAAGGCAAAGAAACCAAAGCATGCACGGACCTTGTGTGCAGTCACACAGGGTGTGCACAGACCTTATGTGCGAGCATATAGAGCATGCACAGACTTATATGTGTATGAGACAAAAACAAGCATGGACTTATCATATGAACCTGCACTGACTTTAAGAACATGCACTAACCTTCTATATGCTGGATGTCCTATATGCACTGACCTTAGAGCCTGAATGAACATGGTATGCTCAGACTTCAAATGTGCGCATATCAAAATGTGCACTGACTTTGGAATTCTGAAGGTGCAGCTAGCACCGACCTTAGTTGTGTGAAACCACCACTAACACCGACCCTAGCAATGCATGTACTACAACTAGCATCGACCTTAGTTCACGCACAAGGCTTACTAGCATCGACATTAGTTGAGCATGATAGCTTAGCTACAGTAACAAGCATAGACCTAAGTTATGCATTTGTACATGAAAAGTAAAATGTGCATTGACTTTACCTGCTAAAAAGGAGGAACGTGGACTGAGCTATATACTTCAATGCAAGTGCTACTTGACTTTGACCAGTGGACACCTTTGAACAGAAGCGTTAACTTTGACCAGTTGACACATTTGAACAAGAGCGTTGACTTTGATCGGTTGACACCTTCGAGTAGTAGCGTTGACTTTGACCAGTTGACCCTTTTTCACAGTAGTGTTGACTTTGACCAGTTGTCACCTTTGAGTAGTAGTGTTGATTTTCTATACATGACTTTTTGAACCTGTTCTGACAGATTTCATACTGCTATATAGATGATGAGATCAACAATAAATGCATCAAGTTTACATCATCGAGATAATATATATATATATATAATTAATTCATCATCTACATGTGTTTTGTCCTTGAATTCTATTCCTGAAGGATCTACCGTATGTTCCTATAATGTATACTTTCTTGAAATTCTATATTGGCTATAAAGTGAGAGTGGATGTCGAACAATACATGAATTCAATGCTGGCATTAATGGGGCCCGATCTGGTCCTGGGAGGTGCATCCGAAGGTACTTGTGCCCATGGGAGTTTATTGACCACGGTGCTTGCATTGCATCGAAGTACTTGCTTGATTACTTGAGACATTCCCATTCGCTCTCTCTCTTGACATGACATGCTTGACATGAATTGCTAGGCCCGAAAAAGGGCAATTACCTGCTTGAATGAAATGAATGAAATAGTCAATTCCATTATATACTCATTACTACATGTGCTTGATACTACTTGCTTGTGTATGAATTATTTCCTCTTGGAAATATCTGTGCAATTACTTAAAAGTTACTTGCTAGTTCCTCATTGATACATCTTGTTGAAATTCATGTGATACTCTCTTGATACAATTCTTGATATCCTTGCTGGTTCCAACATGCATCATTATAACTACATTGAACTTGTAATTAACTTAAAGCTTGTTAGAACTTGAGATATAATTCCAACTGAGCGATTCGCTCATAAAGTTGCAATCCTAATATTTTTAGGAAACTTGGATAGCGACCACCACCCGGATGGGACAGATACCGAGTGATGAGTGCTAGGTTGGGCGTACCGTCAGCTAGATCTAGTCCTTTCATATTTTAGGACCTATGTTGTGTATTTCCTGTTATTATTAAGGCTTGTAATCTATGGTACAATTTTGGATGGTTATAATTAAGTTGGTTTGGAATTGTCATAAATTTGTAGTTTTATGAATTAGTTTGGGATATTACTATTCTGGTTGATTAAATTGTCATCTTGGACTATGGTTTTATGTCAAATTCTAAGTTAGTGATAATTTATCGAGTACCATACGCACTATGATTCTACGTGAACGACACGAATAGACGCGTCGCGCATCCGAGTATCTTCCGTGCTTGAGACGTGACAGTCTTCGTGGTATCAGAGCCAAGGATTTCAATTTCCTAGGTAAAACCTAAGTCCAAGGATAGATTTATACCTTACCCGGTAAGATGGGTAGAGCCAAGGGTTAAGTCCTACAGGAATAGTAGTTAAACATGACATTTGACCTTGGACATTATAGTTACACACGACACTTGATATTATAGTTAAAAATAATACTTAGTGTATGCTTAAAACTCTTTTATAGGATCATATGGCTGCTGATAGAGCACAATGGCACAAGATGCAGCGCAACGTGCAAGGCCTTACACAGGCGCTACAGCAAGTGGTGCAAGATGGCATTATCCGTGGTGCCGGTGATCTCCATAAGGGTTTCCACAACATGAATCCACCAAGGTTCGCGGGTTCATCTGACCCTGAAGGTGTCAGAAATTGGTTAAAGGAAATTGAGCGGATTTTTCATGTAATGCAATGCACGGACGATGAGAAGGTTCTGTTGGCTATTTTCCAACTGGAGCGGGATGCTCGAAGCTGGTGGGGATCCATAGAAGCGACATTGCTATAAGACCATGTCACATGGGGTGAATTCGTCGAGCATTTCAACAACAAGTACTTCTCCGACCATATTCAGGAGAAGAAGGCCGCGGAATTTGCCGCACTAAAATAACGGGGCTTGAGAGTGGCCGAGTATGAGGCCCAATTTTCAAGACTGTCCAAGTATGCACTCCACTTGGTGTGTACGGAGAAGATGAGGGCAAGAAGGTTCCTCATTGGGCTTCGGCCCCACTACATTACACAACTTGCACCGATGGACATCCAAGTCTACTCAAAAATAGTTCGGCGTGCGCAGTTGCTCGAGGATGCCACTAAATTATCCGAAAGGATCCAAGGAAGGGGCAAGAAGGAACCTGTCACCAGCTCGGGAAATTTCAAATCGGCATTCAACAAGAAGCGGTATTTCAATGGAGGAGAGCCTTCCAAAGGAAAGAACTTTCAGAAGAATAACAAGCCATTTTCCACCACCACACCCTCTAAGGAGGTTTGCAAATATTATGACAAGGATAGCCATAAGACCGAGGAATGTTGGAGGAAGCTAGGAGCCTGTCTCCGATGTGGAAGCCGAGAACATCGGATTCCTAATTGCCCACTGATGAATGAGCAAGCCATTAAAGAAGAGAAGCTCCCGGCAAGGAAGCAAGGCCGTCTGCAAGCTCTCCACGAGACAAAACCAACAGAAGGTGAAATTTTGGAAGGTACACTAACTATTTGCTCTAAGACTACTAAAGTTTTATTTGATACCAGAGCAACTCATTCATTTTTTTCCAAGAAATTTGCTGATGTGTTCTCTAAAGAGCCCGAATGGTTAGACTTAGTCATATCTACACCTATCGGGAACAAGGCCGACCTCACACATCACTACCCAAACTGTGAAATTATGGTTAAAGGAAATAATCTACCTGCCGACCTAATTTGCCTAGATATGAAAGTGTATGATGTCATACTAGGTGCTGATTGGTTATCCACATACCAAGCAACTGCAGATTACCGAAACGGTAAAATAACTTTTGTGGGTTACCCGGAACTGGAATACATTAGCCCTCGGGCTAGATCCCCTCTTATATCAGCTCTCCGACCTAGTAAACTTATAGGCAAAAGATGTATGGCTTTCATTGCATTTGTAACTACCACGGACGTCGATGAGTCTAAGCTTGAACACATCCATGTAGTTAGGGATTTTTCTGACGTTTTTCTAGAAGAATTGCCCGGCTTACCCCCAGAGCGGGAGGTGTCATTCACCATCGACCTTGTCCCTAGTGCGGGTCCTGTTTCCAAGGCACCTTACCGAATGTCCCCGACTGAGCTAAAGGAACTAAAGGAACAAATAATGGAGCTATCGAACAAGGGTTTCATCAGGCCAAGTACTTCCCCATGGGGAGGGCATGTGCTATTCATCATGAATAAGGACATATCGATGAGACTCTGCATCAACTATCGGCAGTTAAATCACCTTACGATAAAGAACAAGTACCCACTGCCAAGGATTGATGAACTGTTCGATCAAATATATGGAGCTAAATATTTCTCCAAGATCGATCTTCATTATGGTTATCACCAACTGAAGATCAAAGAAGAAGACATTCGTAAAACTGCAGTCCGAAGCAGGTATGGGCATTACGAATTTACTGTTATGCCTTTCGGACTAACAAATGCCCCCGCAACTTTCATGCAGTTAATGAACAACATATTCAGGCCTCACTTAGACCAGTTCATTGTGGTCTTTATTGATGATATTTTGATCTATTCAAAGACAGAAGCAGATCATGAAGTACATCTTGAGAAGGCATTGCAAATATTGAGAGAAAATAAATTATATGCCAAATTTAGCAAGTGCAAGTTCTGGCTAGAGGAAGTATCCTTCTTCGGACAGGTAATCTCGAAGGATGGAATTTCTGTTGACCCTACGAAGGTCGAAGCTGTAAAGAATTGGGAACGACCGACAAGTGCAATAGAGATTCGAAGCTTCTTGGGTCTAGCTGGTTACTACCAGCATTTCATCAAGAACTTCTCCAGGATTGATGTTCCTCTCACCATATTAACTCGCAAGGAAGTGCCCAATGCATGGAATGAAGACTGTGAGAAGAGATTCCAAGCTTTGAAGGATCTCTTGACTACTGCTCCAGTCTTATCCTTACCAATTGAAGGAGAGAAGTACGATGTATATACTGATGCTTCTTGTATTGGCCTCGGGTGTATATTAATGCAAAATGGAAGAGTCATTGCATACTCTTCCCGGCAACTGAAGAAGCATGAAGAAAATTACCCGGTGCATGACTTAGAGCTAGCCGCGGTAGTGTTTGCCTTGAAGATCTTGAGGCATTATCTCTACGGAGAATAATTCACAGTATACTCCAATCATAAAAGCCTCAAGTATTTATTCTCTCAAAAGGAGCTAAACATGCGGCAAAGGCAATGGCTGGAATATCTCAAGGATTTCGACTTCACAATACAATACCATCCTGGTAAGGGAAATTTCATAGCTGATGCCCTTAGTCGAAAGCCGAGAGCAATATTGGCCAACTGTATAATCCAAGAATGGAAGTTGCTGGAGAAATTCTCTGAGCTCAACATCGATGCAGACGAGAAGAACGGGTGTATCACTCTATCCCATATGAGTCTACATCCGGATTTTTCTACCTCAAATCAAGGAGCTACAAGGAGAAGATCCCGCATTAGTAGAAATAAAGGACAAGCTGGACGACAAATTTGATTTCAAGCTAGCACCTGATGGAAGATTGTTATTTCATGAACGGACATGTGTGCCCGACTATCTCGAATTGAAGAAGAAGACTCTTGAAGAAGCTCATCGATCGAGGTACACGATCCACCCTAGAGCTACTAAGATGTACCAAGAGTTGAAAAGAACCTTCTGGTTGCCTAACATGAAAAGGGAGGTAGCAGACTTTGTATCTCGTTGCCTCACATGCCAACAAGTAAAGGCGGAACATTTGAAATCCGCTGGAAAATTACATCCTCTAGATAATCCCAAGTGGAAGTGGGAAGACATCGGCATGGATTTTATCATGGGCTTGCCCAAATCAAGGGGCGAACATGATGAAATTTAGGTAATCATCGACCATTTAACTAAATCGGCTCATTTCTTGCCCATCAAGAGCCGATGGTCAGTTGATGTTGTTGACACCCATTTTTTGCCGATAAGTTGAGTCATTTCTCTTACTCTCATTTATTGATGCCTCGAGTTGTCCATCACTCGCTGGGCTATTTTCTGGCACGTTCTGGGCCAATTTTATGGGTAGCCTCCCTCCCTGGTTAAGTTTGCTTCAATTTAGGGCTTAATGGGCCTCGATTTTGTGAAAATCCAATATCCAGGCACATGTACGGTTCACTACTGACCGCCCAACGATTTGAGCGGTCGCTTATGGGCTGTCCGTATATTTATGGGATATTTTGGTTGATTTTTTGAATTTCCACCGACGGTTTCATACGGTCCCATGTTAGCCGTTCAACCTGATGGGCGGGCTAATAGTAGCCGTTCTACCTCCCAGAGTCCTAAGCTCGGTTGGTTCTCAGATAATTATCCAATTATCTATTTATCACCGACAAAGCACAAACGGTTCATCCTCAGCCGCTCTTATTCATGGGCGATCTAAAATTGGCCGTTCATCTGTCAGAGTCCAACGGCGAGATTCTCGGTTGGTTTAATAGATAAGTTGATTGATATTTCATTTATATTTGAATTTCCACCGACAATGATAAACGGTTTGTATATGGCCGCTCAACCTGATGAGTGGTCTATCGTATGACTGTTTAACTGCTCGCATCCTGAAGATTTAAGGGATTTTCTCTCTCCATGCGTGGATTTATCCTCAACTTCCTCCAACCATTTCTCCGCAAATATGGATTCAATTTTGGTGCCTTTTCTTCTGGTTGAAAGATAAATCAATTATCTTCAACTTTTCTTTTATTATCTCGACCTGAAAATGGCTAGAAACCCTAATTTCGAGATGGACTTAAGGTGCTCTATAAATAGACCCTAGGGGCCGAGTTTGAAGGGGGAGATTTTTGGTCGACGGCGAAGCCCTATCGAATCTTTGAGCGACCTAGCACCAGGGAGGGAGGCCTTCTACATCGACACAGGCCTCCGATTTAGGGAGTAGTCTTATTTCGAGTCATTAGTACATTTAGTCTCGTTGTTCTTTCTTGTTTGCATGCATCACGTCCTCCACGTTGCTTCCATATTTTCATTAATCTCTTGCACCATGCACACACCCTCCCATGTTTTCTGACGCCCCGAGGGGTTTAAAAATCCCAGGTATTCCCCATTCCATTTAGTTATGTTAATTTCCTTCTGTTCGAGCATTTACCACACTTTCTAATTTTAATTCGGGTTTTTCTTTGTGTTCTACACGTCATTTTGCAGGTCAGCAACACACTAACGCGAGGCCCATCTTTTCTGGCCGGCCGGAAAGGGTAGAGGTTAGACTCTTATAACTTCTGGCGTGGTGGTCTCGCACGGTTGCAATCGGTCCGTTCAAGGATACGTGCGGTGGAATGTGGACCGTTCTTCTTGACACGGCGGTTGGATTGGAGCCGCTCATCTACCAGTAGTTCTTCATCCCGCCTCCTCTGCAGTGCCTTTAGACGGTCTGTCGTGCGGCCGCTCATCATAATCGGAGGTTCTTCATAGACCGTACATCCTCTCAGCGCTGCTCACAAGGCGAGTCCCTTTCTCTTTTTCCAAGGTACGACGTGTCCAGCACGTTCGGCACCTTGGTGGCGATCACAGGTTTGTGTATCTTCGTTCCTTCCTACCATTCATATATATGTTTCTCACATCGCTTTAGTGGAAGGAACGGGAGAGACCCCTAAGATGGTAAAAGGGGGGGGGGGAACTTGTCAACATATTTCCTTACTGCCTTGTATATCAAGGAGACAGTTAGATTGCATGGAGTCCCCGTGTCGATCGTATCAGACCGAGACCCACGCTTTACTTCTCATTTCTGAAAGAGTCTACAACACTCTCTGGGGACAAAACTCAACTTCAGCACTGCTTTCCATCCCCAAACCGATGGACAGACTGAAAGGACAAATCAAGTTGTTAAGGATATGTTAAGGGCATGTATTATAGACTTCGATGGAAGCTGGCATGACCACTTACCCCTAGCCGAGTTTGCATATAACAATAGCTATCAAGCTAGTATCCAAATGGCACCTTTTGAGGCACTCTATGGCAGAAATTATCGATCTCCAATATGCTGGGACGAAGTAGGTGAAAAATAAATTCTAGGCCCCTATATGGTGAGAGATTCAACTGAGAAGATACACCTCATTCGGGAAAGGCTAAGAATAGCACAGTCCAGGCAGAAGTCATATGCTGACAATAGAAGAAGAGATCTGGAATTTCAAGTTAGAGACCATATTTTTCTCAAGATATCTCCTGATCGAGGTATTAGAAGATTTGGTGTTAAGGGTAAACTTACACAGAGGTTTATTGGTCCATTTGAGGTATTGGAGAGAGTGGGCAAGGTAGCTTAGCGCATTGCCTTGCCTCTACAATTATCTGAGGTGCACAATGTATTCTATATTTCTATGCTGAAAAAGTATGTGCACGATCCTCTCCCCATCATCGATCACACTGACTTGGTGATACAGAAGGACCTTACCTATGAGCAGAAGCAAATGAAGATCCTCGACCGAGAAATCTAAGTTCTAAGGAACAGGATGATCCCTATGGTAAAAATCTAATGGAATCGATGCTTAGAACAAGAGGCTACATGGGAAACCAAGGAGTCTATGAGAAGGAGATTTCCAGAACTATTCTAGTCTATAAGTATTTCTCACCCTCCTTGTCTCCATATATGCAATTGAATTTGGGGACCAAATTCTTTTAAGTGGGGGAAAGTGTAGCACCCTTCATAAAAATGATAGAAAAAAAATAAATATAATAATAATAATATATAGACTTTTCCCCCAAATAAATAAAAACTTTAGATAACTCTATAAGAAGATAACTCTATAAGAAGGTTAAATAAGAAGTTAGAATACCCAATGAGGGCCATGATATAAATATACCACCATTGAAGTCATCATACGTAATGGGGCTTCATGTTCCAAAGAGATTATTCACTTGACAAAGTGACTTCTTAGTGTAGTTAGTTAAGTGACGTGTTATCCAAATATGTGACCACAGTTTGATTCTTGCATCCGTCATTTTCTTTTGGGCAAAATACACATATATATGAAGGGCCCAAAGGATTAACGCCCACTTGCATGCCAATTAAATATGAATATATATATATGCCACCAATCATACCCACGTGAGGAGGGGCTGACAGTGGTCTGAAGCCCAGATAAAGGATGCACATGGCCAAGGCACCATTTCCTAGGGACCCCTCAACCACCAGAGCTCAGTGGAGGCAATAACAACCATTGTTTGCTGGCAACGGACCCCTTTTACCCGACAATGGATTCAATGGATTGAAGCATTAATTGCTTCTTTTTCCATGGCAATGGGCCCTTATGTTTTTCCATTTCCTATAACTATCCCATACCCTTTAAAATAGGGTCTTTACAGGAACATACCTGAAGGGAGATCTTCTTCAGACGTGCTTCTTCCTACTGTTGGATCGTTGCAGAGAAGACTATTTTTCTTATTATCTTTTCTACGTGTTTACGTCAAAAGGTAGGTGTTCTCAAGATCTGGCCTAATTAGTAGTTAAATAGGGTGATATGCATGAATAGGGCAGTTACGTATCACTTGGATTCCAGGTGTTATTCCATTTTAATTCCTGTAAATTACCCCATGTTTAAAAAAATTCATATCTATGAAATTAAATCTTAAAAATATTGTATGATCATGATCTTGCAATCTGGCTATTTGTCCATGTCTAGCCATATCTCTACTTCCTGATTCTGTGAATATTTTAGAAATCATGAACAGTAAGTTACGTAATTAGTATCAACAATTAAAACATGCACCGACTATAGCATGCCACTTTAGAAAAGATGCACAGACCTAATGCACACTTGGATATGAAAACATGCTCAGACCTATGAATGTGCTTAGACATAAAAATACACATCTGCTTAGACTTGTATGAATGTTCTCAGACTTCAAATGCACATAGCCTAGACCTTAGCGTACACTCATGGACATGTGCACCGACCTTATGTGAAGATGCTCAGACTTCATGCTTTGCAAATTTGAAAACCTGCACAGACTTCATTATGCATAGAAACCAAAGCATGCACGGACATTGGTATGCATTTAGCAAACATGCACGGACCTTAAACATGCATGGACCTTGGTATGCATCTAGCAAACATGCACGACCCTTAAACATGCACGGACCTTGGTATGCATCTAGCCTAAACTAGCACAGACCTTAAGGCAAACATGCACGGACCTTAAACATGCACGTACCTTGGTATGCATCTATCCTAAACTAGCACAGACCTAAGGCATAGAAACCAAAGCATGCACGGACCTTGTGTGCAGTCACACAGGGTGTGCACAGACCTTATGTGCGAGCATATAGAGCATGCACAGACCGATATGTGTATGAGACAAAATCATGCATGGACCTAAAACATGCACAGACCTTGGTATGCATCTAGCCTAAACTTGCACAGACCTTAAGACATCGAAACCAAAGCATGCACGGACCTTGTGTGCAGTCACACATGGTGTGCACAGACCTTATGTGCGAGCATATAGAGCATGCACGGACTTATATGTGTGTGAGACAAAAACATGCACGGACTTATGATATGAACTTGCACTGACTTTAAGAACATGCACTCACCTTCTATATGCTGGATGGCCTATATGCACCGACCTTAGAGCCTGAATGAACATGATATGCTCGGACTTCAAATGCTGAAGGTGCAGCTAGCACCGACCTTAGTTGTGTGAAACCACAACTAACACCGACGTACTACAACTAGCATCGACCTTTGTTCACGCATAAGGCTTACTAGCATCGACATTAGTTGTGCATTATAGCTTAGCTACAGTAACTAGCATAGACCTAAGTTATGCATTTCTACATGAAAAGTAAAATGGCATTGACCTTACCTGCTAAGGAGGAGGAATGTGGATAGAGCTATATACTTCAATGCAAATGCTACTTGACTTTGACCAGTGGACACCTTTGAACAGAAGTGTTAACTTTGACCAGTTGACACATTTGAACAAGAGCGTTGACTTTGACTGGTTGACACCTTCGAGCAGTAGCGTTGACTTTGACCAGTTGACCCCTTTTCATAGTAGTATTGACTTTGACTAGTTGTCACCTTTGAGTAGTAGTGTTGACCTTCTATACATGACTTTTTGAACCTGTTCTGACAGATTTCATACTGCTATATAGATGATGAGATCAACAATAAATGCATCAAGTTTACATCATCGAGATAATATATATATATATATATATATATATATATATATATATATAATTCATCATCTACATGTGTTTTGTCCTTGAATTCTATTCCTGAAGGATCTACCGTATGTTCCAACAATGTATACTTTCTTGAAATTCTATATTGGCTATAAAGTGAGAGTGGATGTCGAACAATACATGAACTCATTGCTGGCATTAATGGGGCCCGGTCTGGTCCTGAGAGGTGCACCCGAAGGTACTTGTGCCCATGGGAGTTTATTGACCATAGTGCTTGCATTGCACCGAAGTACTTGCTTGATTACTTGAGACATTCCCACTCGCTCTCTCTCTTGACATGACATGCTTGACATGAATTGCTAGGCCCGAAAAAGGGCAATTACCTGCTTGAATGAAATGAATGAAATAGCCAATTTCATTATATACCATTTATTACATGTGCTTGATACTACTTGCTTGTATATGAATTTTTTCCTCTTGGAAATACTTGTGCAATTACTTAAAAGTTACTTGCTAGTTCCTCATTGATACATCTTGTTGAAATTCCTGTGATACTCTCTTGATACAATTCTTGATATCCTTGCTGGTTCCAACATGCATGATTATACCTGCATTGAACTTGTAATTAACTTAAAGCTTGTTAAAACTTGAGATATAATTCCTACTGAGCGATTCGCTCATAAAGTTGCAATCCTAACATTTTCAAGAAACTTGGATAGCGATTGCCACCCGGATGGGACGGATACCGAGTGATGAGTGCTAGGTTGGGCGTACCGTCAGCTAGATCTAGTCCTTTCGTATTTTAGGACCTATGTTGTGTATTTCCTGTTATTATTAAGGCTTGTAATCTATGGTACAATTTCGGATGGTTATAATTAAGTTGGTTTGGAGTTGTCATAAATTTGTAGTTTTATGAATTAGTTTGGGATATTACTCTTCTGGTTGATTAAATTGTCATCTTGGACTATGGTTTTATGTCAAATTCTAAGTTAGTGATAATTTACCGAGTACCATGTGCACTCTGATTCTACGTGAACGACACGAATAGACGCGTTGCGCATCCGAGTATCTTCCGCGGTCGGGACGTGACATGCAGGATCTAGCTCAGTGATGTAGTGCTCTTTTTAAATGCCCGGAGTTCATAGCTACGGCTATTGTGATCGAGGAAGACGAGGAGCAAGAAAGGATGTGGAGTGACAACGGATTGGGAGTCTATGAGGTCATGGATGAAAAGGACCCGGTGGATCTTGAGGATAGCGATGTAGACGACACTACCGATTTGTATGCACAAGGCTTAAAAAGATTTGATGAGCCATCATCCGCAGTGGATGAACCTATGAAGGAAATAAATCTTGGGACTAATGAGGATCCCAGTCCCGTTATTATTGCCACTAATCTCCCCCCAGAAGTTGAAGAAGATTTAGTCAAGGTTCTAAGGGAGTATAGAGATTCATTCGCCTTGTATTACGAGGACATGCCGGGTCTTCACCCCTCTTTGGTGGAACATCGACTAGTGCTTAAGCCAGGGGCAACACCTGTGAAACAGAAGCTGAGAAGATTTCATTCCCACATGGCCTTGAGGATGAAAAAAGAAGTTGACAAATTACATAAGGCCAGGTTCATTGGAGTTGTCTTATATCCTCAGTGGGTGGCAAATATAGTCCCTGTCATCAAGAAGGATGGAAAGGTGCGAATTTGTATTGATTTCCGAGATCTTAACAAGGCATGTCCCAAAGATGATTTCCCGCTGCCTCATATAGACGTGTTGGTGGACAACACCGTCGGGTATGAAGCATTGTCATTCATGGATGGTTATTCAGGATACAACCAAATCCGTCTCGCTCCT
Organism: Amorphophallus konjac; assembly: GCA_022559845.1. NCBI lineage: Eukaryota > Viridiplantae > Streptophyta > Magnoliopsida > Alismatales > Araceae > Amorphophallus > Amorphophallus konjac. Next base: position 426,680,572 of record CM040121.1, on the reverse strand, counting down.
GAAGATCAAGAGAAAACCTCCTTCACCACACCCTGGGGCACATATTGCTATGTGGTTATGCCGTTTGGACTGAAGAACGCCGGCGCCACAAATCAAAGGGCGATGATCGCTATATTCCACGATATAATGCATGTTTACATGGAAGCTTACGTGGATGATATCTTGGTGAAGTCAAGAACTAAAGAAGAACACCCCGCCATTCTAGCTAAGGTGCTTCAGAGAGCTAGGGAGTATAAGTTGAAAATGAATCTCAAGAAATGTGTTTTCGGAGTCCCTTCAGGGAAATTGCTAGGTTTTATAGTTAGCAAACAGGGGATACAGATTGACCCTAACAAAGCAAAGGCCGTCATGGATATGCCTCCGCCTAAAAATATCACGGAACTTCATGGATTGGTTGGACGATTGTAATTCATCAGAAGATTCATATCCCAGCATTCCCAACAGTGTCGCCCGTTTTATGAATTGCTAAAGGCAGGGGTCAAATTTGAATGGAACCAAGATTGTCAAAAGGCCTACGAGAATTTAAAGGTATATTTGTCTAATCCCCCGATTTTGCAACCTCCTGTCCCGAGGAAACCCCTGATCCTATACATTTCTGTTATCGAGGACTCCCTAGGGGCTGTCTTGGCACAAGTAGATGACGAAGGCAAAGTGCGGGCAGCTTATTACCTCTCCAGGTAATTTAATCCCACAGAGGCCAAGTACACTGCCATGGAGAAAACTTGTGCCGCCTTGGTTTGGGCAGCCCAGAAGCTAAAACACTACTTTCTAGCCCACCCAGTTAGGTTAATCTCTAGAATGGACCCAATCCGTTATCTCTTAGAAAAGCTCATCCTTTCTAGTAGGTTAGCTCGCTAGCAGAACTTCCTCTCTCAGTTCGACATCACATTCGTTGTTCAGAAGGCAATCAAAGGATATGCCATCGCTGAGCATCTCGCCCATCTTCCTATTCCCTGCACGGACTCTATTCAGGACGATTTCCCTGATGAGCATCTCTCCATTCTTACTCATCATCCCTTCTGGTCACTGCACTTCGATGGTGCGCTCAATTCCCAAGGTCGAGGGATGGGTGCCGTTCTCCTCACTCCGGAAGGGGTGATGATTCCTTTCGCTTATCAGCTTTGTTTCCTGCTACCAACAACATTGCCGAGTATGAAGCTCTCCTAGCGGGATTGAAGCACACCTACCTTTTGGGCACGCGTTATTTGAACATCATAAGAGACTCTCAACTCATTCTGTGGCAAGTTCTGTCCACTTACCGCACCCGTGACCTGAAGCTTAAGCCATATCAGGATCTAGTCACTCTCTTTGCTAGGCAATTCCGCAAGATGATCTACATCCATACTCCTCGATCTCAGAATATCCTCGTTGATGCACTGACATCACTCGCTTCCTCTCTATCCTTCCCTCTCAGTCGAAGCACTGAGACCATCATCGTTCAGAGATTGGACGCACCTTCTCTTCAGGATCCTTGGTTCGATAAACTTAGGAAAACTGTAGAGGCTAGGGCTGAGAAGGAAGATTTCAAGGAAATATCTTTAACAGAGTTAGAAGAGATTCTGGAGGAAAAAGAATTCCCATGGTACCATGAAATCGAGCTGTACTGCAGAGATGGATTGTTCCCAGAAGGGGCAAGTGCTGAACAGCATAAGGCTATTAGAAGAGCTGCCTCGAAATACACTATCATTGCGGGAGAACTGTATAGGCGTGCTCTCAATGGAATGCTCATGAGATGTCAAGATGATGATGAAGCTTGGAAGGTGGCCGAAGTAGCCCATTCAAGTGAGTGTGGAGGTCATGTCAATGGCCAGGCTTTAGCAAAGAAGATCCTTAGGCAGGGTTACTATTAGCCCACTCAAGAGGAAGATTGCTCCCTCTATGTCCGGAGGTGTCTTAAATGCCAACTCCATGCTAATAAAATCCATGCTCTTGCCTCATCTCTTCATCCTCTCTCTGCTCTTTGGCCATTCTCCATGTGGGCCTTCGACATTGTCGGCCCGCTAGGTGATCCCAACTCTCAGACCAAGCAGAAATCCTTCATTGTTGGGGTGCTAGGCCAGGATTCAGAGGGGAGGTGAATGAATCTCCCCTATAAAATGCCTAATAAAAAACTTATAACTTGACACAGTTGCGGAATAAAGATCAATTGAGTTCTTCAAAATAAGAGATTCAATGATGCGCTTGATCAAACAGTTGGACTGCTAGAATGCATATTCCTAAGTAAGTCTAAGTCATAGACTAAACCAAATCAATTATGCATGTGCCTAAAATCCATTCAATCAGAATCATAGATGGAACGATCCTAAGCATTCATCTAGCACTGAAGACACAAGGATGCAAACCACATAATGCTCAAGGATTTTTTGGGTGGTTCGGTCCTCCAGACCTACATCCACCCCACACTCAACCTAAGTGTTGATTCTTGCTGATACACAGCTTTACTCGCTGGGCATCACAGCTTGCCTACAACCGCTGAGCAACACAGCTTGCTGTCCGAGGTATCCACCTCGCCAGCTGAGCCTCACAGCTTGCTGTCTAAAGAAACAGATTCTCTGCAACGCTGAGCAACACAGCTTGCTGTCCAGAGGAACCAATCCTCTGTAACGCTGATTCACAGCTTCTGAGAAAGTATGTAAAAGGGAAAACAAGTATGAGAAAATTCAGCTACGATAAGCTTGAAATTAAAGCATAAGAATGTAGCTCTCGCAGGAGCAAGTTGGTTTGGATCTGATTCAGAAACCAACAGATAGTAGATCTTCAATTTACTTCAGCCGCTTCACTATCACTTCTATCTTCTCTCTCTAGCTCTCTATCTCTCTCTTTCTGTCTTCCTCTTCTTCGGCTTCTTTTCCCTCTCTGTTGTTCTCTCTTTTCTTCTCTCGATCTTACAATCTCTCTCTTCCACTTCTTCTACTTCTTTTTCTCTCACGCTCTGCTCTTCTTCTATCTCTCCTCAGATCTCTTCAGTTCGATTTCTTCTATCTTCCTCTATCCCACTCTTTTTGTCTGTCTACACTATCTATCTTCTCTTAATTCTCTTCTTCTTATCTTCTCTCTTCGAGTCATCCTCTACTTATAGCCAGCTGAGAGATGGGCGTGTGGAGACCACGTTTCCCGCCGAAACTTTCATCCAGATCTGATCCCCACTAGACACGTGGCAGCATCTGAGCATAATGACTTTCCACATGTCACGAGCAACAGCTTGCTTTCTGCCTCGGATCACGTGCCCTTCTTATCTCAGTTCGAGCTCATTTGCTTCTTTAGTTCTGCCCTCAAAGTGTTTGATCGTGGGCCTTACCTGTCATGGCAAAGAACAAGCATAACAGTCAGTGTTATTAACTAGTAGGAGTAGATTTTGCACAGACTTTGAATAGCATCAGACTAATGTGCACATACTTTATAACAAGACATGCACGGACATTGGGTATGCATAAACCTTATGTGTATGCGTGATGCAAACTGTGCACGGACCTTTATATGCTTATAGCAAGAACAGCACCGAGTATGCATGTGTTTCTACAAAAGTATGCACAGACTATGAAAAGAACCACGGACTATGAAATGCAATGCACGGACCTATCCTCTCAAGGACTGAGATATGCACGGACTCTGAATAGAGAGATGCACGGACCTTTTATTGCATAAAAGAGATGTGCACAGACTTTAGTCGTGCATAAATAGACTTTGCACGGACCTTGTTTATGCACAATACACATTGCACAGACTTTATAGACGTGCATCAATAGGAGTTGCACCGACTTTATATTCCTTAGCACATACGTTGTATAGCTCAAACGTAGGTAAAGATAGGAATGCACCGACGTTGATCCTTTGAAACCAAACCTTGCACCGACCGTGCTACAAGAGATAGCACAAACTTTGTAGCCACAAAACTTCACCGACCTTAGCATAGAGATGTGCATTGATCTACTATGCAGAGTGAACAGGGATTTGTATAGACCTTAATGTGAGCATGAACACAATATGCACCGAGGCATGGTTTTATTATGTCTAATGCAGAACATGCACTGAGTGTACAAATGCACCGACGTTATGAGCCTTAGGATAAAAGATGCAAAACCATTAGTGCATGAGACGCAGGCGAGAGAGATACGCTAGGACTGGTGCCAAAGACGCAGCAGCATGAGACGCATGCACTCAATGTGCAAGAGACACGCAATGTGATACGCAGCCATGGTCTCACATAACATGTGAGACACAATATGAGACGTATCTATGCAAGAGATGCAGCCATAGTCACAGCTGAGCATAAGACGCAAACAGAGACGCTAAGACTTAGACGCATGAGACACTAGGTGTGCTAAGACGCAAACAGAGACGCAGCCAGAGACACAAGTGCAAATGAGACGTAATGCAACGTGCTCAGACAAGACATTGCACTGACCTTGTTTGTGCTCCCTTAGACATACATGAGATGCATTACATGCACTGAGACACAAATGCATCGTTCTTAGATAGATTAGCACCGACCTTATGTTTTGCCTTAGAGAATTAACCCTGCACTAACTTAAACTGGGAAGAGCACTAACTTAGCCTGCTGAACCATGAGTATGCATCGACATAATGTGTTGAACAAAAGTGAATGCATTGACCTTGAAATGCACATTGATGAGGTCTACACGGACCTTGATCCTTACAATGTTTATGAGCTAAAGTGCATCCAATAAACTATACCGAGATGCATTAACACTGAACAATTGCACTGGCCTAACATGTATTCAGACTGAACAGTGAATATGCAAAATACACAATCAATCAATATCAATCAATCACTTATTTCATGTAGACATCTAATGACTCATAGTGTTTGCTATCATCAAAACCACAGGGGCACAATAATTTCCCCCTTTTTGATGATGGCAACACTATGATATGAGTTACACCAACACAGCACATGTCAAACTATTCTCCCCCTTTGACTTCATCAAAAAGAAATGATAGTTTGATAAAATGAGTAGATGAATAGAAAAACATGCATGATATGGTTGAGTCATGACCAAATCTCCCCCTTTCCAAATGAACTAAAGCTGCCAAACAATGCAAATCATGTAACTCTACCCTCCCTTGAAAATGTGAGGTGAATAGAAGTAAGGATAGGGTCCCTTGATACTAGAAATCAGGCTGATTTAGAGTGGAAGAAGTGATAAGCATATATCAAGAAAAACACAGATGCAATCAAGAATGAGTTCTGGTCATGATGAATTTCAACATAGGATGCAAAGGCTGGATTTTCATAGAATAGAAGATTTTAAATAAGATACTTATTTCATAAATCTGAATAAACGGATGGTTCAGACTCTTACATTATAGGGGCTTATGAATTTTTATTTGAACATCAAGGTTTAAATATGATGTATACACAATTTGTCAATAAAGTTCTGTACTCATATCTGAACATCAATGTTTAATAAAAGTGAACCAAGCCCTCATATTAATATCTTGATTAACCTCCCTTCATCTTACTCAGTCAATTTCAATGACTTCTTTAGAAATTACCATCATTAGTATTGAGGTTAAACAGCATGAAGGAATTCAGATTTGGTTCCTGAGGATCAACCATACTTGTTCAAATAATTTCAAATTTTTCTTTTTGCACAGTACAAGTTTTTATAGCAAGTTTACCAGATGTAATTAAGTTCAGTACACACCTTGTAACTAGAGGATACACGTTGTTTTGACGCCAGTATCCCTAAGCAGTTAGTATGACTAACTGTCATGCTTCAGAGATAGTATTGACACCTCATGACATACTTCACCTTATTTCATTGATAAGTGAGGTATATTTCTTAGTATTCAAGCCATCGCTCTGCCTGGATTTTCAAAGAATTTTATTTAGCAGAGTAAATTATGGCACTTCATGACATAGTCCTCTAAACTTCATGGTCAATAGACATGATCATTGCTCTGATAGAATTTACCCTTAGGAACATTTCAGATTCATCAAATGTTTAAAAATAATACTGATTTCATATAATTCAACCAAGTAAAGCCATGATTTTAACATTTTCATATTTCAGAGGATTTTACAAGATTCAACATAAAATAGTTGGTTAAAGTTTATTAAAGTTGACTCAGATATTTTCAAGATATTCATAGCCAAGCTCAATGAATACATTAGACTTAAACTAATCTTATCTTTTAGACATTCATAAATCTGTATAATAGAAGATTCTTTAATGAATAGATTTTCAGATCTATGGTCAAGGTATACGAATTGAAATCTTCTCAATTTTCTGAATTTTCAATGAGATTCAGCAGCAGTCAAGTTCTGAACTGCACAAGAGTTTCAAGCATGTAACAAAGATGAGCATAACAATGAAGGTGTCGACATTTGACAAAGCATTTCCAAGATGATGTCGATTCACTATGACAACAATTCCAATCAGGACAATTAATAGGTGTAGCAAAGAATGTATCAAAGAGAATCAGAGATATCCAAAGGTCCATCAGACAGATTTACTCAAGAAAGACTAGCTCCCCTTTAACAAAAACATGAGCAACAAGAAGCATACAGAGTGTATAAAAGAATCTTGTAGTCATTCAGTTTGAGCTGATAATCAAGGAATAGCAGATGAACAAGATTTTTAGAAATTGTTAAGCTCAAAGATATGACAAAGATAGTCAAGAGAACAAGGTCAAACAATTTTCCAAGAAGAAGATGAACTCTAGTAATTTCAGAATAGATATAGGCAGATGAGACCACCTAACAGTGTAGACTCCTGAATGAGCACAGATAGCAGGATGTTCAGGGAAATGGCTATTTAGTGATGATTTCGGTTGACCGAAATAGGCAGTTTGGTCGACCGAACTAGACAGTCATAGAATAAAACATAGCCATGCAGATCAAAACTAGTTAAAAAAGCTCCCCCTGACAGTATGCAATCAATCAATCTTTTTGACATTTTCAAATGTAATGAAATGCAATCTATTTGAAATCACCATCTGCATGATAACAAATGCAGAAACTCCCCCTATCTGTATGCCATATGTGACAACTCTGAATGCAGCATATGCAATGACTACTTTATATGCAGTTTGACCCATGGTGTTTGGCGGAGGACATAGTCCAAAGGACCACCTCACACATAGTAAGAACTTTCAGATAGATGACATCTACCATTTGGTAACTTACCATTTGATACACCATAATGGTCATGCAAAACATGCAATACACAATGCAGTCCTATCAGATTTTCAGTGACTATGCAAGACACTGCAATGCAATGCATCAGATTTTCAATGGTTGTATGTGTAACACCCTCAAATATAGATTAGTTGTACTCTATATCACCGAGACGCCTTTTGAAGTATCGACTCAGTTCTTGTAAAGAACTTCGAAGTTTAGCGTGCTTAATGGGGAGTAGTACTGGGATGGGTGACCTCCCAGGAAGTCCTCCATTCTGGAGCCGATGACTCTTAGAAAGGGACAAAACCGTGAGGTCGGTAGGCCAAAGCAGACAATACCTCGACGGTATAGAGTACGGGGCGTGACAGTATGTCAAATACATGTATATGCAATTCACAGATATGCACAAATATGCAAACTGAGTTCATGAGTTTCTAACCTTCTCTATGTGCACAAACAGATGTCAAAACATTAATGCATGCATATGAGAAATGAATTCAACATATCTTTAATGAATATGTACACATACAGCTCAAAATATGAATGTATAGACTCATGTTGCTCAATGCACTTGTTAAAGTAAATAAAAGCATGTATGCATGAGAGTTTTATTTAACAACTTAAGCATGCAATGCATCAAATGAGATTTCTGCATGATTCAAATGAACAATCCTGAAGAATGCAAGAATGTTACCTGACAATTTTAGAAATAGGGTTTTCATACCAGAGTGCCTTGATTTATTTACCCCTCTTTATTTTTCAGCTCCAAGGCACTCCTGCAAACACAGAACCTCATTTTGTAAGTTGAGGTACCCAAGAATTCTTGGGTTCTCCATGGTCAGTAGCACCTTTGAATGATGCTCTCCACAGTTTTTGAGCATAAGAGTCATCGAATTTTATTATGAAATAGTTAGACAGAAAATGTCCAAACTGACCACAATGATTACAAGAATTCTGACTATTTTTCATGTTCACATGAGAATTGAATTTATGTGCATGAACATGATTGCTTCTGTTTTTCACATGCAAGTTTGATCTTTTTTGATTAACTAGCCAATAGTCAGCCGCCATATGGCCTGATTTCCCACATTCAAAGCATGAAAGATTTTTTCTTTTATCAATCAAATTATTTCTAGCAGCAGCATAGAGAACATGGAATTTTACAGATTTAGAGTTCAATCTATTTCCCTCAGCATGCCAGTAGTCCTTGACTATATGGCTATGCTTTCCAAATTCAAAGCACCTAATGTGCTTTCCCATAGAACCAAAGTTATTTCTTTCAAAAACATTTTTGTCAATAGGAAAATTAACAAATCCAGATTGAAATTTCTTTCCCTGATTATGCCAACATTCCGCAACAATGTGGCCCAATTTGTCGTAATGAAAATATTGAATGTTCTTCTTATAGTTTGCATGATTTGTAGCATGAACATTCCTATCATGCAATTTTCTAGCATTGAGGTCATCATGTTCCATTAATTTACATTCATGCATGAGATGACCTACTCTATGAAAGTAAAAGCATTTAATTCTCTTGTTTTGAACATGAGAAGGTTTCTTCATATTAGGATTCCTAGCATGAATTCTATCAGATTTCAATTCATCCCTCTTCATGATAAAATAATCAACCATCTCATGGCCAACCTTTCCACAGTAAAAGCATTCGACATTCTTGATAATAGATTTATTGACCTGAACTTTCTTAGCATGCTGATTGTCATCATTCTTTCTTAATATTTTCTTTTTCTATTTTGGTTTGTGATTCTCTTGAGTAGCAGCTTGTTTTGAGGAGGAGGCAGATGTGCTAGCTTTGTATGAGCTGCTTACAAAAGTTGTGTAGAGTTTATTCCTCAATTCTTGCCTACTACCTCTCTTGATTTTAGAAGCTTTCTCTTTGGATGCTGCTTTCAGATTTTCCTTATTCTTAACAGAATCAGACGAAGACTCATTCAAACCTAACATTTCATTTTTTAGAGAAGAGATGAGCAGTTCAGAGTTTGTGATCTTTTTATTAAGCATAGCATTGACGGTTTTATAGCTGTCTATCTCTTCCATTAATGTACTCACTCTTTCAGATTCATTATCAAATGAGCACTTTCCCTATTCCAAGGTCAAAAGCCTTTCAGATATAGTAGAATTCAGCAGCTTCAATTCTTCATTTTCTTTCATTAGCTGTTCATTCTGAACTGGTTCAATTTTTAAAATCTGATCTTCAGAAGATAATTCTTGTTTCTGTTTAGATTCATATTTTTGTAGGTTTCTCTATAGTTCCACATTAACAACTTTAATAGCATCAAGTTTCTCAAAGATTACTTCATTTTCTTCTTACAGTCTTTCAAGTTTTTTAACTTTATTTTATAAGGATGCAATGTGTATCATAGCTAGCAATCTCTAGTTCACTACATTTAACACATTCACTCAAAACTTTATTTGCAATTTTGTGCTTTTCAATTTCTTGTTCCAGATTCTCATTTTCTTTTTTTAGAGAGTCCATTAATCCTTCTTGGATTTTCAGTTCAGAATGAAGGTCATCATTCAAATTCTTTACAGAAGTGCATTTATCACAAGAATTTTCAATCATCTTTATTTCAGCTTTCAATTGTTCATTTTCAGACCTTAATGAACTTATTTGAATTGCCATGGTCTTTTTATTTTCTTCTTTTTTGATTTGACAGTTTTGTATTTATCTAATAAGCCATTATAAAGTTTCGTCAAATCTTTAAAAGTAATTTCCTCTGATTCAGAGCTTACCTGTGAAGAGGTCTCCTCATGTTGATCACTGCAATGATCACTTCTTCTTGCCATGAGACATTCTTCTTCCTCTCCATTGTGGATGCGAAGCAGTTCATCCAATATTTCCTTTGTCGTGCTACAACCTGAGATAAAAGGAAAATCATCAGAATCAATTACAGTCTTCATTAGATTTAGAGCTCTCACATTATCATCATCTTCCAACTTGTGAACATGAGTCCACTTAGACTTATCCTTAGGAATTTCATGTGGACCGTGAGAGATAACCTTCCACAGTTGAGGATTCACAGAGTTAACATGCTTATGCATGAGACAGCCAAAATTTAATATGTGAACCAGAGAATACTAGAGGATGACCCATCAAAACAGATTCTAAGCAAATCAAAGCAATTAACTAAGACCGTTAAGCCGCAGCCAAAAATAGCACCAAACGCTGGCAGGATCCTCTGCAGATCGTTGGATCTAGAGGTCAGAGACCGCTCTGATACCAATTGTTGGGGTGCTAGGCCTGGATTCAGAGGGGGGAGTGAATGAATCTCCCCTATAAAATGCCTAATTAAAAACCTATAACTTGACACAGTTACGGAATAAAGACTAATTGAGTTCTTCAAAATAAGAGATTCAATGATGCGCTTGATCAAATAGTTGGACTACTAGAATGTAGATTCCTAAGTAAGTCTAAGTCGTAGACAAAACCAAATCAATTATGCATGCATGTGCCTGAAATCTATTCAATTAGATTCATAGATGGAACGATCCTAAGCATTCATCTAGCGTTGAAGACACAAGGATGCAAACCACACAATGCTCAAGGATTTTTTAGGTGGTTCGGTCCTCCAGACCTACATCCACCCCACACTCAACCTGAGTGTGGATTCCTGTTGATACACATCTTAACTCGCTAGGCATCACAGCTTGCCTACAACCACTGAGCAACACAGGTTGCTGTCCAAGGTATCCACCTCGCCAGCTGAGCCTCACAGCTTGCTGTCCAAAGAAACAAATTCTCTGCAACGCTGAGCAACACAGCTTGCTGTCCAGAGGAACCAATCCTCTGTAACGTTGCTTCACAGCTTCTGAGAAAGTAGGTAAAAGGGGAAAAAAGTATGAGAAAATTCAGCTACGGAAAGCTTGAAATTAAAGCACAAGAATGTAGCTCTCACAGCAAGTTGGTCTGGATCTGATCTAGGAACCAACAGATAGCAGATCTTTAATTTACTTCAGCCACTTCACTATCACTTCTATCTTCTCTCTCGAGCTCTCTATCTCTCTCTTTCTTTCTTCCGATTCTTCTACTTCTTTTCCCTCTCTACTGTTCTCTCTTTTCTTCTCTCGATCTTACAATCTCTCTCTTCCACTTCTTCTACTTCTTTTTCTCTCACGCTCTGCTCTTCTTCTGTCTCTCCTCAGATCTCTTCAGTTTGATTTCTTCTATCTTCCTCTATCCCACTCTTTTTGTCTGTCTACACTATCTATCTTCTCTATATTCTCTTCTTCTTATCTTCTCTCTTCGAATCATCCTCTACTTATAGCTAGCTGAGAGATGGGCGTGTGAAGACCACGTTTCCCGCCCAAACTCTCGTCCAGATCTGATCCCCACTAGACACGTGGCAGCATCTGAGCATAATGACTGTCCACGTGTCACGAGTAACAACTTGCTTTCTGCCTCGGATCACATGCCCTTCCTATCTCAATTCAAGCTCACGTGCTTCTTTAGTTCTGCCCTCAAAGTGTTTGATAATGGGCCTTACCTGTCATGGCAAAGAATAAGCATAACAGTCAGTGTTATTAACTAGTAGGAGTAGATTTTGCATAGACTTTGAATAGCATAAGACTAATGTGCACAGACTTTATAACAAGACATGCACGGACGTTGGGTATGCACAAACCTTGTGTGTATGCGTGATGCAAACTGTGCACGGACCTTTATATGCTTATAGAAAGAACAACACCGAGTATGCATGTGTTTCTACAAAAGTATGCACGGACTATGAAAAGAACCATGGACTATGAAATGAAAAGCACGGACCTATCCTCTCAAGGACTGAGATATGCACGGACTCTGAATAGAGAGATGCACAGACCTTTTATTGCATAAAAGGGATGTGCACAGACTTTAGTCGTGCATAAACAGACTTTGCACGGACCTTGTTTATGCACAATACACATTGCATAGACTTTATAGACGTGCATCAACAGGAGTTGCACTGACTTTATATTCCTTAGCACATACGTTGTATAGCTCAAACGTAGGTAAAGATAGGAATGCACCGACATTGATCCTTTGAAACCAAACCTTGCACCGACCGTGCTACAGGAGATAGCACGGACTTTGTAGCCACAAAACTGCACCGACCATAGCATGGAGACGTGCACTGATCTACTATGCAGAGTGAACAGGGATTTGTATAGACCTTAATGTGAGCATGAACACAATATGCATCGAGGCAAGGTTTTATTATGTCTAATGCAGAACATGCACTGAGTGTACAAATGCACCGACATTATGAGCCTTAGGATAAAAGATGCAAAACCATTAGTGCATGAGATGCAGGCGAGAGAGAGACGCTCGGACAGGCGCCAAAGACGCAGCATGAGATGCATGCACTGAATGTGCAAGGGACACGCAATGTGATACGCAGCCATGGTCTCACATAACATGTGAGACGCAATATGAGACATATCTACGCAAGAGATGCATCCATAGTCACAATTGAGCATAAGACGCAAACAGAGACGCTAAGACTTAGACGCATGAGACACTGGGTGTGCTAAGACATAAACAGAGACGCAGCCAGAGACACAAGTGCAAATGAGACGTAAAGCAACGTGCTCAAACAAGACATTGCACTGACCTTATTTGTGCTCCCTTAGACATAGCATGAGACGCATTACATGCACTAAGACATAAACGCATCGTCCTTAGATAGATTAGCACCGACCTTATGTTTTGTTTGAGAGAATTAACCCTGCACTGACTTAAACATCGAAGAGCACTGACTTAGCCTGTTGAACCATGAGTATGCATCGACATAACGTGCTAAACGAAAGTGAATGCATTGACCTTGAAATGCACATTGATGAGGTCTGCACGGACCTTGATCCTAACAATGCTTATGAGCTAAAGTGCATCCAACAAACTATACGGAGATGCATTGACACTGAACAATTGCACTGGCCTAACATGTATTCAGACTGAACAGTGAATATGCAAAATACACAATCAATCAATATCAATCAATCACTTATTTCATGCAGACATTTAATGACTCATAGTGTTTGCTATCATCAAAACCACAGGGGCACAACACATCCTTACTGTCACTGAGTACTTTACCAAGTGGGCCGAAGTGGAAGCGTACGCGGAGTCAAAGCTACCACGGTGTGCCACTTCATCATAAAGAATATCATCTCGCAGTTCGGAGTGCTAAGCAACATCATCACCGATAATGGACCCCAGTTCATTTCTCAAGAGCTCCAGGACCTTTGTAAGAAGTTTGATATTTCATTGCATCATTCATCTCCATATTATCCTCAAGGTAATGTTCAAGCCGAAGCCACTAATAAAACTCTTCTCAAAATCATAAAAAAAAGTGTGAATCTCACAAATTTTTTGATTGGCCTAAACGATTAGTGGAAGTTCTATGGGCTTACCGTACCTCCGTCCGTACTCCTACGGGGCAAACTCCCTATACTCTTACTTACGAGATGGAGGCGGTCCTCCCATATGAGATCTTGATCCCTTCCCTAAGGGTACATCTCGATAAAGAACTTAATCTCGATGAACGTCGAGAGGCGTTGCTCGTCCAGCTGGAACTCTTGGATGAGAAGAGGCTAAATGCGGCCGATCATGTGTCTGTTTATCAAAAGAGAGTTTTGCGTTATTTTCAAAAGAAGGCAATCGAGCGCAAATTTCAAATAGGTGATATGGTTTTGAAACACAAATTCATTAGGTCTAGAGGTCTTAGGTCAAAATTGCAACCTAACTGGGAGGGGTCGTTCGTCATTAGAGAAGCTTACCCAGGGAATGTGTATCTCCTAGTCAACGCGAAAGGTGAGGAGCTGCCTCACGCTTGGAATGGGTTGTATCTTAAGCATTTTTTCCCTTAGAGTCTGGCTTATGAAGGTCCGGTAGCAAGGTGTTCCTTTCCTCAAAACACAAAGGAAGATTTTGAGTCTGGCAATCACACACTTCACGACATCCCTGGTCGGGTTCTCCGATTTTGTGTAAACATTGTTTCTCCTCGGCCATGCTTGGGGGAAGTGAAAGTTTGTTGGCACTCAAAATATATTCAATGGCGAGCAAGCCTCAAAGACAAACGATGCGTCCCACTGAAGCAGAGAAGCCGAAGAAGATCAATACATTGAAGCCTTCTCAAGTTGCCAGAGCCTCAGGTCACCCAGTATGAACGCCGAGGACTTCACCTCAGGAGGATCAAGAAGAATACACCACAAGCAGGCAGTGTTGTTAGGACTACCCAATGAACCGATATCGACTTGGTCATACTGCGCGGACAATATCCATCGTCCGATCAAGGACAAGCATGCATCCGTCGTCCGACCAAGGACAAGGATGTACCCGTCGTCTGACCAAGGACGAGAATGTATCCGTCGCCCAACCAAGGATGAGCATGTATCCATCACCCGACCAAGGACGACAATGCATCCGTTGTCCAACCAAGGACAGGGGTATACCTGGTTGCCCGCCACCTGAATGAAAGATCCTCCCCAGGTGAAAGATCGCCCTTGGCCCTTCAGAACAAGGGTGTAATGCCATGGATCCTTGGTAGGTCTTGCTGGATCTTCATTGGATCTTTTGGATTGGTTTCGGTGAGTTTCGGTTCGCTTTGGTGGCTTCCGAGTTGAGCTTTACGAGCCGTGTGGGTTTTTCTCTCGTACTAGTTACGGAACCCTACGGTGAGTTTTTTTGTTAGTTCTTGAACTCATGGATGCTACAGCGACGATGTACTCTTCGAGCCGGTTGTTTTGACTATTTTTGTATATTTTTCTGAATTTATGCATTTTCGGCACATTTTCAGAATTTTCAGAAATTAAAAAAATTTCCTAATTTCTTTTCTTTTTATTTTCTTTCCTCTCTCCTCCCTTCTCATTTCGTCGCCACCGTCTCTCTCTCCCGTTTCGCTCTCTCGGCTCCGACTGCAGACGGGGTGCCTAGGGGTGTGTGCTGGGGACGTGGGGAGCTAGCTAGGTGCGCGATGAGGCGAGGATCGGATCGATTCTGGCGCGATCCCGTTCGGTGGATTCTAAGCCGGTGGATTGGTTCGCGAGTGGATTTCGGCGTGGTTTAGTCCTTTCGAGGCTCAGTTTCTTCGATGGAAGTAGGGTGACGGTTCCTCACTCCTTCCTCTCCGTTTTCCCTGCCATTGCACGCCATTCGGCAAGGAAACGGTCGAGTTTGGGCTTGTTTTGCCTAAACCGTGGTTTTCGTGATTTGTAGGGTTTGCCGGAAAACGGCGACCGTTTGCGATGTAGTTAGTTTTAAACTGACCGCAGGGATGTTAGGATCCCATCCATGCTAGTTTTGTGTTGATCGGTGGTCATTCGAGGCCGGTAGGAGCCCGGGAACCTCGTTGATCCATTTAGGGTGGATTCGTTAGAATCGCCCCAATCTTGTGTTTTTGTGGTTGCATGTGGGCTTTTTTACCTTCTTATGTCATTTTTCGTCGATTGGGTTTGTCTCCCCTGTGCTTCGGCGTGAATGGGGCGTGGAACGAGCCGATTTGGCCATTCCTCTGTTTTCCCGCCGTAGCTGATGTGGCAGTCGTTCCAGAGACCGTCACTTGCTCTGACGGCCCCATGACTGACCGTTACATTGTCTGGGTTGATTGAGTTCTTTGGGGTTTTGAGAGAGTGACGGCCCAGGGCTGTTGTACTGCCAGGAGTGTTTTCGAGTCTTGTGCCTCGTGAGCCTCCGTTTGTTGTTACCCTTCGGTCTCTTGAGTGCCGGCCCACTTACGGATAGCGGAGGGTTCCCGTACATGGTTTGTAAGCTAGTTCCATGGGCTCCCAGCCAACGATAGCGTCCTGCCGAGGGAGAAAACTAGCTAGAGGACCTGGCTTAGGCTAGAGCCAGTGTGTGCACACGTTGTCAGGGACTGAGGACTTACGTCGACGGACGTGACCCTGACTAGTTACTTGTCTTGTTGTTGTTCTGGTTATGGTTCAGCATCTGTTGGTGCTGCCTCTCCTTGGACTCGGAGCGGTTGTTCCTTGGATTTGGTTTTGAGTACCTTGGCCTCCACCATTCTGGGCGTGTGTAGGTAGGTACTTGTGGCGCAGTGTAAGACGTCAGTCGACGCAGCTGGTTGTTCCTGTGAGGAGGTGCTTCCGTCACGTGACACGTGACTCTCGACGTTTCTCGTGCGTTGTGACCTTTACGAGTGGCCCTCTCGTGGCTATCCTCGAAGTCAGTGTCATGTTGTGTGCGCGATGTTCTGGTCGTGCGTGGGGCTGTGTGCACGACGTTTCTACTCGTGTTTGGTTGTCGTGTGTCTAGGTCTTTTCTAGACCTTCTTGTTTGCGTAGTTGGCTTTTGCCCTCTTCTTGGTTTTGGCCGACGGACTGGTGTACCCTACCGTGTGAGTTTAGGGTTGACCGTCTGTTGCCTTTTGGAGTAGCTTAGAGTGCCGAGTTCCCCTCGGTGGCCATGTTCTGGGTTTTGCGGCCTCGCTCTTTCTTTTGGTTGAGCTCCCCTTGCTCGTTGCCTGTTCCCTACTCCTGCTGTTCCTGTTCTATTTACAGCTTTGTAGTGTAGCTTTTCCTACTTTGCTGCACTCGCTGTTTTGCGGTTGCTTCCGTTGCACTGTGTGTTTTCCATTGGGGATCCGCGTGACCCCTACTGAGTTTCTGTTTAGAGACTCACCCCTGCTTTTTAGGTGGGTTTCACGTTCTGCTTCCGCGTGGTTCCTGGAGTGTGCGTGCTCGTTGCGTGTCGTTGCTGCCAGCTGGTACCT
This sequence comes from Amorphophallus konjac, assembly GCA_022559845.1. NCBI lineage: Eukaryota > Viridiplantae > Streptophyta > Magnoliopsida > Alismatales > Araceae > Amorphophallus > Amorphophallus konjac. The sequence continues at coordinate 426,663,700 of CM040121.1, read as the reverse complement.
GCGTCGGGCCTCTCCCGACTTCTTGGCACATCTTTCTTTCTGTCGACTGTACTGTGCTAGACTTGTTGTCTTTAGCTTTAGACTGACTCTGGGATATAATTGTTAAATTGAAACTGTTAAATAAAAAAAAAGTAATTTTATTTCTGCTACTTTAGCAACCCGATCTAATGAAATTTAATTGCATACTGTGCTATCTCTGTGGCTTCAATGTACTCTACACATGTCTTTTTCCCTTCGGAGCTTTCCCACTCTTGGGAGGCCTCGCGGGTTCCTTGTGGTATCACGTGTATTCGGTAGTCCTACCGAGTATACCTGGTATCCGGAATCCGGGTCGCTACAAAGGGACCGAAGGCTTTGTTAGTAGAAGACCCCGATTACCCGGCATGGGTACGGCTTCTCAACATATTGGGTCCGTTAGTGGCTAGATGATCGCCCAGTCTAGGCGAAAGCATCTTAGGTGGTATTCCACCCCTCAAGAAAACATCGAGCCTAAGTCAAGCCGAGCCAATAGCACAAGCCATAGTGTCGAAGGCAGTGTCAGCGGAAGTCCCGAACAACCTGGCACGGGTGCAGCTCCTCAGCAAAATAGGTCTGTTAGTGACCAAATGACCGCCCAGTTGAGGCGAAAGCACCCCGGGCAGTATACCACTTCCCGTGAAAGCCACTGGTGCAAGTCAAGTCGAGCTAGCAGCACGAACCACTATGCCGAAAGCCACGTCAGCGGAAAACCCTCGTGTCCAAGCCGAAGATGCACGAGATTCTGAAAGCAGTCGTTCAGTGGCCTGGAAACTTCGTCAATACCTCCCACCATGGTTTGGTAAGACCACGGTGAGATGAAGGATCACAGTGACTCCCAAAGCCAATCCGGGGCCCGCTGTCGGACTCATATCAAGTGAACACAACAGGATGGCTCAAATCTGGCGCGCCCCCTCTTCTCTGCGCGCCTTTCCCACACCGGGTGAGGCCATGAGAAGGGTTCTGCTATATATGTGCCCCTTGGCATCGAATGAAAAGAAGAGGGCATTAGAAGAAGAAGAAAAGCCGGTGATAGAAAGAAAAAATAATTGAAGAGCCTACAAGAGAGATAGAGAGCCAGACAGAAAAAAGCCTTGGAGAGGAAGAAAGGGGAGCGAAGAGCCAGCTTTATTTTTCTGATACTGTGTTTTCCTACTGCAGCAGACCGAGGTGGGTTGGCGGAAGGCGTTTGAAGTTCTTCTTCTATCTTTCTTCCCCCTTTCTACTAGGATAGCTCCGCTGAGCGATGTAATATGATGGGCGATGATATGAGCCCTAGGCTTTCTTCTGGCCGCTGTCCTTTATCTCTCTATTTTTTTTCTTTCCCAACCCAGGGATCGGTTTTGTGCGACAATGCCGAGCCGCCATTGTATTTGATCTTGTATATGATGCCTTCCCTCTGGGTTTGAATGGATGTGTGGATGCATACTTGAATTGTCTTTCTTATTCGATTGTAGTACTTTTCCCCAATATCCCGTGTGTGATCTAACGGTTTTTTGATGCCAAACACGCCCTAGTGTTTTCTCTGGGCAACATCAACATCGTCACCCCTCTCCCCGGGGTTCGCTCTCTAGTGGTATGCCCGTATCATGTTCCCATCATCTTGGTGGAGGGTTCAATCGCCCGATGAATATACCTCTATCCAAACCCCGGGATCAACCTTTTCTTATTCCTTCCATCCCTAGTCGTGGGCTGAGGAGGATGGGGATGTCCCCACAATTTGGATGCGTGGTTCCCTCGAATCACCTTGTTCCCTAAACCCTGCACATCAACTGTATGAAGGGTTGCCTTCTCTAGTCGATGCGTCTTAGTGTATGATTTCCGAAGGCTAACCCGCTAATCTGCTAACCAAATAACCAACTAACCAGCTAACCCCTTTTGCCCTACATAATCATATGCATATGACCCTCTGTGGTCAGTTCATCTACCGAATGCATTCTATGTATCTCTTATGTATTCCTGCTTTCCTCGATGAGTCTTGTGGCTGGGGAGAGGGGATATTCCCCATCGGAATTCCCACATCACTATGAGGTCTCAGGGGACATGTCTCGCAATGACATGTATCTCTATAGATTGTCGGAGGGTGAATATTAAAAGGGGCTCTTAGCCTGACATCAAATCCACATTCCCCTTGGGAATGGTGGTGGCTGTAGGAAGGGTACCTCTCGTAAGCTAGCCCTCGAGGTATCCTCCCATCTCGACCGTCCCTTAATGATGTTTTGACTCGTAGAGTGTTGATGCCACTTGTAGGCTCGCCCTCGGGGTTGTCCATCTATTGAAGTCCGCCGGTCACCATTTGGCATTCCTGACTTTAAGGAGCGTACCCCAGATAATGTGGTACTGTCTCCACTTCGTGTAGCACCCCTGAAAATTTTAAAAGAATAAGATAGATTTTTAAATAAATAAAAATCTATTTGTGCAAATTTGGTCGGGAAGTAAATAAAATAAAAATTTGATAAATAGAAAATAACCCAAACTGATAATGGGCTTTGCGCTTAAAAGATATAAATGGGCCAAAATGAAATAACGCCCTCTCTTAAGGCGCTAATTTATCTCGAAAAAAAAATAGAAATAAAAGCGCCGAAATATAGAAAAGTAAAATGACGCCCTTTGTTAAGGCGTTAATTAGTGAAAACACGCCCTCTAGTAGGGCGCGACTTAATGAACAACGCCCTCGCCTCTGACGTCTTTTCCCTGAGAGTTAAATAAGGAAAACGAGCATGCTCGGTCGATGCATGGCTAGTGTAAGACCCCGGATGAATAATAAGAAATAAATATATTCTAAATAAATTAAACATGTGTAAAAAGGGTAAAAACATATATATAATAATTAAGTGTATACACTTAATGGGCTTTAACGTATTTATTATCTCTTTCCATCAAAATATATAAATATATATATATAAAGCCTTAGCCAAATAATCCAATGGGCCTTACGAATGGGAGGGCAAAACTCATATGCATAAAGCCCAAATTAAGATAATAATGAGCCAAAAGTCATTAGGCAATAAATACATATAAAAAACCCATTACATGCAAACATCGTAAGTCAACATTTAAAACCAACCCTATATATATATATGCTACCCATGATCACCTATATAAATATACTTAAAACCAAATCCCACGTGAACCCAACATGCATGGTCGATCGTGCAAACAGATTAGGGTTTTGACAATGCAAAAATGGGCATGCGGCTGTGCTTTTGGTAGGAAATAAAAAAATGCAAGGAAAGTTTAAAAACCTTCCTTTATCAGCCTTCGGCACCCCTCTTGGGGTTCCTCTCCTATATATAAACATCCCTTCGTTAAACGGAAAAAGGATGTTGATCGAAGAAACACCTTGGCCATAACAACGTCTTCCTCCTGCTGCGTCTTCTTCCCGGCTACGTCCTATCTTCATCCTGCCGCAGTGAAGAACGTGGAAGGCTTCTTCCTTCTACTACATCCATCTGCTTCCTGCTGTGAAGAAGGCTGCGTCTCCTTCTTTTCCTCTTCTTCCTCTTGTTGGCGAACATGAGAGCCTCCATCATCTTCTTCCACCGTCTTCATCCTGCAAGCAGACGACATACTCTGTTCGAAACAGAGTATCGTTTCTTCATCCCGTTCGTCGTTTAATCTTCAAAAAAAGGTAGGTTTTCTCAAGTTTCGTAGCCCAAACAAAGTTACAACATGATTTAAGGCCAACATGATAGATAAAATCATCTTATATCATGCATATGATTATCGATGTGTTCTGTCGAGAGTTTAATTCTTTACAGTAAATAACGCCCCTTTCTAGGGCGTTAATTTGAAAATGACGACTTGATATATGTCGTGTCACCTGAAATTGACGCCCCTTAAACAGTCGTAAATTCCCATTTGATTTAATAACTACACACATTAGAAATTTAATAGTTGTATGAGGAAATGATGCCGTGCACTGTGTCGTTTATTTGAATTAACGACCCTGCCTAGGACGTTATATTCATAGAAGATGGCAACATATCAGACGTCACTTAACAAATTCTAAAAACCTTATCAAAGACCAGTCGTCAATTGTAAATATGTTAGTTATAAATTTTCGCATTTATAGTCATACATGGGTATAGTAGTATCCTTTCGCCATGAAAATTTATGGACGTACTATTAGGGTGGAGACCGAGGTAGTGAAAGTGGTTGCGCCATTTTTCGTGCCCCCAATCGCAAGATCCATCGTCTCTCAACGAAAAATTATTTTGAACTTATGGTTAGGTAGAGTTTTTCGAGCCAGTCATTTCGGTATATTATAAGCTAGATTCTGACATGGTTTAGTATAGAAACCGGAGATTTGAAAAATCAATTTTTTGTGAAATAACGACCCACTATAGGTCGTTACTTTAAAAAGGGACGCCACTGTTACTAGGCGTCACTTTTAACTAATATATATATATATATATAAATATATATATACATATATCCTATATGTGTATCATTAAAAATTCATTATTATTAAAATATATAACAAAAAAATATGAAAAAATATATATTTGGAATCCTTGTATTTTTCTCCTATTTATCATATATTCTATTTTCTTAAATTATTTTAAATAGATCAATGTGCCTTTTAATGTATGTTTTTGAATTTATTCAATTAAATAGTTATAAATGTAAATTCTTGTTAAATAAATTGAGTTAAAAATCATGAAAATTAACGTTCCCCAAGAGGATGCTAATTAATAAATTACGGCACCCACGGGCGTTAAATAATATAAGTTGATTTAATTATAGAATAGGATGGACATGAATTCTATGATTAACGTATACATTTTCTCACCGTTTTCGTCCGTTTTTGACCCATACCTCGGGTCCTGTGGCACTCTCATCTCACGTCCGTAGATGGAGTCCATGTTTCATGATTGGTTCACGCATACACCTCAACTCTTGGTGTCATACGAGCCATCCGTTGGACATTCCGTTCCTTCGGACTGGCGAGTTAGTCATTGGGACCTCCGTAAGTCTCCTCGTAGCCTTGGATTCCCTCAAGGCCGACTGAGCTGGTTGTACCTTAAACACCTTGTTCCTTTTGATTGCCACGTCTTGTGGTAAACCGGCCCTCTCATGGTGCCATCTTGGTCCATGAGAGAAGAATCTTAGCCTGTGGAATGATGATATTCCACTAGGCAATGTCTTGGATTGAGTCCCTCATAGATAGGGTCAATCTCTCAGCTTGATTCATGCCCCTTGATTGGTGACAGGTTTAGTCATCCACTCAAGTTATCACGGCTACCTAGTTAAGGTACCGAATCTACCCAGGTTATCGACATGTCATGATTCTCGTTGGTTTTATCATTGTCCATCGAATGTTCTTCCTTGAATTCCGTGGAACCTATCCATGAATCTGCCTTGATATCCTACATAAGTTTGTTCTTGGAAATCCATGGCTATCACTAAAGTGGTTGTCTAGATATTTACATGTAACAATGCCTGCGCATTTAAGGGCCCGATCTGGTCCTGGGAGGAGCACCCGAAAGTACTTGTGCCCATGGGAGTTATATTGATCACGGTGTGGCATTGCACCGAAGTACTTGCTTGAATCTACGACACTCCACTATATCTCTATCTCTCTCTCACGTGCTAGACTTGATTGACTTGACATGACTTGCGTGGCCCGGAATGGGCAAAGTACTTGCTTGCTTGCTAATAGCCATTATCTCATGACATGAAAGACTTTATTGATATACTTGGTACTCGTTCAAATACTTGAAATCTTGAATACTTGAAATTCCCTATCTTGGATCAACAGTTATTTCCTTTTGTTATCATGTTCCAATTCCATAGCACTTCATTTTTACATGATTTACATGCTAAACTTGCATTTTCATTTGAAAAAGGTAATTACTTAAACCAGTTTCTAGTTCTTGAGATATAATTCCTACTGAGCGTTCGCTCATCAAGTTCTTTTCCCCAACTTTTCAGGTAATGCAGACCCTGACTCAGACTCGGATGGGCAGGAGCAAGAGTGACGAGCGTAGAACCTACAAGCGTCATGCTATTGCACTATATCGTGTCATGTCGTCCCTGGTTTATTCGTGGAGTCTTGTTATTGGAACTTCTGTCATTGCAAGAATTGTAATAATTAAGGCTTGCGGGCCTGATTAGACTTATTAAGTCTTGGAATCGTGACTTTGTTTAATGGATTAGGTGGTTATCAATGGTATCAGTATTTGGTTATGTTCTTGTCTTATTGCGCACTCTATGTTGATGTCAAAATTCTATTTGCTCTGATTGACATGATTGATATAAACTCGTCACGCTCTTCCCGGGTTCCTTCCGCGCTCGGGGCGTGACAGTTTTTGTGGTATCAGAGCCTAGGATTTCAAATTTCTAGGAAACCCAAGTCCAAGGATATGTCTATTCCTAAACCGTGAGGATGGGTAGTACCGTGGGTATAAGTCCTTGTAGGGCATCCAACTACCAATTTCAACATGAAACTAATTAAGGTTAAACTCCTTGTAGGACTATGGCTGCTGAACGCGCACAATGGCGTGAGATGCAACGAACAGTTCAGGGCTTGACCCAGGCCTTGCAACAGGTGGCTCAGGGTGGGGCACACCATGGTGCTGGCGACCTCCATCGGAGCTTTAGAAATCTCAACCCTCCGAGATTCTCAGGTTCATCAAATCCCGAGGATGCAGAGAATTGGATAAAAGAGATCGAGCGAATCTTCCGCGTCATGCAATGTGCGGATGGTGAGAAGGTGCTCTTGGCCACGTTCCAACTGGAACGGGACGCCCGTGCTTCGTGGGAGTCCGTCGAGGCCACCCTGCTTGAAGATCATGTTTCATGGGCAGAATTTGTCGAGCACTTCAATAGAAAATACTTCTCAGACCGTGTTCAGGAGAAAAAGGCCACAGAATTTGCTGCCTTGAAGCAACGATCCCTGTCGGTAGCTGACTATGAAGCCCAGTTCTCTAGGTTATCGAGATATGCACCACATTTAGTATGCACTAGAAAGATGAAGGCTAGAAGGTTCTTGAATGGGTTACGACCCCATTACATCACCCAGCTCGCTCCCTTGGATATTCAAGTGTACTCAGAGATGGTGCAGCGTACCCAGCTGTTAGAAGATGCCACGGAATTGTCTGACAAAATTCGTGGTAAGGATAAAAGGGAAAATGTCACAAGCCCTAACACTTTTAAACCATCTTTCAAAAAGCGGACCAATAATGGAGGTGAACCCTCCAAGGTGAAGAAATTCAAGAAGAGCAACAACAAACCTTTCTCCATCACGGCACCGCCAAAGGAGAATTGTAAATATTACGATAAGCCGGGTCATCAGGCTGCGGAATGCTGGAGAAGGCTCGGAGCATGCCTTCGTTGTGGGAGTAAAGAACACCGTATTCCCGACTGTCCAATGATGAACGAGCAGAGTGAGCCGGAGACAAAGGAAGAGAAGCATCCGACAAAGAAGCAAGGACGTTTACAAGCTCTCCAAGAGACGGAACCAACCGAGGGTGGGTTGGTGGAAGGTATTTTGACTGTCTGCTCTAAATCTGCTCAAGTACTGTTTGATACTGGCGCCACACATTCTTTTGTTTCAAAGAAATTTGCTGCTTCATTCTCTATGGAACCTAAATGGATAGACTTGGTAATTTCTACCCCATTAGGGAATGAGTCTGATGTCACTTTCCATTACCCAAACTGCAAGATTATAGTTAAAGGTCACAACTTACCTGCAGATTTAATATGCTTAGACTTGAAAGAGTACGATGTAATTTTAGGGGCCGATTGGCTATCCACCCATCGGGCAACTGTAGACTGTCGAAATGGAAAAGTCACTTTTGTGGATTTCCCGGAGTTAACTTACGTTACTCCCCGGAAGAGATCACCAGTCATCTCTGCTCTTCGAGCCCATAAACTTATCAACAAAGGATGCGAGGCATTCGTAGCATTTGTAACTGCCTCGGAGGCTAAGATAGCTAGATTAGAAGACATTCAAGTGGTTCAGGAGTTTCCCGATGTTTTCCCTGAAGACTTGCCTGGTTTGCCACCAGAGAGAGAAGTCTCATTCACTATAGACCTTGTCCCGGGTGCTGGACCTGTCTCCAAAGCACCCTACAGAATGTCCCCCGCAGAATTGAATGAATTGAAGGAACAGCTAATGGAGCTATTGAAGAAAGGATTTATGAGACCAAGTACTTCCCCATGGGGAGCACCAGTGTTGTTCGTCAAGAAGAAGGATGGATCGATGAGACTATGCATCGATTATCGGCAGCTGAATCAACTCACTATCAAGAATAAATACCCGTTGCCGAGGATTGATGAACTCTTCGATCAGATTTCTGGAGCAAAGTATTTCTCAAAAATTGATCTTCGATCGGGTTATCACCAATTGAGGATCAAGGATGAGGATATTCACAAAATTGCATTCCGAAGCAGGTACGGGCATTATGAATTTACTGTTATGCCTTTTGGACTAACAAATGCCCCTGCAGCTTTTATGCAGCTTATGAATAGCATCTTTAGACCGCATCTGGACAAATTTATTGTGGTTTTTATCGATGATATCCTGATATATTCAAAGTCTGAAGAGGAGCATGAAGTGCATTTGAGGATAGCATTACAGATATTAAGGGATAATCAATTATATGCCAAACTTAGCAAATGCGAGTTTTGGTTAGAAGAAGTGTCCTTCTTAGGACACGTAATTTCAAAGGATGGAATCTCAATGGACCCCGCAAAGGTCGAAGCAGTAAAGAAATGGGAACAACCGACAAATACAACAGAAATCAGGAGTTTCCTTGGTCTTGCTGGTTATTACCGGCGTTTTATTAAAAACTTTTCGAAGATTGCAGTACCACTCACCAGGCTGACTCGCAAGGAAGTTCCGTATGAGTGGAATGAGGAATGTGAACAAAGCTTCCAAACATTGAAGGACCGTTTGACCACTGCTCCGGTCTTGGCCCTTCCTATTGAAGGAGAGAAGTATGAGGTATATACCGATGCTTCTGGTATTGGCCTCGGTTGTGTGTTAATGCAACAGGGAAGGGTTATCGCATACTCCTCTAGGCAGTTGAAGAAGCACGAGGAAAACTACCCGGTGCATGACTTGGAGTTGGCCGCGGTAGTATTTGCACTAAAGATCTGGAGACACTATCTCTACGGAGAACAATTCACAGTATTCTCCGATCATAAGAGCCTCAAATATCTATTCTCTCAGAAGGAGCTTAATATGAGGCAACGTCGATGGTTGGAATATTTAAAGGACTTTGATTTCACTATTCAGTATCACCCCGGTAAAGGGAATTCGGTAGCCGACGCCTTGAGTCGAAAGCTGAGAGCCCTTATAGCCAGCTGTATGATACGGGAATGGAAACTATTAGAAGAATTCTCTAGATTAAATATAAGCGCGGACCAGAAAGATGGGTGCATTACTCACTCTCACATGAGTGTGCATCCGGACTTGCTATCCGAAATCAAGAAGTTACAAGATGAAGATCCTGGAATGATTGAAATCAGGGAAAAACTAGGTCAAAGAACCGGGTTCAAGCTAGCAATTGATGGAAGACTAATGTTGTAGGAAAGGACATGTGTTCCGGACTGTCCTGAGTTGAAAAGGAAAAATCTAGATGAAGCTCACCGCTCTAGGTATACCATTCATCCTGGAGCAACTAAGATGTACAAAGATCTAAAAAGAACTTTCTGGTGGCCGAACATGAAGAGGGAGGTAGCGGACTTTGTATCTCGCTGTCTCACGTGCCAACAAGTGAAAGCGGAACATCAAAGACCCGCCGGAAAGTTACACCCCCTAGATATTCCTAAATGGAAATGGGAAGGAATTGGTATGGATTTCATCATGGGACTGCCTAAGTCTAGAGGCGGACATGATGGTATTTGGGTAGTCATCGACCGACTGACCAAGTCAGCGCATTTCTTGCCAATTAAAAGTCGATGGTCGGTTGATGTTTTGGCCGCATTGTATATTAAGGAGATCGTGAGATTGCATAGAGTCCCAACATCAATCGTGTCTGACCGAGACCCTCGCTTCACTTCTCATTTCTGGAAGGGTCTACAACACTCTTTGGGGACGAAGCTCAACTTCAGTACTGCTTTCCATCCCCAGACCGATGGTCAGACTGAGAGAACAAATCAAATAGTTGAAGACATGTTACGAGCTTGCATTATTGACTTTGACGGAGGCTGGCATGATCATTTGCCCCTAGCCGAGTTTGCATACAATAATAGTTATCAAGCTAGTATACAGATGGCTCCATTTGAAGCCTTGTACGGCAAGAGTTGCCGATCACCTATATGCTGGAATGAGGTTGGCGAGAAGCAACTACTAGGGCCAGATATGGTAAGAAACACAACAGAGAAGGTTGAACTTATCCAGGAAAGACTCAAAGTGGCACAATCCCGACAGAAATCTTATGCAGATAATAGAAGAAGGGAATTAGAGTTCCAGGTTGGAGACCATGTATACCTCAAGGTCTCACCCGGTCGAGGAATAAGAAGGTTCGGAGTTAAAGGCAAGCTTACACCAAGATTCATTGGTCCATTCGAAATATTGGAAAGAGTTGGCGAGGTAGCTTATCGCATCGCTTTGCCTCCTCAACTGTCGGAAGTACACAACGTGTTCCACATTTCCATGCTGAAGAAATATGTGCATGACCCTTTCCACGTCATTGATCATAGTAACTTAGTGATTCAAAAGGACCTCACTTATGAGCAGAAGCCAATGAAGATTCTTGATCAAGAGATCCGAGTCTTAAGAAACAAAACCATTCCGATGGTAAAAGTGCAATGGAACAAAAGCTCGGAACAAGAGGCTACATGGGAAACTGAGGAAGCTATGCGAGGGAGATATCTGGAATTATTCTAAACCGTAAGTAGTCTACACCCTCCATGTCTCCATTCACACAATTGAATTTGGGGACCAAATTCTTTTAAGTGGGGGATGGTGTAGCACCCCTGAAAATTTTAAAAGAATAAGATAGATTTTTAAATAAATAAAAATCTATTTGTGCAATTTTGGTCGGGAAGTAAATAAAATAAAAATTCGATAAATAGAAAATAACCCAAACTGATAATGGGCTTTGCACTTAAAAGATATAAATGGGCCAAAATGAAATAACGCCCTCTCTTAAGGCGCTAATTTATCTCGAGAAAAAAAATTAGAAATAAAAGCGCTGAAATATAGAAAAGTAAAATGACGCCCTTTGTTAAGGCGTTAATTAGTGAAAACACGCCCTCTAGTAGGGCGCGACTTAAAGAACAACGCCCTTGTGAGCGACGTCACGTGGTTCGGGGAGCGGAGAAGACGCGGAGTGCGCGGGCTCCTCTTTTGTTTGCTGCAACACAGAAATAAGAGAAAAGAGAGAAGGGGCCACCACGGGAGATTGCTCCGGCGGGGCGAGCGGGACAAATGTAATATAGCAAGATATGGGGGTTAAACGGCCATAGCGGGAAGTGACTCGCCGCGACCTCGGGGGGACGGGAATGGTGCATAAATTAAATAGCAAGAATTGAAACGGCCATTGGGGAAGTGACTCGCCGCGGCCTCGAGAATATGAGCAGATAAGAAGATAACAGAATATAAAGAGAATATAAAGAGCGAGAATTTAAACGGCCATTGGGGAAGTGACTCGCCGCGGCCTCGAGAATATGAATAGATATAAATATAACAGAATATAAAGAGAATATAAGAGCGGGAATTTAAACGGCCATTGGGGAAGTGACTTGCCGCGGCCTCGAGAACATGAATAGATAAGAATATAACATATAAGAACGGGAATTTAAACGGCCATTGGGGAAGTGACTCGCCGCGGCCTCGAGAACATGAATAGATAAGAATATAATATATAAGAACGGGAATTTAAACGGCCATTGGGGAAGTGACTCGCCGCGGCCTCGAGAACAAGATGTGATCACCAGGGGTCAAAAGACCCCAAAATAAAGAAAGTGATCGCGCCTACCTCAAGAGCGGGAGATGGCGGGTCGCTTCTTCCCCCCCCCCCTTCGGCCGACTGACGGAGAGGGATTTCCTTGGTTACCCTTGCAAAACAGTAGACAATAAACGAACGGAATTAGAAAATGGCAGTGTAGTAACAATTCCTTGCAATAAAAGTAATGAGATCGTGACCTGACACACACCTGGTTGGTGTGGTTTTAAACCCCTCTCGGACTCGAGTAGGAGGAAAATGCGATGATGAATGCAAGAAGTATGCAAGAGACGGCGCCCTTATGTAGGGAGATAGAGGATGCAGTATGATGAATGTAAAGAACTATGGAGAAAAAGGGGGAGAAAAGGCTTATTGGAGGAGCCGAGGGTGAGATCCGGTGGAGCTCCGGCAGCGTAGGGACGACGTGGAAGCGCGGTGGATGAAGACGACCTTCCTCTCGCGAGCGTGGGCACCCGAGAAGCTGGTAGAACCTCCACCTACAAAAGACCCCACGGGTTAGAAATGACTCCGGTAGCCTCTGGGCTCCGGCAGCCTATCGGATCTCTTAGAAGCTCTTCCAGAACTGAGGGGGTGGGCCTCTATTTATAGGGCTCCGGAGGGTGGAGGCGTCCAAGACCCTGGACACCTCCATCAGGGCCGAACTAATATTTTATTCTATTTTTATTTATTTTTTTAGAATATTTTTGTGGAGGTGTCCAGCGCCCCGGACGCCTCCAACAGGTCCACCGAACCCCACCGACGGCCGCACGCGGTTTGGCACAACGCGTGATTTTGTGAGCGGCGCCTCGTGATTCAGAAATGGGCGCGTCCAGCTGGCTGGACGTCTCCATAATTTGGATTTTTTCACACACGACAAACCGTCGTTCGGTGGGTGGCGCCCGTGAGAGAGTTGATGGAGGCGTCCAGGGGCCTGGACGCCTCTATAAATATATTATTTTTATTTTTTGTTTTGTTTTTATGCCAAAGCTGGCATTATATATTTTTTATTTTTGTTTTAATGGAGGCGTCCAGGAGCCTGGACGCCTCCATAAATTATTATTATTATTTTTTTTATTTTGTCTTTTTATGCCAAAGATGGCATTATATATTTTTTTTATTTTTATTTTCATGGAGGCGTCCAGGAGCCTGGACGCCTCCATAAATTATTATTATTTGTATGTGTTTTTTGGCGTTTTGTATATATTAAAGTAATGGGGGCGTCCAGGGTCCTGGACGCCTCCATGAAGACCCCCCGGGTCCCCTATAAAAAGCTTCGGCAGCCGCCCGCCAGACCATCTTCCTGGTTCTGGAACCTTCCGGTGCGTCCGATTGGTGTTGATGCCGTCCGAATGCCGCAACAAGACGGTTCCGGATGCCGAAAAAGGCAGAAGAATACCCAAGAAAAGGAAGCACTCAAGTGATTCAAAATGCGTAAGCCGTCGCGGGGCGTCGTATAGTAATATGAGACTTTCTCAGGAGACGTCAGGAATGGCGTGTCTACAGCTGCCCCGCCTTGGCGTCTGCTTTGCAAGGGAGTGACACGCAATGGAATGGTTTCGAAGTGGAGTGAAATTAAGTGGGAGCGGACTGATAAGTTGATGCCAAGGTGTGATGAGACACGCTTTTAACGTTACTGTCTGGAATCTTTTCTGAAGTTTCAATGAGGTGACCTTGAAGGAGGTCTTTCAAGTCTTGACGGTTGCTTGGACGGAGATCAAATAAGGGAGGGTGAAATGTGCACTCAGGCACGAAAATAAAGGAGACCAACTTCTCGGTGTGGAAGTACCTGGGTCATAAATCTGCAGGTTTCACCTTTGGGGAGCGGTTACCAGCCAATGTGGAAGTGCTGCAGCCAAGGTGGGTCAAACAAGATAAAAAGTAAAGAAATATCTGAGAGTCTGTCCAAACAAGGGTCTCCTTTGGAAGAGAAACGTAGGGCCGTTTCAAGGAAACTCAGTATTTCATTCGAAGTGGAATATCTCATATTTGTAAGAATTGAAGCACAGCGACTTTCGCAATCGAATCACTTGAATGATCTTTCGCAATAAATCAAAGTCCTATATGAATGCATGCTGGGCTTAAAGAAAAATTTTAAAACAAACTAAAATAGAAAATAGTCAAGGATAATATTGTCAACTTGTTAAGAACGGGTCAGGATACCGATCCGGTGAGCCGACACTGGGCTGGGGCCCGTTTATCCGCGCACCAACTCACTGAATGGCACCGTCGTCCCCATGCTACCACAAGTTAACGGCCTATCCGTACAACCCAAATTCTTCCGGGATCATCACTGTTTTTGTTGAAGGGGAACTCAAATCCCAGATTCGTTTGGGCCGCAAGGTCCTTGACATGTTCTAATAGCGTAGGTATCATATACTATGATGCATGACATGGTGGGACCAACCATTGAAAGGTGGGATAGGAGATAGGACAAAGAAGTCCGTTAGTAAAACCTGCACAGGCCAGCATGGATTAATAACATCAGAAAGTAACAGAATCGTAACAGAATCGCACCACAATGGAAAGGAGATCTAGCCAAAATCCTGACATTGATCGCTGATGTGACATGTTCCGTCCTGTAGCGCCCTACCCTTCCTATAAGAACTCCCCTTAGGCTAGTTCATTCAAATGCACCAAGGTGGGTTTTGGAAGCTCAGGAGAGGAAGGAGAGGAGAATCTAGAGATTTCAGGATGGAAGGAGAGTCTTCCCGCGTTATGAAGAGGAGCAGGCCTAGCAGCGAGATCAGGTGACTCTCCGACCTCGAGGGTCATCTGAGTGGGACGATCATGTCGCATATGGTAAGCTGATTCATTTCAAATTTCTCCACGTGAACCTTCTTCTTACTTCCTTCCTTTCTTCTTCTTACTTTTCTCTTCCAGCCATATCCACTCTTCCCAGGCCCGAGGAAGTTTTCCAAACTGCCATGGCTTTCAAAGCTAACTTCCAACATCTCCATCGGCATGAGGGCCATACTCTCGAAGTGGCATCTGCAGGGGCTCCTTATTCACGCCAAACACTACGAGAAGATTCGTATGGACTGGGCGGCTATGGGCGCACTAGTGGAGATCTGGCATCCCCAGACCCACACTTTTATCTTCCCGACCTTCGAGGTGACCATCCTCCTCGAGGAGGTGGAACTTCTGCTCGGATTGAAGAAATTCAAGAGTGACGGGAAGGTGAAGGCTATTCGGATGCTGACACGGGGGACTTCCGAAAGCGTCCTTGGAAGCTTCATGCCGCCCGACGCAGCCCGAAAGGTTCGTACTCAAAAGGGAATTGATTTGCAAAAGCTCGCGGAATGGGTCATGGAGGCCTTCAGAGGGTTACCAGACGATGACTATTTGGAGGGAATCATGAAAGGGTTCACCATTTGTCTGGCGGGTGCTCTCTTGTTTCCTTATACCGACAACATGGTGGAGGAAGACCAACTGAGTGCTATCTGTGGGATCTGGCGTGGAAAGAGGGTGGGACCCGCTGTCCTTGCCTACCTGTATAGTGGCCTTACTGCCTCGAGCATGGGTAAGCCTCCTTTTGGTTGCGCACTTGTCCTGAATTGCTGGCTGGATTTACATTTCAAGTTTGATCACCGTGAGGGAATGCCAACCGCTTCGAAGCTCTTCCAACAAAGCCCTCTTCATCACATAGCCGACGTGTTAGGCTTCGGTGGTACTGTAGTGAACCGCGTTCTGTGGCTGAAGAAACGTGAAGACTGGCGGTCTCACTTCCGCACCGTGACACAAGGCTTCTTCACTTGCGCACCGGCATGTTTGCTTTCGCTTGATCTCCTCATGAGGCCTTCTCCCGAAGTTGATCTTCAATTGATCGGCGCGACCGAGTTCGTCCTTTATAATGCGCATCGGTGCTGCCTCCAGATTGGCATCCCACGCCATTCGTTCCCGCTACCGACTGGCATTGTTCCTTTGAAGAAGAGGGAGTTGGGCACTGAAGTGGACGCGAAGGAAGCGAAGGCCGTCAAAGCACCCTGGAAGACAAGTGTTGCGGGAAAGGCCTTAGCGCATGTGGGGGAAGAATGCGAGCTGTGGAGGGCTTATGTAACTGAATTGGGGAAGTTAAGGCCTAAGGCGTCTAAGCCCCTGATGTAGCTCATTCTGCTTTTCTGATGGAATAAAATCTGGCATTTTGATGTTTTGGACCAGTTCCCTTAATTATTATTTTTTTTGGTGATTTTTCTTTTTCTTTGTGTTTTTATTTTGTGCTTTTGTTTGGATTATATACATACTCTTGTCTTATTTCTCTTTCATTATTTTTTTTTGAAATTTTAATTATGGGGGCGTCCAGGGGCCTGGACGCCCCTACATTTTTTTTAAAAAATTTATTATTATTTTTTTTTGGGAGCGTCCGGGGCCCTGGACGCCCCTAATTTTTTTATTTTGATTTTTTTTAGTTTTGTTTTCGGGGCGTCCAGGCACCTGGACGGCCCTAAGTTTTTGTATTTTGAAAAAAAATAAAAAACGTGGGGGCGTCCAGGCGCCTGGACGCCCCAAAGAAGGTGGATTCTATATATATGGGGGGGGCCTCCCCCCCCTTGCTCATTTACTGTTCATTCAGACGACCCAGTCAAACCAGACGACCCATTCTTAGTCCCAATGGAGCAAGGAGGCCCGAGCTAGGGCGGAGAGAAGCGGAAACGACGGGCTCGTCGTCCGAGGAGGCTGAGGGATGATGCCGAGGAGGCTGCTGTGGCGGAGGAGATTGCCGTGGAGGAGGAGGCTCCTCCTTTGGCCGTGGAGGCTGCTGCGGGTGCTGGCGACGTGGGAGATGACGATCACGACCCGGTAAGCCCCTCGGAACTTCAATCTGTTGGTTTAATAGGCTGGATCGGCGGACGAGAGGCCGTGTGGTGAGGGCCGGTGAGTGAGGGAAGGAGGCGTCCACGGGCCTGGACGCCTCCACATTTTATTTTTTCCTTTTTTATTTATTTATTTACGTAAATAATAAAAATAGAATTAAAAATAAGGAGGCGTCCAAGGCTTGGGACGCCTCCATGATAATATATATATATATTTTATTTATTTTTGTTTTGGTTTTGGGTTTTTCTAAAAAAAAATAAAATAAAGAAAATGTAAAGGAGGCGTCCAAGGTGTTGGACGCCTCCAAAAAAAACATAAATATTTTTTTAAAAAAAATAAAAATAAAATAAAATAAATAAGTAGTATATATAGTGTTATTGTTTATTACTATTCATGATGCTGATGTGTTCTTTGTTGGTTTTGTGGTGTGCAAGGCGTGATGAAGGGCCGGATCAGCTGGTCCCTAGTGGTGGCAGCATACCGTGGGTTGCCAGACTTTCAGAGGGCGCGTGTGGACGCCATGGGCTTCGGAGCTTTCCTTAGGATCGAGCCCTTTCGGCTCGACCTTCCTCTTATCCAGGCATTGAGGGAGCGGTGGCATGCGCCGAGTCGGGCGTTTCTGATACCCTGGGGGCACATGGTGCCGACACTAGAGGACGTGGCTCGGATCACCGGGCTACGAGTTGACAGAGAGGCGGTGAGCGGGGTCACCTACCCCGACTACCGAGAGAGTGCCCTGGACCTACTGTGGTTAGAGACGAGCGTGACTGACAGGGACAGCAGGGTAGTTGGCCGAGTGGAGATCATGGAGGCGCTCGGATTCGTCGACCCGCGCCAGCGGGTTAGCGAGACTGGAGCGGAGTTTCTGGCACGACTCGAGGGAGACGCTCGTGCAGCTTTCACCCAGGACTCGAGCGAGCGGGAGCTGGTGGATCTAGACCTCTGGAGGTTTCTTTTCTTCTTTTTGGGCCGCCTTCTACTGGGGACGAAGGGGGATGGCATCCACAGCCGCTTCCTCGGGATCCTGGCGGACCTTGACAGAGTGGGGCACTACGCGTGGGGAGCGGCTCTGCTTGCCCATCTGATTGCCGATCTCTCCCAGACTTCGGAGAAGGAGACGACAGTCAGTGGCTTCGCACCTTTTCTCCAGGTAAACATTTTATTTATGCATTCCCACAATTAAATATGTAATTATTGTACTAATGATGTATGATGGATGCAGGTGTGGAGTTATTACTACTTCCCGATGGGGAGGGCCAGGCAGGGGAACAGGAGAGCCGTTCCTCTAGCACGACAGTGGAGGCCGGTCGTGGTAGCGGCACCACACAGCTACCAGCTGGCGTCACTTCGTCGGGAGCTGAGCGAGTATCCCGAGGCCATGTTATGATGCGTATGATTTTTTGTGTTTTTATGCATGTGACTGAATGGTAACTAACATGATGTATGTATGGTGATGCAGGTGGTGTGGAGACCCTACCTGGGCATGGGCGACGCTGGCCAGCCTTGGGTTGTAGCGGGTCTTCCTCGTTTCAGGCGGGACGTGTGGGTCTATTGCCTGAACGAGATCGAGCCGCTTCGGCTGAGGCTGGTTATGAGGACGTTGGGGCTAGCCCAGGAGTGGGTTGATGCAAATGAGCCGGCCCGCATCGGGCGGAAGACCAAGGGGAAGGCGAAGATTGTGGACTGGCGTACGCGCTTCCTTGCACAGTACCAGGACTGGCAGCAGGGCAGGGTCCCAGTGGTGTCCCATGTATAGGACAGCGCTGATTACATGAGACGATATTGAGCTACGTACGGGGACCGCCTCTCCTTGGGTGGTATGGCAGGGGTAAGTGAAATGAAAATGCTTCACCCTTCTACATGTATATGCATGTGGCACTAACTTATGTGCAATGCAGGATGCTCGTGACAACATGATCGCCGACCTGCGGGCTCAGTTGGCGGATGCTAGGCGGCAGTTGGTGGCCATCCGACAGGAGTTGGAGATCCTGGAGAGTCTATGCAATGCATTTTTTTTGTGGCCTAGATTTTTGATGCTTAGCCTTTGACTGACATTTGCCCCGTGTTTCAGCGGGCCCACCTGGCAGCGACAGCCAGGATGGCTGGTGGAGAGGGTTCCAGTTCGCGGGGCCCTCCTCCGGAGGTTTCTGCCCTCCAAGAGCAGCTGGCGTATGCGGTGGCTCGCGCTGAGGATGCCGAGCGTGACCGCGAGGCTCGAGTGAGTGTTTGCCTGACCTCGACTCTCCTTCTGGCTGCTCTCCTTCTATCACTGTTCTCTTATGGTGCATGCGTGCTTTGACAGGTGGCCGAGATTCGGGAGGCCCTGGCCCATGCTGTTCGTGCTGAGCAGGAGCGCGATGCCTGGGTGGCAGAGCGTGACGCCCGGATTGCGGAGCTAGAGGAGGAGCGGCGACGGGAGGCTGAGGAGCTTCCTCGCGACGTAGTGGATCTGCGGATCGCCCTCGAGCTGTCGAGGAGAAAGGTGATGAGGGAGAGAGAGGAGAGGGAGAGGGATAGGGAGACCTTAGAGAAAGAGAGGGAGTACAGGATGGCAGATCGACATCGAGATTGGGATGAGAGGAGAGCTCTGGTGGCCTTGGTGTCGGAGCTCCGGCTGAGTCTTGGCACGGCAGAGGGGAGACTTCGGGAGAGTGAGGAGCGGTATCAGAGGGCGAAGGAGCGCGGGGCACGACTTCGTCAGTCCGATTCCTTTTCTGTGGGCAGCTTTCTAGTTTCTTCGGCCGAGGAGCGTCGCCGCACCTTGGAGACCGGCATGGTGCCACCTGGAGAGGCGAGCACGGCTTCTCAGGGCTCGCAGAGGTCGCAGAGGCCCCCTAGGGAACCCCGTCAGAGGAGGGAGGAGAGAGATGACCAGGAGGGTGGTGGTGAGAGTTAGAGAGTTGCTTGTACACTCCACCCTCCTTACTGCATGATGTACTTTCGACTATTATATGAAATGAAAATGGCTTTCTTGTGTTGTGTGAACTTTTCTGTAATGCCCTGGATCTCGTAGGATCTTTAATGGATCTTTCGGATCTGTTTCGGATTGGTTTCGTTGAGTTTCGGTTCGCTTTTGTGGCTTCCGAGTTGAGTTTGACGAGCCGTGTGGGTTTTTCTCACGTACTAGTTACGGAACCCTACGGTGAGTTTGTTTGTCAATTCTCGAACTCGTGAATGCTACAGCGACGATGTACTCGTCGAGCCGGTTGTTTCGACTATTTTTGTGTATTTTTCTGAATTTGTGTATTTTCGGCGCATTTTCGGAATTTTCGAAAATTAGGAAAATTTCCTAATTTCTTTTCCTTTTTCTTTTCTTTTCCTCTCTCTCCTCCTCATTCGTGCGATCTCCTCTCTCTCTCCCGTTCTCTCTCGTTTCTCCCCCTCTTTGGCTCCGGCTGCAGACGGAGGCGTAGGTGGGCGAGGTGGCGAGGCCGTGGAGCTGTCGAGATGCGCGATGAGGCGAGGATCGGATCGATTCTGGCGCGATCCCGAACGGTGGATTCAAAGCCGGTGAAATTGGTTCGCGAGTGGTTTTCGGCGTGGTTTAGTCCCTTCGGGGCACGGTTTCTTCGGTGGAGGTAGGGTGACGGATCCTTGCTTCTTCACCTTCGTTTTCCCTGCCATTGCACGGCGTTCGGCTAGGAAACGAGTGTGTTTGGGCTTGTTTTGCCTAAACCGTGATTTTCGTGGTTTTTAGGGTCGGCCGGTAAACGGTGACCGTTTGCGGTTCAGTTAGTTTCTAAATGACCGCAGGGATGTTAGAATCTCATCCACGTTGATTTCGTGCGATTCGGTGTTCATTCGAGGCCGGTAGAAGCCCGGGAACCTCGGTGACCCACTTAGGGTGGATTTGTCTAAATCGCCCGGATCGAGCGTTTTTGGTGTTGCATGTGGGCATTTTGGCCCTTGAATGTTGTTATTCGGTGTTGCGGTGTGTTTCCCCTGCGTTTCGGCGTGAATGGGGCGTGGAACGGGCCGATCCGGCCATTCCTATGTTTTCCCGCCGTAACCGAAGTAGCGGTCATGCCAGCGACCGTTACTTGTCTTTAGCGGCCCTACGACTGACCGTCGTTTGGTCTGCATCGTTTTAGCGCTTTGGCTTCTAGGTGAGTGACGGCCCTAGAGTGGCGCGTCGCTTCCTTGTAACGCGCCTAGGTTAGTGCGTTACTTCGCCTTCGTCGTTTTATGTTGGGGTTGAGTCGGTTAGTCTAACGCGCTTGACCCAGTGCGTTAGATGGAAGTGGCGCGCCTTGCCCAGGCCGTTACTTGCCTGTTGACTGACGTTGACTCGTTGAGGCGGTGCCTCTAGCGGTCGTGCCCCTATGCGTTGTTTGAGTGTGACGTGCCCGCCCCTGGCCGTTACATTCTCTTTTGGTCGAGGTTGGGTTGACTGCACCGTTGGGTGTGACGGTGGGGACCCCGTGCGTCGTTTGTGAGTAACGCGCATGCCTCCGACCGTTGTTTGCTGTGGTGTTGGGTTGAGGGTGGCCATGCCGTCTGTGAGTAACGGATGGGTCCCCCGTGCGTCGTTTGGTTCTGACGGCCCTCCCCTGCCGCGCTGTTTCGTGAGTGACGCGCCTGGCTTAGCGCGTTACTTCGCTTTGGTTTGGGTTGCTGCACTGTTGAATGTGACGGTGGAGACCACGTGCGTCGTTTGCTTGTAACGCCCCTAGTCCCGTGCGTTACTTGGCTTTTGCGTGGTTTGTAGGTTATCAGGGTGGTGTGAGTGACGGCCTGGTGTCCGTCCGTCGTTTGGGAAATAACGGCCCTAACCTAGACCGTCGCTTGCTTGTAGCGGTCTAGAGCTGGTGCGTTACTTTCCTTGTGCCTTGGTTTTCCGCCCGATGATTCTGTGTGTCTTGGCTTGGCCTTGTGGTCTGCCCGTTGTCCCGTGGATGTCTCTTGACGTCCTATGAGGGTTAAGACTACGTTGTAAGGTAGCCAGGAGTCTTCTTGCTTGTGGTAGGGTTCCTTATCCTACCTTTGCATGTGCTTGTTTGGGTTTCGGTCAACCTGGTCTGACCCAGCGGTTGACATGTGACCTTGTTTGCGCGTGTCTTAGCGGTTCTGTCCTGCCTAAGACACTGCTTCTGGATGCTTCGAGGTATTGTTCTACCTCGGTTTGCGTGTCCAGGTGTGCTGAGGGTTCTTGATGTCTCCCTCAGGTCTCCGTGTGTCGTTTTCTACGGAGCGTGGTTTCTTTGGCTTAGGATTAGACCGATTGGCGGCTTGTTCCGCTGTTGTGACGATCTTACCTTTGAGTCGTTTGGCTCAGGATCGTTACGTAGGAGGTCTAGTGCTTGTCCTGAGTTGTCGGCAGTGGTGATACTGTCACTTGGTGCCTCGAAGTGCGTGTTGAGGGGCGTGGTTGCCCGTTAGTACTTCGGCGCTTGTGTTTTGAGCTTCTGTGTCGTGTGAAGCCTCCACTTGTGTGACCTAAGGCCGAGAGGTGCCGACCCGCTAGCGGATGGCGGAGGGTTTTTCCCAGTGAGCGGTTTTTAGTTAGTTCCGCGGGCTCCTAGCCAACGGTAGCGTCCTGCCGAGGGAGAATACTAGCTAGAGGACCTGGCTTAGGCTATAGCCAGTGTGTGCACACGTGGTCAGGGGTTAGGACTTACGTCGACGGGCGTGACCCTGACTAGTTACTTGTTTTGCTGTTACTGTTTGGTTCAGCTTGTGTCTACATCTCTGCTGTTGTTACAGCAGTACTGTAGGTGAGACACTTGAGGTGCGGCGTAAGACGTCAGTGGACGCAGCTGGCTTTTTAAGGGGGTGCTTCCGTCACGTGACGCGTAGCTTTCGGCGTTTTCCTGTACGCTGTGACCTTTGCGAGTTGCCCGTTCGTGGCTGCACTCGGGGTCAGTGGTTTGTCGTCCGCGCGATGTTCCGATCGTGCGCGGGGCTTTGTGCACGACGTTCCCTGTCGTGTTTTGTCTGTTTCCCGGTGTCGGCGTTCGCCTTCGCCTTTGTGTGGGGCTGGTTGACAGACTGGTGTACCCTTCTGTGTGAGTTTAGGGTCATCCATCTGTTGCCTTTGTTTGGAGTAGTTTGGGATACCGAGGTTAGTTCGGTAGCCGCTTGTTTGGTGCGGGTTCTCACCCTCTCCTGCGTGTTCCCTACTCCTACTTCCCGTCTGTTCCTTTACAGCTTTGTAGTGTAGCTTTCCTGCTTTGCTACGTTGCTGTCCTTGCTACGTTTGTTGCTGCTTCCGTTGCCTTCGCTTTGTGCGGTTTTCCAGTGGGGATCCGCGTGACCCCTACTGAGTTTCTGTTGAGACTCACCCCTGCTGCTTTTCAGGTGGGTTTCGCCGTCTGCCTCTGCTGTTCCTGGCGGAGTGCTCGCTTGCTGTTGTAGCTGCCAGCTGTACCTGCGGTCGGGCTTCTTCCGACTTCTGTGTACGTTTCTTTCTGTCGTACTGTACTGTGCTAGACTTGTTGTCTTCCTTGGGCTAGACTCTGGTGTATAATTGAAAACTTGAATATTAATGAAAAGGTAATTTTATTTCTGCTACTTTAGCAATCCATTGTAATGAAATTTAATTGCTTACTGTTATATCTGCTGGCTTCAATGTATTCCACACACTCCTTTTTCCCTTCGGCGCTTTCCCGCGCTTGGGAGGCCTCGCGGGTCCCATGTGGTATCACGTGTATTCGGTATTTATACCGGGTGCACCGGGTATCCGGAATCCGGGTCGCTACAGGTGGTATCAGAGCAGTGTTCTGAGATGTTCGGAGTTCTTTTCTGAGCTATCAGATCATTGTCGTGTGAGATACATGGAAATCCAGATATACAGTTACCAGAGTCTTTAGGCCCAGTACAGTCTCTTGCTGGCGTAGGTGTTGCGATGGTTTATCGCGGTGCTTTTTGCGTGTGGTCTTGTACGTGCTTGGTTGGCACTGTGCGAGATGGTTTTTGCTCTCGTCTGGATATGACGATGTGCTTCGTTCGTTTTGAAGTTGGTCTCGATCGTGTTGCGCTTGGCAGTGTTTGTCGGTTGGCATGAACCTGCAGTGCCTTGTTCGAGCTATTTTCTGTATTTTGCTCAGGTGGCTTATGACTTTTAGCGTTGGTGTGATGGCCACGCACGTTCTTACGTTGCTTGGGTTGTCCCAGCTTGAGTTTGTGTAGCTCCTGATGCTTCGTTGTTTTGGTTGCTTCGATTGTCGTGTTGCCTCGATTGAGAAGTTGCTCGAGCGAGCCTTGGATTTTCCCTTCCTGGTGAGCTGTTGTTGTTGAGCTTGTTGCTTCTCATCCCTCTTTGGTGAAGCTTTCCGAGGTTTGCCTTGGAATTGCTGTCTTGGTTGTGCCTTTGTCCTGTGTCTGCTTAAGTGTAGACAGCTTTGTTTTGAGCCTGATCTGCTCCTTGTTGTACGGTTGCTTAGCTTTGGACTCCATGATGGTGTTAAGAGCTGTTGTGTACCGTAGTTGTCGTGCTGTGTCTAACGGCCGATGTGTTGTGAAGGCTCATTTATCGTGTCAGGACGTGATGGTGAGCTGAGATTGATGCTTTCCTTGTGCTTTGCGCTGAAGCTGGTGCTCTTCTCTTGTTGCACTTAGGCTCTTTGTGATCGGTTGTTCGCCTGATCAGGGCTCGTGGCGTGTTAATTGCGATCTTTGTTGATTGCGATGACGCCTGGTGTGTGCTGAGATGCGATTATCGATGTTGTTCTGTTGCCTGTGCACGTTGTTGAGAGTACAGCTGGAGTGTGTGGGCTGGCTACCCATTTGTCGAGAGGTCTTGTTCCTTTCTCGATGTGGCTTTGTCTTGGCTTCTTGTGCCTTGACTTTGGTTGTTGCCGTGCCGTTGTTCGTGGTTTTCTTGTGTTGGCGTCGGCATTGTGCGAGTGTTGGGGAATTTGTCGGCATCTTTGCGGATTGAGTACCCTCTACTCTGTATTTTCTTCTTGGGTGTTGTGCTCTTGAGGCGTGTTGCTAGTCCTTGAGTTGCATTCCCCGAGATCATTGTTGTTGTTTTTCGTTGCTGTGGGTCTTTCTCTTGGTGAGCAGTCTGATGCGTGACCTGTCTCTTGTGGTCGTGTGTTCAGCTGTTTTTGTGCCTTGTTGTGACCCTGCTTGCAGTTGTGTTCCGTGGTTCTGCGTGTTAAGTAGAGCCGGAATTCTGCAGGTGCTGCCGTTGTGTTGTTTTGGCGCTGTTTCTTTATGATTTTGTGTCTCTGCCTTGGACCATGGTCTTGTCAGTTGGCTTGCTGTGCTCTCTTTCCCTGGTGGAGTTAGCTTGCGACTTGATCAGATGTGATGTCTGAGTGAGTACTGACTTGATTGTGTTTCGGGTCCAGCAGCGTTGTTGTTGTCGTTGGTGTCCTGTGTGCCAGGTGTTCCCTGTTGCCTTTGGCACTGGAGCCGATGATGTTGCGAGCTGTCAGCTGTGGGGACTGCGTTCCTTGTGTAAGCTGCCGCTTGCCGTGTTGTCGTTGTGTTTCTCAGTTGTCTGTTGTTGTGGCTGTCGTGTCTCTATTTCTGGTGAGACGTAAACGACGTTGCCCTTGCTTCGGAGGTGTCAGATGTATTCACTTTGGTGCCATACTCGTGCTGTAGACTTGCTGTCTTGGAAGCTGAGTGTGTACCTGTAATTGTGATCTGACGGTGTTCCTCTAAGCTGTGTTTTCCGAGTTTTGTGCTGTTGGGTTGTTCTTCCCTGCTTCTCCTTTGCTAGTCCTGAATTTCGGGGGCGAAATTCTTTGAAGGGGGGGGAGGATGTAATGCCCTGGATCTCGTAGGATCTTTAATGGATCTTTCGGATCTGTTTCGGATTGGTTTCGTTGAGTTTCGGTTCGCTTTTGTGGCTTCCGAGTTGAGTTTGACGAGCCGTGTGGGTTTTTCTCACGTACTAGTTACGGAACCCTACGGTGAGTTTGTTTGTCAATTCTCGAACTCGTGAATGCTACAGCGACGATGTACTCGTCGAGCCGGTCGTTTCGACTATTTTTGTGTATTTTTCTGAATTTGTGTATTTTCGGCGCATTTTCGGAATTTTCGAAAATTAGGAAAATTTCCTAATTTCTTTTCCTTTTTCTTTTCTTTTCCTCTCTCTCCTCCTCATTCGTGCGATCTCCTCTCTCTCTCCCGTTCTCTCTCGTTTCTCCCCCTCTTTGGCTCCGGCTGCAGACGGAGGCGTAGGTGGGCGAGGTGGCGAGGCCGTGGAGCTGTCGAGATGCGCGATGAGGCGAGGATCGGATCGATTCTGGCGCGATCCCGAACGGTGGATTCAAAGCCGGTGAAATTGGTTCGCGAGTGGTTTTCGGCGTGGTTTAGTCCCTTCGGGGCACGGTTTCTTCGGTGGAGGTAGGGTGACGGATCCTTGCTTCTTCACCTTCGTTTTCCCTGCCATTGCACGGCGTTCGGCTAGGAAACGAGTGTGTTTGGGCTTGTTTTGCCTAAACCGTGATTTTCGTGGTTTTTAGGGTCGGCCGGTAAACGGTGACCGTTTGCGGTTCAGTTAGTTTCTAAATGACCGCAGGGATGTTAGAATCTCATCCACGTTGATTTCGTGCGATTCGGTGTTCATTCGAGGCCGGTAGAAGCCCGGGAACCTCGGTGACCCACTTAGGGTGGATTTGTCTAAATCGCCCGGATCGAGCGTTTTTGGTGTTGCATGTGGGCATTTTGGCCCTTGAATGTTGTTATTCGGTGTTGCGGTGTGTTTCCCCTGCGTTTCGGCGTGAATGGGGCGTGGAACGGGCCGATCCGGCCATTCCTATGTTTTCCCGCCGTAACCGAAGTAGCGGTCATGCCAGCGACCGTTACTTGTCTTTAGCGGCCCTACGACTGACCGTCGTTTGGTCTGCATCGTTTTAGCGCTTTGGCTTCTAGGTGAGTGACGGCCCTAGAGTGGCGCGTCGCTTCCTTGTAACGCGCCTAGGTTAGTGCGTTACTTCGCCTTCGTCGTTTTATGTTGGGGTTGAGTCGGTTAGTCTAACGCGCTTGACCCAGTGCGTTAGATGGAAGTGGCGCGCCTTGCCCAGGCCGTTACTTGCCTGTTGACTGACGTTGACTCGTTGAGGCGGTGCCTCTAGCGGTCGTGCCCCTATGCGTTGTTTGAGTGTGACGTGCCCGCCCCTGGCCGTTACATTCTCTTTTGGTCGAGGTTGGGTTGACTGCACCGTTGGGTGTGACGGTGGGGACCCCGTGCGTCGTTTGTGAGTAACGCGCATGCCTCCGACCGTTGTTTGCTGTGGTGTTGGGTTGAGGGTGGCCATGCCGTCTGTGAGTAACGGATGGGTCCCCCGTGCGTCGTTTGGTTCTGACGGCCCTCCCCTGCCGCGCTGTTTCGTGAGTGACGCGCCTGGCTTAGCGCGTTACTTCGCTTTGGTTTGGGTTGCTGCACTGTTGAATGTGACGGTGGAGACCCCGTGCGTCGTTTGCTTGTAACGCCCCTAGTCCCGTGCGTTACTTGGCTTTTGCGTGGTTTGTAGGTTATCAGGGTGGTGTGAGTGATGGCCTGGTGTCCGTCCGTCGTTTGGGAAATAACGGCCCTAACCTAGACCGTCGCTTGCTTGTAGCGGTCTAGAGCTGGTGCGTTACTTTCCTTGTGCCTTGGTTTTCCGCCCGATGATTCTGTGTGTCTTGGCTTGGCCTTGTGGTCTGCCCGTTGTCCCGTGGATGTCTCTTGACGTCCTATGAGGGTTAAGACTACGTTGTAAGGTAGCCAGGAGTCTTCTTGCTTGTGGTAGGGTTCCTTATCCTACCTTTGCATGTGCTTGTTTGGGTTTCGGTCAACCTGGTCTGACCCAGCGGTTGACATGTGACCTTGTTTGCGCGTGTCTTAGCGGTTCTGTCCTGCCTAAGACACTGCTTCTGGATGCTTCGAGGTATTGTTCTACCTCGGTTTGCGTGTCCAGGTGTGCTGAGGGTTCTTGATGTCTCCCTCAGGTCTCCGTGTGTCGTTTTCTACGGAGCGTGGTTTCTTTGGCTTAGGATTAGACCGATTGGCGGCTTGTTCCGCTGTTGTGACGATCTTACCTTTGAGTCGTTTGGCTCAGGATCGTTACGTAGGAGGTCTAGTGCTTGTCCTGAGTTGTCGGCAGTGGTGATACTGTCACTTGGTGCCTCGAAGTGCGTGTTGAGGGGCGTGGTTGCCCGTTAGTACTTCGGCGCTTGTGTTTTGAGCTTCTGTGTCGTGTGAAGCCTCCACTTGTGTGACCTAAGGCCGAGAGGTGCCGACCCGCTAGCGGATGGCGGAGGGTTTTTCCCAGTGAGCGGTTTTTAGTTAGTTCCGCGGGCTCCTAGCCAACGGTAGCGTCCTGCCGAGGGAGAATACTAGCTAGAGGACCTGGCTTAGGCTATAGCCAGTGTGTGCACACGTGGTCAGGGGTTAGGACTTACGTCGACGGGCGTGACCCTGACTAGTTACTTGTTTTGCTGTTACTGTTTGGTTCAGCTTGTGTCTACATCTCTGCTGTTGTTACAGCAGTACTGTAGGTGAGACACTTGAGGTGCGGCGTAAGACGTCAGTGGACGCAGCTGGCTTTTAAGGGGGTGCTTCCGTCACGTGACGCGTAGCTTTCGGCGTTTTCCTGTACGCTGTGACCTTTGCGAGTTGCCCGTTCGTGGCTGCACTCGGGGTCAGTGGTTTGTCGTCCGCGCGATGTTCCGATCGTGCGCGGGGCTTTGTGCACGACGTTCCCTGTCGTGTTTTGTCTGTTTCCCGGTGTCGGCGTTCGCCTTCGCCTTTGTGTGGGGCTGGTTGACAGACTGGTGTACCCTTCTGTGTGAGTTTAGGGTCATCCATCTGTTGCCTTTGTTTGGAGTAGTTTGGGATACCGAGGTTAGTTCGGTAGCCGCTTGTTTGGTGCGGGTTCTCACCCTCTCCTGCGTGTTCCCTACTCCTACTTCCCGTCTGTTCCTTTACAGCTTTGTAGTGTAGCTTTCCTGCTTTGCTACGTTGCTGTCCTTGCTACGTTTGTTGCTGCTTCCGTTGCCTTCGCTTTGTGCGGTTTTCCAGTGGGGATCCGCGTGACCCCTACTGAGTTTCTGTTGAGACTCACCCCTGCTGCTTTTCAGGTGGGTTTCGCCGTCTGCCTCTGCTGTTCCTGGCGGAGTGCTCGCTTGCTGTTGTAGCTGCCAGCTGTACCTGCGGTCGGGCTTCTTCCGACTTCTGTGTACGTTTCTTTCTGTCGTACTGTACTGTGCTAGACTTGTTGTCTTCCTTGGGCTAGACTCTGGTGTATAATTGAAAACTTGAATATTAATGAAAAGGTAATTTTATTTCTGCTACTTTAGCAATCCATTGTAATGAAATTTAATTGCTTACTGTTATATCTGCTGGCTTCAATGTATTCCACACACTCCTTTTTCCCTTCGGCGCTTTCCCGCGCTTGGGAGGCCTCGCGGGTCCCATGTGGTATCACGTGTATTCGGTATTTATACCGGGTGCACCGGGTATCCGGAATCCGGGTCGCTACATTTTCTCTCTCCCACCATTTCTTCTTTGCACTGAGTTGTCCTTCGAGGCACGCTCCACGAGACCTTGCCCTGAACAGCGGGGAACTACACTTTGCACGGGGGGATTCTGTTTCCTTTCTCCCCTTTTTGGGCGCGTCCAGGCGCGAGGACGCATCTTAATCCTCGAATTCAAATTTAAAGCGACGGGTGGCCTTTCTTCTCCCGTGCCTTACCCGCAAACGAGCCCGCCTTCTGTCGAAATTCGCTTGCCCGTCTTTGTCTTCTTCCCCTCGATCGATGGAGTTCGGCGGTCTGGACCACGACGAAGGTGGAGAGGGACGCGGGACCCCTCGCCTGAGGAGGGACGCGCCAGAGCACGGAACGGCGTCCATGGAGGAAGAGCCGCTTCGGGCCCCCGAGGGACCCGAGGGGCCCGATGTCGCGGAGGGAGGTGAACACGGTCTGGTAGGTCCTCCGATCTCTTCCTCTTTTGATCCACTTTGAGTTTTGAAGCGAGCCGCGCGAGGGGGGAAAGGGTTCAGCGAGTGTTGTACTCAAATGATGGACGTGTCCTAGACAGGGGACGCGTTCTTTGTTATGATGCGAAGTCCTTCTTTCTTGGTGCAGGACATGGCGAGGACCCTGGGCCAAGCAGATGAGTGGGCGAGTGCAGACGAGCCGAGCCGCGTCAGGAAGGAGAGTCGCGGTAAGGCGAAGCTTGAAGATTGGTGCATACGTCTCCCTGGGCAGCAAGGGAGCGTACTGGTGCAGGATAGTGTCGACTTCCTGCGGCGGCAGAGAGAGAGTTATGCGGGGCTTCCCCAAGCCGGGGATACGCGCGACGTCGACGGGTCGCGTGCCCAATTAGCCGAGGTCAGGCGGCAGCTGGCCGCCACTCAACAGGAACTGTCGCTCTTGGTAAGCTAAGTGCTGCATTTTCTATTTTTAAATGTGGAGCTTAGCTGACGGCTGTTGTTTGTTTGTTCCAGCGTCCCCAGTAGACAGCGATGGTGGGAGTGACTAGCGGCGCATCTTCCAGTTCATCGGCCCCTTTTCTCGAGATTGCCTCCCTTCGGGAGCAACTTGCTGGTGCGGTGGCTCGGGCTGCCCGGGCGGAAGAGGAGCGTGATGCTTGGGTGGCGACTGTAGCAGAGCTGTGACATCGCGGTGAGGAGAGACCTTCTCCCGACATCCTGGAGTTATGGGTTCTTCTGCAGATTATGAGGAGAGAGGCAGAGAGAGAGAAAGCCGAGAGAAGGTCCGAGCGACAGCGGGATCAGACCGAGAGGAGGGCCTTGGAGACCCAAGTGAGGGAGCTCCAGCTGGGCCTTCAGGCCATCGTGCAAAGGCTAGGAGGGATGTAGACGAGCTAGGAGAGAGCGCGAGAGTTCGGGGAGCGACTGCGCCAGTCTGGTCGCTTTGCCGCTAGTGGCTTCTTTGCCACGCCAGGGGAGGAGCAGCGAGTCATTACTGTGGAGCCGGTGCCACGAGGCGAGGCGGGTGCTACTGCACGGGGATCCTGGAGGCTTCTGAGGGACCCTCACCTCAGGGGAGAGGAGAGGGACGCCTAGAGGGACGAGCATGAAAATAATGGCAAGAGTTGGTGAGCTAGTGGACTCGCCACCTTTCTATGATTGTAGTGTTTATGACAGCTTATGTAGAATTATGAATGGAGTGATTTGATTTTCTGCTACTTGTTTGTTCTCTTGTGCGTTCCTTCTTCCCTACACTTCTTCTCCTTTGCACTGTTCCCATGTGATAGGTCTGCCAAGACTCCACCCCAAGCGGAGAATCGCGTCTTGTTGTGACCATTTTCCACGGGAATCTGCCGTCGAAGTCAATAATGACGGCCCTAGTCCCTTTTCTCGGATGTTGTGTCAAATTTTGGACGACCTCCAAAACATGATAGGGTATCCCTAGACAACATAGGGGGCTAGTCGTCATATCTTCATCCAATCAATCACCCTGTGCGAGTGGTGAAGTGACACACGGGACCGCATGGTAGGTGCCTCATTGCGAGGGCTATCATTAAAGGTAATGGAGGCAATCTTGACCTGTACTCCTTCCATTTCTATAAATTCTTGTCCCTTTTATCCTCCCAGGTATATCGAGAGCTAACTCGAGGAGCACAAGTTCTCACGGGAGAGGAGGAGTTCAAAATTCCGAGAGTTGGATGGAGGGCGAATCTTCCCACTCCTCGAAGAGAAGCAGGTCCAGTGGTAGTAGTTCCAGGAGGCTTTCGGACCTCGAAGGGCACTTTAGCGAAAGGGCCCAATTACAACTCGTAAGCTGAGCTTTTCTGCCCTTTTTCCATTCTTTTTTCTTCCTTTCTTTCTGACCAAACTTCCTCTCCATTCCCTGCATGCATAGAGTGTGATGAAATCACAGATCTCATGGGAGTTGGTAGTGGCAGCATACCGAGGTCTCCCAGATTTTCAGAAGGCGAGGCTAGATGTGATGGGTTTTGGCACCTTTCTTCGGATCGAGCCGATCCATCTCGACCTGGTCCTGATCCAAGCCTTGTGTGAGAGATGGGACCCAGTGAGTCGGGCATTCCTGATGCCCTGGGGGCACATGGTGCCCAGCTTGGAGGATGTGGTCCGGATCACAAGCCTGAAGGTGGAGGGCGAGGCAGTGACCGGGGTCACTTATGCGGATTACCGAGAGGGTGCTCGAAAGCTACTGGGTTTAGACCTAGATGGTCGGAAAAACAGGTCGGTAGGTAGGGCGTCCCTCATGGATGCATTAGGGCTCACCGACACTCGTCGGCGGGACGATGAATCCTCAGAAGAGTTCATGGAAAGGATGGAAATAGGATGCCGTGCCGTGTACTACACAGATTTCGGCAACTGGGAAAAATGCAACATAGATTTGAGGAGATTTCTCCTCTTCCTTTTAGGGAGATTGGTACTGAGCTCGAAAGGGGACGGTATCCAATGTCGCTTCCTGGAGCTGCTATCAGACCTTGAAAGAATAGGGTACTATGCCTGGGGAGCTGCCATGCTGGCGCACTTGTTTGCATGCCTGTTCCAAGAAGCGGATCGTGAGATGGCTGTGAGTGGTTTCACACCATTCATCCAGGTATTTTTGGTTTTGCTTGTTTTGTATTTTTTTTGTGTTTTTGCAAGGTACTGATGACCTGCGTAGAGCAGCTGTGGAGCTATTATTACCTCCCCATGGGGAGAGCTCGACATTGGTGACCCGCGATGGTGCCGCTAGCCAGGCAGTGGGAACCCATCATGAGTGCAGCACCCCTAACCTACCAACTGATGGTGCTAAGGCGGGAGCTACAGGAGTTCCCTGCAGCGATGGTAAACTGGAGACCCTACTCAGACATGGTCAATGCCGACCAGCCGTGAGTTCTAGCAAGTCATGTCCGATTTGGACGGGAACTGTGGATGCACTGCCTGAATGAAATCGAGCCGCTTCGGCTACGATTGGTTATGAGGACTTTAGGACTGGCTCAGGAATGGGTGGATACGGCTGCGCCACCTCGTGTCGGGAGAAAGACGCGAGGACCGGCGATCTGCATTGACTGACGCGTGCGGTTCCCTGAACAGTATGAAGACTGGCAACGGGGTGGCACGATTGTAGAATCACATGCGCAGGATAGCGAGGACTACTTGCGTCTATATTGGACAAAGTACGCAGAGCGGCTCCAACCCTGGGGACTTGTGGAGGCAGGTTTCCCCTTTTTCTCTTTTCTTCTTTCTCCCTTTTTGGTTTTCTGGTGGAAATGCTGACTCGTATGGCTGCATTATATCCGTGATACCATGATAGCGACTTTACGAACTCGCTTGGCAGAGATGGAGCAACGGTTGGGCGATGCCCGCGGAGCTACGAGCGCCTTGGTAGGTGTACAGTGCGTTCCTAATTAGAACCGCAGATTCCAGATGTTGGTTGCTAATTCACGCGGTCGTAGCATGCTCAGATTGGCGCGGCTTCCCCGGCGATGGGAGTAGGTGGTGCCTCTTCCAGCTTGTGGATTCCCACCTCAGAACTTGACTTGCTTCATGAGCAACTTACTCACGCCACGCAGCGTGCTGCGGAGACAGAAGGGATGCTCTGTATATAGGTAAAAGTTTCAGTGTTGAGTTCTCTTTGTTTACGCCTTATCGCGTATCTGAGATGGTACACTCGGCAGGAAAAGGAGACGGAAGAAGCGCTTGCCCAAGCTGTGCAGAAGGAGGCTAGGATAGCAGAATTGGAGAGGGAACTGAGGTGTCATCCTGATGACGACTCCTCTAGGGATGCCGTGGAACTGAGGATCACTCTCTAGTTGGAGAGGGAAGACCGCGAGAGAGAACGTGCAGAGAAAGAAAGAGACGCAAAGAGAGAAAGAGCCAACAGATTGACTGAAAGGGAGGAACGAAGGGCCATGGAGGCCCAACTATTCGAACTCCGAATCAACCTTGGTCTTGCTGAACAGTGGCTGAGAGATGGTGAGGAGTGCTACCGAAGAGCACGAGAGTGTGGCTTTCGTGTTGGTAGCTTCTCTGCTGCTTCCGTGGATCAACGCCGGGATGTGGGAATAGGAAGGGGAGTACAGAGCGGTAGGAGTACCGCTTTTCGTAGTTGGGTAGCACCTTTGAGAGCGTTTTGCCCGGAGAGTAGTGGGACGAGTAATGCAGAGAGAGAGGGCGGAACTTGATGTAATTTTTTTAGTTTTTGGAATAAAATACAAGGTTCGGTTTGTTTGGTTTTCACCTTTGCTTCTGTTGCCTGAATCCCTGCACATATCACTGAAATAAACAAATCAGAATTTCTGTTATGACTTGGCCCCTTGCTCAATAAGCAAATGGTCCTGTAACAGTCCTTGATAACTGGTCAAGGGGTCAAGCCTTTATTAATAAAGGCAAGATAAAGATATGATGATGAATGCGGCACACAAACACACGTGCAAGCGAAATTTAGAAGTGGGATGCTGCATGCAAATGTAGTCATGCAAAATTGATTTGTTTCCTTTTTTATATTTGGCATTTTTTTGTTTTATCATAAAAAAGATTTTTTTTGTTTGCAAATATGTACATTTTCTTTTTTCCATTTTTTTTGTTGTTTTTATTATTTCAATTTTTTTTGTTGCTAACGCCAGGCAAGCACCCAAATGGCACCTAATCTACGTGAGAACAGGGGTTTCTTACTAACCTCCCAGGTATCCTAAGTGCACATCTAGGTTGATTTGGGCCTCTAGACCCCTCGAATGATGATCCCGCCGACTAAGACTTACCCTGATGACAATACCGTCATGCCATGCTTTGGCTCCCAGTCGCTTCCGACCACAGGGATTCACCCAAAAGATGATTGAGGTAAAAGATTTGCCCGACCCGAGTCTGTTTCCTCACAACTCTAGATGGTATATGATGGAACACCCTGGAACCCCAATGACCAACCGTGCGACGCTGACCCGGAATCAGACGCCGTCGCACCCATAGGTGATGCGCTTGCATTGGCCTAAGCCCGAGGATAAACAAGAAGACATCAAGGTGGTAAACAGGGGTCTTGACCAGCCAGAAACACGGAGACTCCTTCGCAGCGATAGCTTTTGCTTTTCAAAGTAGGCAACCAAACGTGTATATTAAAATAAGGTCGCAGACCCTGGGCAGTTTTCACCTTTGAGAAACTCCATCGAACCTTCATCTTTAGAGGGAGAAGGAAGAGTGTAGGGGATAAACCTCCTGAGAGGACCGACAAAGCCATTAACCCGGCGAGCAAATAAGGGCCCATTAACTCTTTCCTTTCGGACAACTTCGGGCCAAATCTCGAGTATTTACATTCCACGGCCCCTTTTGTGGATTCAGACTTTTGCTTTGAGGGGTTCCGTTTATCGCAACAGGCACGGTCACGACCAGGCTTTTCTCTTGATTTTGATTTTGTATTTCTTTTTGTGAGGGAGATATAGTCGTTTGACATTTGTGGGCTCCCTTTTCGTATGCCTGCGGGGACACTACCCTCTTCTCGTGCTCTGATCGATGCTCGAGGAAATGGATCCTACTCTTGCCCTTGGGGTTTGAGTTTCGGTTTCTCATGCTCAGCGTTTTAAGGGCGCCGACTGTCTCATTTGGTCGAAGAGAAAAGAATAAAGATTACAGCTTCCAGAGATCTTCTGGGTGGGGCCCCACCGTAGGTGATGCTACCGACTTTTTTGAATAAAATACATAAGTGAGCACATGTTAGCTTCCTTCGAGCGAGCATAGGCCGACGTGGCCGGACAGGGATCTCCACGGTTCTGGCAAACCAAGACCCGGTGCCTACCAAGTCTTAATGGGCCCTATCCTAACATGAAGGTTAGATGCAGGGACTTAACTACATGGTGACTGCCAGGTATCGGCATTTTGAATTTTCCATATTTTTAGTGGTTTTCAATATTTCTTTATTTTTGATGTTTTTTATCTTTTCATCATTTTTTTTGTGTGCTAAGGGTAGTATTTCTTAAGATAAAGCCCATTCCAAGGGTGGGATAACTCGGTCCCTTCGGCGTTGACTAGCTTGTAGGCGTTGCCAGGGTACACGGCTTCAATTACAAATGGTCCTTCCCAATTGGGTTGGAGCTTAGAACGCGGCCCTTCAGGTTTGACAAAAATTCTTTTTATGACCATCTCACCGACTTTGAATTTTCTCTCAATGACTTTCTTTTGGTAAAATCGAGCGAGTCTATTTTGATACACACGCGCGTGTTCGGCAGCGGCCAGCCGCTTCTCATCCAAGAGTTCCAACTGGGCGAGGAGTGAATTACGACGATCGTCGAGGGGAAATTCCTCGTCCAATTGTACCCTGAGAGAAGGGATCAGAGTCTCGTACGGGACTACCGCTTCCATACCATAAGTAAGGGCAAATGGAGTCTGCCCAGTGGGGGTACAGATTGAAGTGCGATAGGCCCATATGGCTTCGATAAGTTTTTCTGGCCAGTCTGAAAACTTACTAGACTCGCAGGTTTTTTTGATGATTTTGAGCAATGTTTTATTGCTGGCCTCCGCTTGGCCGTTACCTTGTGGGTAATAAGGCGATGAATGATGCAATGCAATTGCGTACCTTTTGCAGAGGTCATGTAGGTCCTGAGAAATGAACTGTGGCCCATTGTCGGTGACGATTGTACTTGGGACGCCGAATCTGGCGAGGATGTTCTTCATGATGAACTTGCAGACTGTTGACGCCTTGATTTCCGCGTAAGCATCAGCTTCGGCCCATTTGGTGAAGTATTCCGTCGCAGTAAGGATGAAAGATTTCTGCTTGGTGAGGGAATTGGGATCACCCAGGGGACCAATGATGTCGAATGCCCACATGGAGAAAGGCCACGGGGAGGATATTGGATGAAGTGAGGAAGATGGTGAATGGATTTTATCGGCGTGAAGTTGACACTTGACACACCTACGGACATAGACAGCACAATCCTCTTCCATAGTGCGCCAGTAAAAGCCTTGCCGAATGATCTTCTTGGCGAGCATCTGACTATTCACGTGGCCACCGCACACACCCGAGTGCGTCTCCTCTACACATTTCCAAACCTCATCGTCACCAAGACATCTTAACAGAATACCAGTAAGGCTCCTCCTATAGAGTAGACCTCCAACCAATGTATATTTCTGAGCTACCCTTCTTATGGCTTTCTTGTCCTCTGTGGTGGCCCCTTCAGGATAAGACTAATCTTGGCAGTATTTGACGATTTCATAGAACCATGGTTTCTCTTCATCAGCTAGTTCATCTTCGGCCTCTGCCAACATGATTTTCCTCTTC
Source organism: Amorphophallus konjac (assembly GCA_022559845.1). Lineage (NCBI taxonomy): Eukaryota > Viridiplantae > Streptophyta > Magnoliopsida > Alismatales > Araceae > Amorphophallus > Amorphophallus konjac. The sequence goes on along the minus strand of CM040121.1, from coordinate 426,626,837 downwards.
TCAAGGATATCTTCCTGCAGGATCTTCCTTGCTATCCTGTCTTTGGTATTTACGTAGGAAGCATCATCGATTGCAGGGGCGTGAAGTTTGTAGATGGAAATGGACTCAAACCATCTTCCTAGAGGGAACCTTATGGATGATGCCAACGAGGCGAGGGCATCGGCGAGAATATTCTGATGACGAGGGACATGAACAAAGATCAGTTTTGTGAACAGTTTGGCAAAGGCAGCAGTGAGTTCTTGGTATGGCTTGAGTTTGGGATCACGAGTGCGATATTTAGTGAGCACCTGGCGAAGGATGAGTTAACTATCACCTATGACTCGCAACTCAGTGATACGAAAAGAATGAGCGAGTTCTAGGCCAGCTAGAAGAGCTTCATATTCGGCTATATTATTGGTAATTGGAAATTTGAGCTGGTATGCCAATGGGAATGTGAGGCCTTCAGGCGATAGGAGGGCGATGCCGATTCCTCTCCCTTGAGAATTCAGAGCTCCATCAAAATATAGCGTCCACATTGGCTCATCTGATTGGTTGACGGACATTAGTTCCTCATCTTGATTGGACGGGATCGAACATGGGAAGAGGATGGTGAGCGAGATGCTCGGCTATGGCATAGCCTTTAATCGCTTTTTGCTGGATGTAGGTGATGTCGAACTGAGAGAGAAAACTTTGCCAGTGTGCTAGCCTATCCGTAAGGACGGCTTTCTCCAGAAGGAATTTGATAGGATTCATTCGAGCAATCAAGTGGACCTCATGAGCCAAGAAGTAGTGCTTCAATTTCTGCACTACCCAAATGAGGGCAGCACAGGTTTTCTCCATGACAGTGTACTTCTGCTCACAGGGATTGAGAAGTTTGGACAAGTAATAGGTTACCCGTTCCTTGCCTTCTTCATCAGCTTGTGCGAGGACGGCTCCTACGGAGTCATCCAAGACTGAGACGTAAAGGATCAGAGGTTTTTCTGGTTTGGGTGGAATGAGAACGGGTGGACTAGCCAGATATTCCTTCAACCCTTCAAAAGCTTTCTGACACTTAGAATTCCAGTGGAATTCTACTCCTGGCTTGGTCAACTCGTAGAGAGGTCTACACCTTTGTGAATGTTGGGACACAAACCGACGAATAAACTACAACCTCCCGATTAAACCTCGGACTTCCCTCAAATTCTTGGGAGGCGGCATATCCCTGATAGCCTTGGCTTTGTCGGGATCTATCTCGATCCCTCTTTTGCTCACAATGAACCCCAGCAATTTACCCGACGACACACCAAACACACACTTCTTCGGGTTCATTTTCAATTGGAACTCCCTTAACCTCTGCAAGACCTTAGCCAAAACTTCTGGATGTTCCATCCTGGTCCTTGATTTCACCAATAAGTCATCCACATATACTTCCAGATATATGTGCATCATGTCATGAAATATGGCCATTATAGCTTTTTGGTAAGTAGCTCCAGCATTCTTTAATCCGAACGGCATGACCACGTAACAATATGTTCCCCAAGGGGTAGTGAATGACATCTTCTCCTGATCCTCTTCCGCCAAACGAATTTGATTATATCCTGATAATCCATCCATGAATGAGAGGGTCTCATATCCTGCTGTGTTATCGATCAACACATCAATGTGAGGTAAGGGAAAATCGTCCTTTGGACACGCGCGGTTAAGGTCCCGGAAGTCGATGCAAATTCTGACTTTCCCATCTTTCTTCATGACCGGGACAATGTTCGCCACCCATTGAGGATAAAGGACGACTCTAATGAACCTGGCTTTGTGGAGCTTATCGACCTCTTCTTTCATTTTCAAAGCCATCTGAGGGTGGAAACACCTTAACCTTTATTTTACCGAGACGGACCCTGGTTTTAGGGTTAAACGGTGTTCGACCAAGGTTGAATCTAGACCCGGCATATCCTCGTAGCTCCATGCAAACGTGTCCTTATATTCCTTGAGAACTTTAATTAATGCCTTTTCTTCAGAGGGTGGTAGATTGTCACTTATGAGGATGATCCTAGGGTCTTCCTCAGTTCCCAAGTTGACTTCTTTGGTGGATTCTTCTACGGCGGTTGAGGGCTCGTCGAATCTCCTCATTCCACTTGCGTATGCGCCCGCCGCATCCTCATATTCTTCACCCTCATCTTCAGTGGGGTATTCTTCATCTGTGTTCTCGTAGACTCCATACCCTTCATCAAATGCACAGTCGCCCTCATATTCTATTTCCGGTAGCTGGATGGGATTTTCTAACAACTGGGGGATGGCAAGAAGCGCCTGACACCTGGCGGCCAAATCCAGAAGGAATCGACGAGGGATCTGCCTACCCTTGGATTTCTTCCTAGGTACTACCCTTGGCCTATCATTCCTACATTGACTGACAATATTTACAGAAGAAGAGGAAAATGAAGAGGATGGTGTAGAATGTACAGGAGAAGACCCCTCAGAGGAGGGGTAGAAAAGGTCGCTCATCGGACCTTGGACGGGTGGTCCGCAGGGCGGTACGCACCCGTAGGAGATGTAGGAGGTTTCCTCAACGAAGATATGTTGTTGGGGAGTTTGAAAATTGACGTTTTTTTTTCATTTTTATTTTTAATGACAAAGCAGTGAAAAGAGATTGGAGGAGAGAGGAAAGTGGTTATGACTAGAGGATTGTGAGGCTCATAGAGCAGATCATGGTTGAAGACCTGGCGCGGGTTGAAAAGCCCGCGTAGGTATGTAAGCAAAGAAGGGGACCTGGGAAGATCATCAGACAACTGTTTGGCCCAGGAAGAAAATATCAACAAAGGCTGAGACGAGTGGATGGAGAAGATGGCGGCTAATGAGCCGTCGACGGCAATGTTGAGGACGGATGAAGATCCGTCGATGACAGGGTCCTTCTGGCTAGGACGATGATAGTTTGGAACCTTGGCAAGAGTGGTAATATTTTCTAGTGTTCCGGAGATCAATGGCGGTCCTTCAAGCTGCGGAGACGAGAACATCCTTTCCAGTGCAACAGAAATGTCCCGTATGTCGAACCATTTGTTCCACTCGCATTCTGGATCTTTGATCTTGCCTCTTTTGGTGATCCTCGGATATTTTTCAGCCAAATATACAGCATGTGATCCCCCATATGCTTCTCGTGGGTGATCTCCCATCTGAACAACGGGCCCTCTGTTGAAGTGGTTTGATAGAGTCCATGTGAGGGGCTTCCAATCCGCCTTGAACGGTCCTTTGAAGCCTAGGCCAAACCTGCGGTTCGGCCTAATTTCCTTTGGCGGTTTGAGCCTACCCTGTAACTGTGCACCCAGACCTTTACCCTGTTTGTAGCCGATGTTCCTCATAATCTCCCACCCTTTGGAGTGAAAAGGGAGATATGATGTTGCGGTTGTCTTGACCGGCTCCTTTGGTGCTAGTGGAACGTGAGATGAATCACGTACGTCCAGTAGTGACAATATGGGCCGATGAGACGGCCAAACAGAGGGCAGAGAGGTGTTGATAGCATCCACTATGTGAAGGACATGTGTACTGACCACTTTAATAATTCTCCCATTGTAAGGAAACTTCAGGCACTGATGGTTGGTGGAAGGCACATCGTCCATGGCTTCGATGTAAGGGCGACCCAGTATAGCCTTGAATGTGGGGTCCATGTCGAGGACATGGAATTCCGTGGGAATTGACAGGGGGCCTAGTTCTACCTTCAGAATAATCATCCCCTGCGGTGGCCTTTTGCTATTGTCATAAGCCGTGACCGTGATCGAGGAGGGTCTTATTTGTTTCTCGTTGACCCCACACAACTGAAGGGTGTCCATGGAGATCACATTTATGGACGCACCCGTGTCCACAAGACACGGGTTTATGGATACCCCATTAATTTTTATTGAAATGCACAATGCATATTTCTGAGCTTCCTTGGGAGCGAGCTCGTAGTTGTGGAACATGATGGCCGGTTGTGTGTCCGTTGGGGTCAGGACGGTAGAGATCTTTTCTACAGGGAGGTCCTCATTCACCATGACCCTTTGAACGTACTCCATTAAGGTTGCCTGGTGGGATGTGGATCTTTGAAGAAGCTCCAGGATGGAGATCCGGGCAGGTGTCTTGTCCAGATGTTTCAATAGATCATACTGTGTTCCAGGGATAGCTCTTTCTGGTTGTTCTCCATCATCCTTCTCTGGCTGAGATCGCTCAGGATTCTGACTGTTGTGGGGGAAAACCCTGTGGAAAATCCTTCCACTCCGGAGCACCATTGCCTGCGGCTTTTGTACCTCTGTGGGGGTAGCAGTGGATTTTAACAGGGATTTGAGGGGTAGTGGTGAAGGAATGGTTGATGAAGCAGGGGTGATGATGGGAGCAGGGATTCTGATGAGGGGTTTGTTAGGTGGAGGCATGGTGGAGGTAGAGGGGATATCGCGCGGATTATGAAGGATAAGGGGTCTGGAAGGTGGAGGTGGAGACGAAGTAGAAGTGGGTAGGGCTTGAAGCGGGCAATGATTTTGAGGTGGGTGATGGGTAATGAGTGGTTTTGAAGGCATTAGTGGTGATACGGTGGAGAAAGACGGGGTTATGTATGGTTGATGGATGATAAGGGGTTTAGAAGGCGTAGGGGTAAATGTGGTAGAGGTGGATGGTAAAGTGGGGGAGTGAGAGAAGATGAGAGGGTGTGAAGGCGTAGTGGAGAGTGTCGGTTGATAGGAGATCGGGGTGCGGATGAGAGGGCGTAATGGTAGTGGAAATGGTGAAGGCGATACTGACGCGGGTTGATGAGAGAGAGGTGCTACCCGGGCAAGGCAAGGGTGTTGCGTGATGATAGGATTGGCGGTAGAAAGAATGGAGGTACTTTCCTGGTGCCACACCTGCTCTCTCCCAACTTCCGGGAAGGAGGAGATGGGGTTAACCTGATGATTGGGCTGTTGGTGCTCCGGTAATGGATTCTGGATTATGCCCATGTTGGGCTGTTGTTGTGGGGCCTGCTGAGGCTGTTGTTGTTGTTGTGGTTGCTGCTGCTGCTGCTGTTGTAACTGTTGTTGTTGTAACTGTTGCTGTGGCCTATGAGGAGGTCTCCTAGCCTTGAGAGCGGCGACGTATCGTCTCATTTCATCCCAATCTATTTGATGTTCATCATTCATATCGTGGATGTAATCTTTGAAATGGAAGCAGTAATCTACTGTATGTCCTGGCTGCCTGTGGTAGACGCAGTATTTGGAGGTATCAACATTCGGGGGCCACAAGGGCCTTTCTCTGGGTAGGGCGAGTTGGTTTGATGCCATGGGGGCATTAAAAATGTCTGCTAAGGTTTCTAGCAATAGTGGATAGTAGGCTCTCTTGGGACCGACCGGCCTCCTTTGTTGTTGTTGGGGACCATAGTTCCCCGGGGGTGGAACTTGGTTGTACTGAAGCGGTGGTTGTTGTTGCTGAGGTTGTGGTTGTTGTTGCTGGGGTTGACGTAATGGAGGCATATTATCCTGGGGTGGATTATTTTGGGGTGGAGGATGAAGAGGGAAATGACCTGGTTGGAGGGGAAGTCGGGGCATTTGTGGAGGCCTTGGATTGACTGCATAGTTGGCATTGTTGACCGCACCCACTTGCTCATTTGTCATGACCCCTTCTGTGGCTCCGCCCGGGACACCAGCGCCTATCTTTCTGACCACTTTGGGCTTCGGCGACTCAAACATGTTCATAATGGGGGAGTCTTTTAACTGGGTTTGGATGTACCGGGCCCTTTCATAGAGTTCCTCCATTGTAGTAAGTTTATTCATGGCCAGGACGTGTCTGAACTGTGGGGTTGCATTAGACACAATCATCTTCACTTGTTCGGGCTCGGAGAGGGTATCCCTTATTCTTTCCGCCAGAGACCTCCATCTATCAGCATAGCGGACAAAATCCTCATCGGGCTTCATCTTTTCGGCCACTAGGTCGGTAATGGAGAGTGAGGGACTGACCCTATCCCTATATTTCTACAAGAACCTTCTCTGGACTATTTCAAAATTCTCGGCCTCGCGGGGCTCCAAAGAATAGAACCACTCAAGCGCGGGACCATCCAATGATCTCCGAAAGAGGTATGCCAGGGACCTCTGATCGTTTTGCCAATAGGAGGACTCATACATGAAATCCTTGAGGTGAATGAAGGGGTTGCCGGTACCATTGTATATGCGGTACGTGGGCATTTCGGAGGGAGGAAGATGAATTACGGGAAGGATTGGCAAAGCAACCTCCGGGGTGACTTTCACGTCCACCATTCTTCTTAGATTTTGAAACTGCTCGTCCATGCGATTGAACCTATTGAGGAGCGATTGGGCGAGCTCCTCCGGAGGTGAAGGTGGCACTTGCCACTGGGGGAGAAATTGTCTCCCGGAGACTTGAGGGGGGAACCCCGAATGAGAGGGAGCTGTCGGATCGCCGACAGTTGGCCCCGGCTGAAGCGGTATGTGGGGAACAACGGGAGTTTGAGATTATGACGGGAACTGGAATGAGGGTGGTTGTTGGCTCGCTTGTCCTTGAAGCGAGGGAGACTGGATGGCTTGCGCCAATGAAGGAGATGGAATGGCCTGCACGGACTCTTGGAGAGGTGCAATGGCCGGAGTTGATTCCTGGGGCTTGGGGGAAACAGATTTCCCCTTCAGAATGGCCTGGAAGGCCCGGAGCTGTTCAGAGGTAAGCTCCGTGTTGGCGAGGACGCCCAGTAAGGAAGAGATATCCTGTGGTGGGGACGTGTCCCCAGCAATAACCTGCACCTCATGCGAGGGCTCATGAGAAGGACCCGAGTCCATAGCATAGACTCGCGGGTCGGCTGACAAACCACGACTAGGGTGGTTCTCCTCAAAAGACTCGTGAGCCATGCTCACAGTTTTACCAGAACGTAAAAACATACACTAGAAAGTAGGTAGCAGAGATTATCAAACAAGTGGATGCCTTTACGCCTTTTTTGTGTTTTGATTTTGATGATTTTTTTTTGTGTTTTTAGCGAGATTCTAAGTTCACACAAAATAGGGACCCTAGTTTATTTTTGTTTCACCGTCATGTCAGCTAGGGTCTCTCGTCTCACCACGAATGGGATGACTAACTCTGGGGAACTTCAATGGTACAACCAGCCTAGTGAACGAAGAGGAGGTTCTTCGATGTCGGGGACTTACGGAGGTCCCAGTGGAGGAGATTCTAGTCTGTTGAGAGGAATTCTCAAACGGAGAGTCCTTCCTTCACCGGGAAAGGGTGATCCTTAGAAAAAATGAAAAAAGGATATAAAAGAGGGATGGATGTATGCAATGGAATGCTGACAGAGATATAGAGTAAGAAAATAACAGAAATAACAAACATATAACAAACACCCGACCAATCACAACTGATAGTGCTGCCGTGAGCACAACGGGGGCGCGCGAGGGCGCCAAGGTGGAGAGGCACGGACGGTGCTGAACTTGCAAGGGTAGCCAAAAGGAAGCAGTAGAGGTCCCACCGTGATCGCCAATCTGAGAGCAACGTCACACGGTTCGGGGAGCGGAGAAGACGCGGAGCGCGCGGGCTCCTCTTTTGTTTGCTGCAACACAGAAATAAGAGAAAAGAGAGAAGGGGCCACCACGGGAGATTGCTCCGGCGGGGCGAGCGGAACAAATGTAATATAGCAAGATATGGGGGTTAAACGGCCATAGCGGGAAGTGACTCGCCGCGACCTCGGGGGGATGGGAATGGTGCAGAAATTAAATAACAAGAATTGAAACGGCCATTGGGGAAGTGACTCGCCGCGGCCTCGAGAATATGAGCAGATAAGAAGATAACAGAATATAAAGAGAATATAAAGAGCAGGAATTTAAACGGCCATTGGGGAAGTGACTCGCCGCGGCCTCGAGAATATGAATAGATAAGAATATAACAGAATATAAAGAGAATATAAGAGCGGGAATTTAAACGGCCATTGGGGAAGTGACTCGCCGCGGCCTCGAGAACATGAATAGATAAGAATATAACATATAAGAACGAGAATTTAAACGGCCATTGGGGAAGTGACTCGCCGCGGCCTCGAGAACATGAATAGATAAGAATATAACATATATGAACGGGAATTTAAATGGCCATTGGGGAAGTGACTCGCCGTGGCCTCGAGAACAAGATGTGATCGCCAGGGGCCAAAAGACCCCAAAATAAAGAAAGTGATCGCGCCTACCTCAAGAGCGGGAGATGGCGGGTTGCTTCTTCCTCCCCCTTCGGCCAGCTGACGGAGAGGGCTTTCCTTGGTTACCCTTGCAAAACAGTAGACAATAAACGAACGGAATTAGAAAATGGCAGTGTAGTAACAATTTCTTGCAATAAAAGTAATGAGATCGTGACCTGACACACACCTGGTTGGTGTGGTTTTAAACCCCTCTCGGACTCGAGTAGGAGGAAAATGCGATGATGAATTCAAGAAGTATGAAAGAGACGGCGCCCTTATGTAGGGAGATAGAGGATGCAGTATGATGAATGTAAAGAACTATGTAGAAAAAGGGGGAGAAAAGGCTTATTGGAGGAGCCGAGGGTGAGATCCGGCGGAGCTCCGGCAGCGTAGGGACGACGTGGAAGCGCGGTGGATGAAGACGACCTTCCTCTCGCGAGCGTGGGCACCCGAGAAGCCGGTAGAACCTCCACCTACAAAAGACCCCACGGGTTAGAAATAACTCCGGTAGCCTCTAGGCTCCGGCAGCCTATCGGATCTCTTAGAAGCTCTTCCAGAACTGAGGGGGTGGGCCTCTATTTATAGGGCTCCGGAGGGTGGAGGCGTCCAGGACCCTGGACACCTCCATCAGGGCCGAACTAATATTTTATTCTATTTTTATTTATTTTTTTGGAATATTTTTGTGGAGGCATCCAGCGCCCCGGACGCCTCCAACAGGTCCACCGAACCCCACCGACGGCCACACGCGGTTTGGCACAACGTGTGGTTTTGTGAGCGGCGCCTCGTGATTCAGAAATGGGCGCGTCCAGCTGGCTGGACGTCTCCATAATTTAGATTTTTTCACACACGACAAACCGTCGTTCGGTGGGCGGCGCCCGTGAGAGAGTTGATGGAGGCGTCCAGGGGCCTGGACGCCTCTATAAATATATTATTTTTATTTTTTGTTTTGTTTTTATGCCAAAGCTGGCATTATATATTTTTTATTTTTGTTTTAATGGAGGCGTCCAGGAGCCTAGAAGCCTCCAAAAATTATTATTATTTTTTTTGTTTTGTCTTTTTATGCCAAAGCTGGCATTATATATTTTTTTTATTTTTGTTTTTATTGAGGCGTCCAGGAGCCTGGACGCCTCCATAAATTATTATTATTTGTATGTGTTTTTTGGCGTTTTGTATATATTAAAGTAATGGGGGCGTCCAGGGTCCTGGACGCCTCCATGAAGACCCCCCGGGTCCCCTAAAAAAAGCTTCGGCAGCCGCCCGCCAGACCATCTTCCTGGTTCTGGAACCTTCCGGTGCGTCCGATTGGTGTTGATGCCGTCCGAATGCCGCAACAAGACGGTTCCAGATGCCGAAAAAGGTAGAAGAATACCCAAGAAAAGGAAGCACTCAAGTGATTCAAAATACGTAAGCCGTCGCGGGGCGTCGTATAGTAATATGAGACTTTCTCAGGAGACGTCAGGAATGACGTGTCTATAGCCCTCACCTCTGACGTCTTTTCCCTGAGAGTTAAATAAGGAAAACGAGCATGCTCGGTCGATGCATGGCTAGTGTAAGACCCCGGATGAATAATAAGGAATAAATATATTCTAAATAAATTAAACATGTGTAAAAAGGGTAAAAACATATATATAATAATTAAGTGTATACACTTAATGGGCTTTAACGTATTTATTATCTCTTTCCATCAAAATATATAAATATATATATATATATAAAGCCTTAGCCAAATAATCCAATGGGCCTTACGAATGGGAGGGCAAAACTCATATGCATAAAGCCTAAATTAAGATAATAATGAGCCAAAAGTCATTAGGCAATAAATACATATAAAAAACCCATTATATGCAAACATCGTAAGTCAACATTTAAAACCAACCCTATATATATATATATGCTACCCATGATCACCTATATAAATATACTTAAAACCAAATCCCACGTGAACCCAACACGCATGGTCGATCGTGCTAACAGATTAGGGTTTTGAGAATGCAAAAATGGGCATGCGGCTGTGCTTTTGGCAGGAAATAAAATAATACAAGGAAAGTTTAAAAACCTTCCTTTATCAACCTTCGGCACCCCTCTTGGGGTTCCTCTCCTATATATAAACATCCCTTCGTTAAACGGAAAAAGGATGTTGATCGAAGAAACACCTTGGCCATAACAACGTCTTCCTCCTACTGCGTCTTCTTCCCAGCTACGTCCTATCTTCATCCTGCCGCAGTGAAGAACGTGGAAGGCTTCTTCCTTCTACTACATCCATCTGCTTCCTGCTGTGAAGAAGGTTGCGTCTCCTTCTTTTCCTCTTCTTCCTCTTGTTGGCGAACGTGAGAGCCTCCATCATCTTCTTCCACCGTCTTCGTCCTGCAAGCAGACGACATACTCTGTTCGAAACAGAGTATCGTTTCCTCATCCCGTTCGTCGTTTAATCTTCAAAAAAAGGTAGGTTTTCTCAAGTTTCGTAGCCCAAACAAAGTTAAAACATGATTTAAGGCCAACATGATAGATAAAATCATCTTATATCATGCACTTATATCATGCATATGATTATCGATGTGTTCTGTCGAGAGTTTAATTATTTACAGTAAATAACGCCCCTTTCTAGGGTGTTAAATTGAAAATGACGACTTGATATATGTCGTGTCTCCTGAAATTGACGCCCCTTAAACAGTCGTAAATTCCTATTTGATTTAATAACTACACATGTTAGAAATTTAATAGTTGTATGAGGAAATGACGTCGTGCACTGTGTCGTTTATTTGAATTAACGACCCTGCCTAGGACGTTATATTCATAGAAGATGGCAACATATCAGACGTCACTTAACAAATTCTAAAAACCTTATCAAAGACCAGTCGTCAATTGTAAATATGTTAGTTATAAATTTTCGCATTTATAGTCATACATGGGTATAGTAGTATCCTTTCGCCATGAAAATTTATGGACATACTATTAGGGTGGAGACCGAGGTAGTGAAAGTGGTTGCGCCATTTTTCGTGCCCCCAATCGCAAGATCCCTCGTCTCTCGATGAAAAATTATTTTGAACTTATGGTTAGGTAGAGTTTTTCGAGCCGGTCATTTCGGTATATTATAAGCTAGATTCTGACATGGTTTAATATAGAAACCAGAGATTTGAAAAATCAATTTTTTGTGAAATAACGACCCACTATAGGTCGTTACTTTAAAAAGGGATGCCACTGCTACTAGGCGTCACTTTTAACTAAAATATATGTATATATAAATATATATATACATATATCCTGTATGTGTATCATTAAAAATTCATTATTATTAAAATATATAACAGAAAAATATGAAAAAATATACATTTGGAATCCTTGTATTTTTCTCCTATTTATCATATATTCTATTTTCTTAAATTATTTTAAATAGATCAATGTGCCTTTTAATGTATATTTTTGAATTTATTCAATTAAATAGTTATAAATGTAAATTCTTGTTAAATAAATTGAGTTAAAAATCATGAAAATTAACGTTCCCCAAGAGGATGCTAATTAATAAATTACGGCACCCACGGGCGTTAAATAATATAAGTTGATTTAATTATAGAATAGGATGGACATGAATTCTATGATTAACGTATACATTTTCTCACCGTTTTCGTCTGTTTTTGACCCATACCTCGGGTCCTGTGGCACTCTCATCTCACGTCCGTAGATGGAGTCCCTGTTTCATGATTGGTTCACGCATACACCTCAACTCTTGGTGACATACGAGCCATCCGTTGGACATTCCGTTCCTTCGGACTGGCGAGTTAGTCATTGGGACCTCCGTAAGTCTCCTCGTAGCCTTAGATTCCCTCAAGGCCGACTGAGCTGGTTGTACCTTAAACACCTTGTACCTTTTGATTGCCACGTCTTGTGGTAAATCGGCCCTCTCATGGTGCCATCTTGGTCCATGAGAGAAGAATCTTAGCCTGTGGAATGATGATATTCCACTAGGCAATGTCTTGGATTGAGTCCCTTATAGATAGGGTCAATCTCTCAGCTTGATTCATGCCCCTTGATTGGTGACAGGTTTAGTCATCCACTCAAGTTATCACGGCTACCTAGTTAAGGTACCGAATCTACCCAGGTTATCGACACGTCATGATTCTCGTTGGTTTTATCATTGTCCATCGAATGTTCTTCCTTGAATTCCGTGGAACCTATCCACGAATCTGCCTTGATATCCTACATAAGTTTGTTCTTGGAAATCCATGGCTATCACTAAAGTGGTTGTCTAGATATTTACATGTAATAATGCCTGCGCATTTAAGGGCCCGATCTGGTCCTGGGAGGAGCACCTGAAAGTACTTGTGCCCATGGGAGTTATATTGATCACGGTGTGGCATTGCACCGAAGTACTTGCTTGAATCTACGACACTCCACTATATCTCTATCTCTCTCTCACGTACTAGACTTGATTGACTTGACATGACTTGCGTGGGCCGAAATGGGCAAAGTACTTGCTTGCTTGCTAATAGCCATTATCTCATGACATGAAAGACTTTATTGATATACTTGGTACTCGTTCAAATACTTGAAATCTTGAATACTTGAAATTCCCTATCTTGGATCAACAGTTATTTCCTCTTGTTATCATGTTCCAATTCCATAGCACTTCATTTTTACATGATTTACATGCTAAACTTGCATTTTCATTTGAAAAAGGTAATTACTTAAACCAGTTGCTAGTTCTTGAGATATAATTCCTACTGAGCGTTCGCTCATCAAGTTCTTTTCCCCAACTTTTCAGGTAATGCAGACCCTGACACGGACTCGGATGGGCAGGAGCAAGAGTGACGAGCGTAGAACCTACAAGCGTCATGCTATTGCACTCTATCGTGTCATGTCGTCCCTAGTTTATTCGTGGAGTCTTGTTATTGGAACTTCTGTCATTGCAAGAATTGTAATAATTAAGGCTTGCGGGCCTGATTAGACTTATTAAGTCTTGGAATCGTGACTTTGTTTAATGGATTAGGTGGTTATCAATGGTATCAGTATTTGGTTATGTTCTTGTCTTATTGCGCACTCTATGTTGATGTCAAAATTCTATTTGCTCTGATTGACATGATTGATATAAACTCGTCACGCTCTTCCCGGGTTCCTTCCGCGCTCGGGGCGTGACACTTCGCCCCCGCAACCCTCTGGGTAAGGGGAGGTGTTGCCCAAATTCTGACTGAAGACTTAGTCTAAATTGCAATGAATTTGCACTGATAAGACTACTGTAGACTATGCTCGAGTAGGAACCTCGCATAAGTCTAGACTTGTCTTGCTTGTAGGGCATTTGGGACTTAAATAAATCCTTCAATCTTCTCAAATAACACCAAAGTTCTAAGAAACTTGCCAGTCATCCCACTAAACCCCAAATTGCCCAAACCTACCTCAATCCGGCGCGCCAATTTTCGGCGTGACCCCCCCCTCCCCGTGTCGCTTTAGCCTTACACTCATAACCCAACTTGCTTCCCTTGGCCTCCACCCGGCACGCCCAGGGCGCGCCGTTTTAGCCTCAAGTGGGCACCGCGCCGTTTTAGCCTCAAATGGGCACCACGTTGTTTTAGCCTCAAGTGGGCACTGCGCCGTTTTAGCCTCAAATGGGCACCGCGCCGTTTTGACCCCAACCAATCACCGCGACATCTTAGACTCATTTCAGCACCGCGCCGTTTTAGGCTATTTACATCTATACATGCATTAACCTCATGTGCATCTAATTGACTGTGTGTCGACTCTTTATGCTTAATGTTATAGCCCTAACTGATTTAATAAACCTAGCAAAATAAATGAATAAAAGGGGTTTCAATGTCTTCAATTATACCGAGCATCCATCTTGAAATTATGAATGTACATTTGCATTGGCATGCATTGCTATCTAAATAAGCATAACGAAACCTTTAATTACATGAATAAATCGAGTAATGAACTCATCGCATTTTGCATGAATGGTCAACCAAATGACCTTATCTCACAGCATCCATTGGTGCATTTAGTCAGCATTCTCTATCCTTCGTATCATCCCTCGAGGCATCCTCTCTTGGCAATTAATCAAGGGTTATCCTCTTTCTTAGAGGATGCAATTAACGTCATAACCTTTATGGTATGACGGACTCTGGGTCCCGACACGAACATCATAATCGACTGACCAAGTCAGATCGAGCGCATAATAAACTTGTCACACACGTGACTGGCATGCCCTATACAAATAAATCTCTAATAAACAAATCAAATAGACTGATAAATGATTCGGTCATCTTGATAAGTGGACCTAAGAATCTCATCCCTCACAAGATGGCACGCCCAGTGGGACTTGAGTCTCCCTTAATCTCTTTTCCAAGAGGGGATGCCTTCGAAGGCTTCCCCTAAGAATACTGACTGTTGTTTGTTTATCTCAGGTGGACGATGACTTCATCTGGACTCACCACTCTTGACTTTGGCCCCGCGATCGTTGCCGGCCATGCTGAACACGGGTACCTGGCGGTGCCCATGGCCTTCAGGTCTTTCCCACCAGTTGTAGGCTTCCCCAACTTTTTTGGATTAGCCTTTGCCGATATGCTGCAAGTGGAATCCTCGGAGCCCGCGAAGGAGAAGACTGCAGAAAAGCTCGAGGCCCCGAAGGCTCGACACTATGCTGGCTCACTCACGAGCCCAATTCAAGTCGCCAACTGCATGGTGCACCATATCACTCATGGGGCCCGCCCCGTCCCAGCCAAGAATTCCTAGAGGCATAGACATCGGAACTCCCGAAGGAAGGCTACTACTGCTGTTACCAGACGTCTCTCCGTGTCCGGCAAATCCATGCTGATCGGGGGAGTTCGCGTCTTCTTGGAGGGACGTGAAGCTCGAGTGAGCGTAGATCGGGTGATCCCCGCAGTACCTATCTACAACTCCTACCATGCCCTCTCCGGAAGGAGAGCCAAGAAAGAAGAAGCTGGACGTCATGGCCAAAGAAAGTTGGCTCCCAAGCCAAGAAGATTCAAGCAAGTTTGGGGGTCCCTAAGAGGATCCAGCCTACCTACCAGGACACACCAGTTCGCTACCGCTTCGGATTTACTAGAGCAGAGGAGAACAAGAAAAGGGGCCTTGCTCCAAGGAAAGAAGAAACGGTAGTGGATCCTCCACGCCGTGGAAGTTTTAGGGCCTGCGCTCGACAGGCCAACATCCCCGTTGTGGGAGGAAGATTTCAACAACTTGCCGGAAGAGCCCGACTTGCTTACATCCCTCCGATGGGAGGTTGACAACTGTCCCCGATCCTACATACGGGACGAGGGCAAGAAGAGATGACCAACATGGTCAGAAGTTATTATAGGGGACTAGGCAACCCCTCATTAGGCCAACAACGGTTATTGCAAGCAGCCGTGGCTGAAGAAGATCACTGCCTATCAATGCCAACGGAAGAAGAAGAAAGAAGAATGATGTCGTCAGTCGATGACAACGGATATGAAGACGGCTTAGACATTCAAGCCGATGAAGTTACTCCCCACCAGGAGGAAAGAAGAAGAATCTATGTGTTTGAAAGGCTCACCTTCCTAGAGAATGCAAAAAGGAGGGTTTGCAGACAAAGAAGAAGAATGCAGATTTTCACCTGCAACATGGCGGGGGTGTCTGGCCACTATGAAAGATCACCTGAGGAGCCTCAGGAGCTAGCTCGGCTGGCCGGAAGGCCGGGGCCGAATACTCGAAGGGCGGAAGCAGTAAGAGAAAAGCTGGCAGCAGCCAAGGGAAAGCAAACCCTGGCCCCCCACCTGCAATGTGACAAAGAAGTTATTCTAACTGCCAATGTGGTGACGGTTGAGGAAGAAGATGTCCTGCTCGACATCCTCCTTGAAGGTGCGTCAGGGGAAGCCACAGAAGCCATTCCCGGCACTACAACTATGGATCCATCAATATGGATGTTGCTCCAGAAATACCGACAGGAGATTGAGTCCCTGAAGAAGCAACTTGTGGAGAAGACAAAGTAAACCTCAGCTTCCAAGCAGCCTGAAATGTAGGCCGAATCATCACAGGGAGCTATCAACCAGAATGACTTCCTGCCACTTTATACCGTGCCGTAGCCAGCAAAACCAAGCTTGGCGACAACTCAGCAATGCCCACCACAGCCGCTGATGTCGTCGGTGCTACCACAGGTACACCAGACACCTCATGTCACGTCCCGACGCGGAATATAGAGGGCGTGTGTAACGACCCAGAGTTCAGGATACCGATATACCGATAACATCGATACACCGATACCAAGAACTGGGGAAGCCACTCAAGAGGCTGATGAGGCCCCTGAAGGGTTAGAAGAAAAGTGCTGAGGGATATGCATAACGAATTGGAATTTGGAACGCGCAATTTACAATTAAGTAAAGAAATTAACACAAGTGCGGAAGCAATTCAAAAATAACTGGAGTGATATTCATATACTAGTCCAGAGAAACAAGAGTACTAGTCCACAAGGTACAACTACGCGGGGCATACCCCGGCAAAAGTACCAACAAGCCTCAAAAGGTGACTCGACTAAAGCTGGCAGCTAACACGGTCTCCAAAACGGCTCACGAAGCACAGGGAGACGACGGGCGCGGCTCACCTGAAAGGAGAAAGGGTGAGTCACAGCCAGACTCAGGAGGGGTCACGCGGATTCCTACCTCGCACTAAACAAGCATACACGCATAAATAAAGGCAAGTAGAGCATGCATTTAAATAGCTAACAGGCAATGGCATGAATAACTACTCAAGTAAAGCTGCAGACTCTAACTAAGCAAGTATAACAGCTAAAGCATGCCACAGCTAACTAAACACAAGCGATTAAAACTAAAGCTACCAAATAGAATAAGTCTCAACTAATCCAAGCAACAAGGAAGGACAACCACAGGAGCAGAAACCAGAAGCGTCCACTGACGACTTACACTGCGTCTCAAGCACTCGCAGTCGACTAAGCGACAAGCTAAGTGCGTAAACAGTACCAAACCAAGTGACCAGTCGGAGTGGCACCCGTCAATGTCAGTCCACAGTCTCCGACCACGTGTGCACACACTGACTCTAGCCTGAGCCAGGCCCTCTAGCTAGTTTTCCCCCTTGGTAGGACGCTACCATTGGCTGGGAGCCCACGGAACTAGCTTATAAACCGTGCATGGGAAACACACCCCTCCGCCATCCTCAAGCGGGTCGGCACTCAACAGACCTTAGGGCAACAACAGTGGCTCCATTGCGTGGAAAGAAAGGCTACTCTAATGGTAATAAAACACGCCACTAAACATTTAAAACAATACGAATATGGCATGAGTATAAAAAGGAACGCATAACAAATGGGCTGGCAACATATTAAAACCATCAGGGAAGCGGCGGTCTAATACCCACGCGCTACTTGAAAGTGACGGTCGGGGACTGGCGCGTTACACCAAGAACGACGCGCTGGTCTCCATCCGTTACTTCCACCTGAGTTCCAGCTCAAAGGACCTAAGAGGGAGAGTGACGGTGGGGGTCCTATGCGTTGCTTCTAAGCAACGCGCAGGAGCACCGCCGTTACTTTCACCCGAGGCCTAAAACCAACGTATAGCGTTTAAATCAATCGCAGGTGAAACGACGCCCCGGGCTCGGCGCGTCGCTTGGAAACGACGGCCGGCCGACTGGCCGTCGGGCGCACCGCCTGACCAAACCAACGTAAATCAACGAGGGAGCGACGGCTGGGAGCCCTACCGTTACTCTCAATGTAACGCACCCACGAAAGACCGTCGGAGATGTGACGGTTCCTGGCGAGACTGTCACTTCACCTGGGTCGCGGACGGGTTATATATAAAAAAATCGGTTCCCTCCCGGACGATCTGAATCGCCGGGTAACGACGTAAAACCTGTAACCTGTCAAACCATGCAACCCATACGACAATATAACAACTAAAAACATCACATGCAAGGCCTAATAAGCATTAATCTCAAGAATTTCATTAAAACCCTACAAATGGAAGAAATGAACATTATGCATGCCACGGGCTCTAATCAACGGAACGAGCCACAAGAAATGATCCTAGCGAGATCAGGATTCCATCCCCCTACCTCTCGCAAGCCGAAACCGAAGAAAAGACCGCATGCAAGGAGGAAGAGCTATGAAGCCTTCACGCTCCACCTCGCTCCCACGATCACCGAACCATGCCGAAGTGGACACCTACGCGCTCCTCTCGACGCGAGGAATCCAACGGCGCCAACCTTGTCTCAATCTGACCTCGTCTCGTCCGCGATCCCTAGGAAGGGGAAAGGACGATCGCATGGAGGAGAGAGAGAGAGGGTGAGAAAATGAGAGATCGACGGGGGAGAGAGGGTGAGAGAGGGATTAAAAGAAGAAAAAAAAGAAATTAAAAAATATATAATATAATTATTATATATATTAAAATCTCATTAATTCTAATAACCCTCAAATAACTCCTAATAAATTCAAAAAAATATCAGAAAAATTCCTAAAAATCCAGGAAAATAGCCAGAAATTCCAGAACAAATAATAGAACAAAAACCATCAAGGATCCATTAAGGCACGGGCCTTACAGCGTGAGCGAGTTGTAATCAAGCGTGTCGATTAGAGCACGTACAAATTTAATTCTAAGATAAAGATTGATGAGAAACTGGTACTTTTATTCCATCAAAATAGAGGTTTACATTGCTAATTCATAAGCCATAAAGGCAAATTACAAACTTCCAAATCCAAAGTACATGATTCATGTAAAACACTAATGATCTACATAAATCCTAGGGAAAAGAAATTCACTCTTGTCCACTCCCTTGTTCAATGTCATTTTCTGCAACAATTTAACCAAAACGTAGGGTGAGCAAAAAGCTCAGTAGGATTTTATATCTCTAAAAATCAGGCAATCTTTAAGTGTTTAACAATTTAAGTAATCTTTCCAAGTTGCATCGAAAAGTGTATAACATGAGTTGAATTTTCAAGTAATTGAGATAACAAGATATCAAGAGAAAATTTCAAGTAATAACTTTGAACAAGTAAATAAATTTATGTAATTGGTCATTTCACGCAAGTCAAGTAATTCGTGTAATTTTCAAGTAATCATGTAAACAAGTAACAAGTACGAATAGTAGAATGCCGTAAAAATCTAACAAGTCATGCACTTCGGTGCAATGTCACACCGTGGTCAATTAACTCCCACGGGCAGAAGTACTTTCGGGCGCTCCTCCCAGGACCAGACCGGGCCCCATTAAAGCCAGACATTGGGTCGGTGGATCATAAGATTCCAAGTACGTTTAGACATCCACTTAACACTATGGCCAATGAATTTCAAGAATAAGCTCATTTGTAAAAAGTACAGATCTGAAAAAAATCTCAGAAGTTGCAAGAGCAGTGAATAATAATTTTAAGGCATCATGTTTAACGACATTAAGTCGTGGAATTCAAGAACGAACGGTAACTAGGAATAAAAATTCAAGTAAATAGAACTAATAGAATTATTTTAATTCCATTATTTAATCTTGTGTTCAATTGATTTAACAAGTGTTTAGGTATGTTTTCAGGAAGTTTTTTTTTTATATCCTGGAGGTATTTTAGTTTAGCCAAAACGCGGAATTTATAGTCAATCGGAATTCTATTATGAACGTGATGTAAGTAGGCACCATATTCACGAAATCATATGAGAATTCATTCTTAATTATGTTAAAATTCAAAAATATTAAGTTTCAGATAAGATGTATATACTTTTGAATTAAAATCGTGATTTCACATATTATTGATATTTTTAAAGATAATAAGATAGGATAAATGATAATAAGATAGAATAATAGATTTATCATGCAGAAAATAATTTAACATGCTAAAAAGTAATTTTTATACACAAATTTGCTGATAACACGATAAAATAGATTTTTACATGTTGTAGGTAATTTTCATATATTTATTTACTGATAGTACGATAAATATAGATTTTCATGTTTAAGAAAATAGATTTATTATGCTAAAAATAGTTTCATCATGCTGAAAATAATTCTAACATGTTAAAGTAATTCTAACATGCTAGAAATAATTTTATCATACTGAGAGTAATTTTATCATGCTAAGAATTAATATTTAACATGCTAAAATTAATACTTAACATGCTAAAATAATTCTCATATATTAACTTACCGATGAGATGATAAAAAGAAGTTTACCTTACTGATTACAGAAATTCTCTGATAACAAAATAAATTTTATCATGCTGAAATAATTTTTTACATTTATTTACTAATTATTTGATGGGAAAATAGATTTATCATGCTGAAAAATAGTTTTTAAATAGCTTTAATATGTTGACAATAGTTCTAACCTGCTAAAAATAATTATACCATGCTGGAAATAATTTTATCATGCTTGAAGTAATTTTAACATGCTGAAAGTATTTTTCATGCATCAATTTACTAATTATTTAATAGGAAAATAGGTTTAACATGCAAAAAAAATAGTTTTAAATGGATTTAACATTCTGAAAAATAGTTTTCATATCTCAGTTTGGATAAAATAATTTTATCATGCTGGAAGTGATTTTTAATATGCTGGAAATATTTTTCATGTATTAGTTTACTAATAATATGGTAAAAATGGATTTTTACATGCTAAAAATAATTTTTATTCTACAAAAATAATTTTTAACATGCTGTAAAAATTCAAACATGCTAATATTACTTTTCCTTATTTTTGGTGACTAAATGCTTACAATTAATGTGGATTCCAAATGCTATAATTCCTATTGTATGGTGACTAAACTTTAGTCCCACATTGGAAGTTAGAAAAACTTCTTTGGCTTTATATGTTACAAAGTTCACCCTTGGGTCAGGACCCAAGGGACATAAGATGTGGGCTCGAGTTGTGTGTGGATACGAAACTATTAATATATATATTTATTTGTGCCGTGCCGTGCCGTGAGGTTGGTTGGTTGGTTTTTAAAGGTAGGGTCTCGCGTTCTCAAGAACGCGCTATAGGCAATTGGCGCATTGTTCAGACCGCGCTCGCTTAGATGAGCGCCTACCTTTGAGCAGATCTAAGGAAGAGGTAGGAAAATTGCCCCAATAATAAGAAAACCATTTGATCTCCGAATCTTCCCTTCAAATCCCCTCCAATCTCCGCAGCAGCATAGCCTAGGCCACCAAAGATGAATTGAGAGTCGAATAGGGTTCTATTTATATCTAAAACTTGTCCAAATTTGTCAAGATTCCTTACCTAATTTTACCAAACCCATTAACTCTGAATTAGAAGAAAATTCCAACTTCTCCTCTTAATCTAGCCTTAATTTGGTGTGAAACCAATGTAAAAGTGGTTGGTCTAAGGTGACTGGTAGGTAAGGGTTGATTCTTGAGTCAATCTTCTAGAAATGGAGTTATTTTAATCACTTAAATGTCATATTAAACGCATGTTACGAATTTAATGTTAATTTAACCTTTATTGAATCTTTTAAACATTAATTCAGCCCATTATGGATTATCTAATGGGCCATTTGTAATCTTAATCCATTATATGGACTTTTATTGGGCTTACTATGATTTTTCTAAGGGTTAGAGTATTTAATTTCTTTTTACCTTAAGTAAATTAAAGTAAATGCATTTATCTAGTTTATTTCATCTAGTAAAAATATAATTTAATTATTTCATGAAGATTTTAATTATATAATTCATTGAAAAAAATTATTTATCATTTTAATTTATCGGGGTTCTACATCCTCCCCCACTTAAAAGAATTTGGTCCCTCAAATTCACATTATATAACTAAAATTCAAAAATTCGAATAGAGCCGTGAGATTAAGTTCGGATACTTCTTCTTGATGGACTCTTCCAATTCTCAGGTGACTTCCTCGAATCCACGCTTGCTCCATTGAACTTTTACCATCGGAATGGCTCGATTCCTTAGTTGGTGTAATTTTTGATCTAGTATCTTGATCGGTCTTTCTTCATATGATAAGTCCTATTGTAGCTTCCAATCTTCAAACTGTATCACATGCGAAGGATCGTACACATACTTCCTCAGCATTGATACATGGAAGAAATCTTGTACACCGGCCAGTTGAGGAGGCAAAGCCAACTTGTACGCCACCTCGCCGATTCTCTCCAGAATCTCCAAAGGGCCGATAAATCTTGGACTCAACTTTCCTTTGATGCCGAATCTTTTAATTCCACGAGTGGGTGCGATCTTTAAGAAGACGTGCTCCCCCACTTGGAACTTGAGGTCTCTCCTCCGATTGTCGGCATAACTCTTTTACCGTGATTGAGCTACCTTCAATATTTCTTGAATCAACTGGATTTTGTCAGTTGTATCTTGGACAATATCAGTTCCAAGCAATGCCTTCTCTCCAACCTCGCTCCAGCATAGAGGCGATCTACAGCTTCGGCCATAAAGAGCTTCGAATGGTGCCATTTGTATACTTGACTGATAGCTATTGTTATAAGCGAACTCAGTCAATGGTAAATGTTCATGCCAACTCCTACCGAAGTCTATCATGCATGCTCTCAACATATCTTCAATAATCTGATTCGTCCTCTCGGTTTGTCCATCAGTCTGAAGGTGAAAAGCAATGCTAAATCTTAGCCTAGTACCCATAGATGATTGCAAACCTTTCCAGAAGTGAGAGGTGAATCTCGGATCTCGATCCGAAATAATAGAACTTGGAATACCATACAGCCTTACGATCTCTTTGATATATAAGGTGGCTAGAACATCCACAGTCCATTTAGTTTTGATAGGTAAAAAGTGAGCGAACTTGGTTAACCGGTCCACAATTACCCATATAGCATCAAAACCACTTCGGGTCTTCAGCAATCCAACTATGAAGTCCATACCGATACTATCCCATTTTCATTCTGGTATTTCGAGAGGCTTGAGTTTACCAGCCTGTTTGAGGTGCTCGGCTTTCACGCTTACGAACTCGGCTACCTCTCTTTTCATGTTAGGCCACCAGAAAGTTCTCTTGAGGTCTTGGTACATTTTTGTAGCACCGGGGTGAATAGTGTACCTTGATCGATATGCTTCCTCCAAGATTTTACCCTTGATGGTAGAACAATAGGGTATGCAAGTTCTTCCTTTGAATAATAACCTTCCATCATCAGCTAGAAGGAAATCCGGTCGTTGATCTAGTTTCTCTTTAATTTCAACGATCATCGGATCATCATCTTGCCGTTCCTTGATTTCCGAGAGTAACTCGGGTTGGAGTCGAATATTTGCAATAAACACTCTGTCTTTCTTCTCCTCCACATTGAGGTTTAAATTTGCCATTTCTTCAAGTAGATGCCATTCTTTAACCATCAAACTTGATAATAAGGCCATTGGCTTCCGGCTAAGAGCATCAGCTACGGCATTATCTTTCCCAGGGTGGTATTGTATAGAGAAATTGAAATCCTTTAAGTATTCCATCCACCGTCTGTCTCATGTTGAGCTCCTTTTGAGAGAATAAATATTTGAGACTCTTGTGATCGGAATACACAATAAAGGCTTCGCCATAGAGATAATGTCGCCAGATCTTCAAAGCAAAGACCACAGCTGCCAGCTCTAGGTCATGCACGGGGTAATTTTCCTCGTGTTTCTTTAATTGCCTTGAAGAATAGGCTATAACCTTACCATGTTGCATTAATACACAACCTAGGCCAATTTCGGATGCATCAGCATACAATTCGAATCCTCCTCTTTCCGTAGGTAATGTGAGAATAGGGGCAGTCGTCAGACAATCCTTTAAAGTTTGAAAGCTCTTCTCGCATTCCCCGGACCATATAAAATGATTCTTCTTTCTTGTCAATCTTGTCAAAGATACCGCAATCTTGGAGAAATCCTTGATAAATCTTCGATAATATCCAGCCAATCCCAAAAAGCTTCGGATTTCCATCACACTAGTAGGTATTTCCCAGTTCTTTACGACCTCGACCTTTGAAGGATCGACAGCGATACCGTTCCGGGAAATTATGTGACCGAGAAAAGAAACTTCCTCCAACCAGAAATCACACTTGCTTAATTTGGCATAAAGTTTGTGATCTCTTAATAATTGAAGGGCCTTCTTGAGATGTTCTTCATGTTCTTCCTTTGACTTGGAGTAGATCAAAATGTCGTCAATGAAGACAACCACAAATTGATCGAGGTATGGCCTGAATACGCTGCTCATTAATTACATAAATGCGGTAGGCGCGTTTGTTAGGCCAAAAGGCGTAACGGTGAACTCGTAATGCCCATACCTACTCCGAAATGTAATCTTGTGAATATCCCCTTCCTTGATCTTTAATTGATGATAACCAGATCGAAGATCGATCTTTGAGAAATATCGAGCTCCAGAAATCTGGTCGAATAATTCATCAATCCTCGGCAATGGATATTTATTCTTGATGGTGAGTTGATTCAATTGTCGATAATCAACACATAGTCTCATCGAACCATCCTTCTTTTTAACAAAGAGGACTGGGGCTCCCCAAGGTGAAGTACTTGGTCGGATAAACCCCTTTTCCAATAACTCCAATAGTTGTTCCTTTAACTCCTTCATTTCAACGGTAGACATCCGATATGGAGCTTTAGAAACTGGTGCAGCTCCCGGAATTAAATCAATAGAGAAGATAACTTCTCTCTCTAGAGGAATACCGGGCAACTCGTCTGAAAATATATCAGAATAATCCCGAACGATAGGAATGTCCTTTAGAATGGGTTCCGTGTGCTCGGTCATTGTGATAGAAACTAAGAAACCGGTACAACCTTTCCTTAATAATTTCTCAGCTTTGAGGGCCGAAATGAGAGATATGTGTCTAGAATGCCTGATACCAGAAAATAAGAGGTTGGGGTAACCCATAAAAGTTACCATACCCAACTTGTAGTTGACATTAGCACCATGTGCAGATAGCCAATCAGCACCCAATATAACATCATATCCGTCCATCTCCATGCATACCAAGTCAGCGGGTAAGTTATAACCACTAATTAGAACTTCAATAGCAGGATAGAAATGTTTAATCTCCGTTCCCGTTCCAATAGGGGTAGTAATAGTGAGTGTAGAATCCAATGGAACAGGCTTCATAGGTAAAATATCAACAAATCTTCTAGATATAAATGAATGCGTAGCTCCGGTGTCAAATAAGACAGAGGCATGCCTTGAGTACACAGAAAGAGTACCTTCCACGACGCCTCCTTCCTCGGTAGGTTCCGCATCCATAAGAGCTTGAAGTCTTCCTTACTTTTTGACAATATGTGGAAGCTTCTCCGGTGGAGCTTGCTCGTTGAGAAGAGGACAATTCGGGATCCTATGCTCCCGACTCCCGCATCGAAGACATGCGCCGAGCTTTCTCTAACATTCCTCGGCTTTGTGTCCAAGTTTCTAGTAGAATTTGCATAATTTCTTTGATGACGTAGAGAAAGGAATAATTTGCTTGTCAAAGGTTCTTGGCTTCTTGTCCCCTTGAATGTTACGTCCACCCTTGTTGAAATTTTGCCCATCCTTGCTGAAGTTACGCCCGTCATTGGGCATTTTCTTCCTGAAGGAAGGTTTGAAACTTTCGGACCCAGTAACTTGCTCTCTCTTGGCTTCCCTTCCTCGGATGAGATCCGATAACTCCGTTGCATCTTCTAGGAGTTGTGCTCTCCGTACCGCATCAGAATAAATTTGGATATCCATTGGGGTGAGTTGAGTAATATATTGAGGCCTTAAGCCATTTAAGAACCTCCTTGCCTTCATTTTGTTAGTACCCACGAGATGTGGAGCATACCGAGATAATCTTGAAAATTGAGCTTCATATTCGGCTACCGATAAACCCCTTTGCTTCAAAGCAGCAAATTCGGCAGCCTTCCTTTCTTGCACTCGGTTGGAAAAATATTTACTATTGAAGTATTCCACGAACTATTCCCATAGAATTTGGTCGTGCGGTAAAGTAGCTTCAACCGATTCCCACCAGGCACGGGGATCTCTCTCCAGTTGGAAAGTAGCGAGTATGACCTTTTCCTCGTCAGCACATTGCATAACTCAGAATATCCTCTCGATCTCCTTAATCCAGTATTCGGCTTCATCCGGATCCGTAGATCCAGCGAACTTGGGAGGGTTCATGCTTCGGAAATTCCTATGCAAATCACCAGCTCCTCGGTTTGCTCCTCCATGAGCATCATGTTGGAGGGCTTGGGTTAAGCCTTGAACGGTGCGCTGCATCTCGCGCCATTGAGCTCTCTCGACGGCCATTTGTGAGAATTAGCCTAAAACCATAATTCTAAGGTTTAATATTTTTGTTTTGGTATTTATTTCCTTACAATTCCCTTTTTCTTAAAACTTAACCCGTGTTTCTACCCAATCTTACCGGGAAGGTTTTAAGACCTATCTAATTTCTAGATATTGATCTAAAACCTAACCTAAGTTTAAGTATCCTAGGTTTTATGTAATGTAGTCTCTGATACCACAAAGACTGTCACGCCCCGACGCGGAATATCGAGGGCGTCAGCGAGTCATAATCAAGCGTGTCGATCAGAGCATGTATAAATTTAATTCTAAGACAAAGATTGATGAGAAAATGATACGTTTATTCCATCAAAATAGAGGTTTACATTGCTAATTCATAAGCCATAAAGATAAATTACAAACTTCCAAACCCAAAGTACATGATTCTTGTAAAATACTAATGATCTACATAAATCCTAGGGAAAAAAAAATCACTCTTTCACTCTTGTCCATTCCCTTGTTCAATGTCATTTCCTATAACAATTTAACCAAAACGTAGGGTGAGCAAAAAGCTCAGTAGGATTTTATATCTCTAAAAACCAGGCAATCTTTAAGTGTTTAACAATTTAAGTAATCTTTCAAAGTTGCATCGAAAAGTGTATAACATCAGTGGAATTTCCAAGTAATTGAGATAACAAGATATCAAGAGAAAGTTTCAAGTAATAACTTTGAACAAGTAAAGAATTTCATGTAATTGGTCATTTCACGCAAGTCAAGTAATTCGTGTAATTTTCAAGTAATCATGTAAACAAGTAACAAGTACGAATAGTAGAATGCCGTAAAAATCTAACAAGTCATGCACTTCGGTGCAATGCCACACCGTGGTCAATTAACTCCTACGGACACAAGTACTTTCGGGCGCTCCTCCTAGGACCAGACCGGGCCCCATTAAAGCCAGGCATTGGGTCAGTGGATCATAAGATCCCAAGTACGTTTAGACATCCACTTAACACTATGGCCAATGAATTTCAAGAATAAGCTCATTTGTAAAAAGTACAGATCTGAAAAAAATCTCAGAAGTTGCAAGAGCAGTGAATAATAATTTTAAGGCATCATGTTTAACGACATTAAGTCGTGGAATTCAAGAACGAAAGGTAACTAGGAAGAAACTTCAAGTAAATAGAACTAATATAATTATTTTAATTCCATTATTTAATCTTGTGTTCAATTGATTTAACAAGTGTTTAGGCATGTTTTCAAGAAGTTTTTTTTATATATCCTGGAGGTATTTTAGTTTAGGCAAAACGCGGATTTTATAGTCAATCGGAATTCTGTTATGAACGTGGTGTAGGTAAGCACCATGTTCACGAAATCATTTGAGAATTCATTCTTAATTCTGTTAAAATTCAAAAATATTAAGTTTTAGATAAGATGTATGTAATTTTGAATTAAAATCGTGATTTCACATATTATTGATATTTTTAATGATAATAAGATAGGATAAATGATAATAAGATAGAATAATAGATTTATCATGCAGAAAATAATTTAACATGCTAAAAAGTAATTTTTATACACCAATTTGCTGATAACATGATAAAATAGATTTTTACATGCTATAGGTAATTTTCATATATTTATTTACTGATATTATGATAAATATAGATTTTCATGCTTAGGAAAATAGATTTATTATGCTAAAAATAGTTTCATGATGCTGAAAATAATTCTAACATGTTAAAGTAATTTTAACATGCTAGAAATAATTTTATCATACTAAGAGTAATTTTATCATGCTAAAAATTAATATTTAACATGCTAAAATTAATACTTAACATGTTAAAATAATTCTCATACATTAACTTACTGATGAGATGATAAAAAGAAGTTTACCATGCTGATTACAGAAATTCTCTGGTAACAAAATAAAGTTTATCATGCTGAAATAATTTTTGCACTTTTATTTACTAATTATTTGATGGGAAAATAGATTTATCATGCTAAAAAATAGTTTTTAAATAGCTTTAATATGCTGACAATAGTTCTAACATGCTAAAAATAATTCTACCATGCTAGAAATAATTTTATCATCCTGGAAGTACTTTTAACATGCTGAAAGTAATTTTCATGCATCAATTTACTATTTATTTAATAGGAAATTAGGTTTAGCATGCAAAAAAATAGTTTTAAATCGGTTTAACATGCTTAAAAATGGTTTTCATATCTCAGTATGGATAAAAAAAATTTATCATGCTGGACGTAATTTTTAACATGCTGGAAATATTTTTCATATATTAGTTTACTAATAATATGGTAAAAATAGATTTTTACATGCTAAAAATAATGTTTATTATACAAAAATAATTTATAACATGCTGTAAAAATTTAAACATGCTAATATTACTTTTCCTTATTTTTGGTGACTGAATGCTTACAATTAATGTGGATTTCAAATGTTATACTTCCTATTGTATAGTGACTAAACTTTAGTCCCACATTGAAAGTTAGAAAAACTTCCTTAGCTTTATATGTTGGAGAGTTCACCCTTGGGTCAGGACTCAAGAGGCATAAGATGTGGACTTGAGTTGTGTGTGGATATGAAACTATTAATATATATATTTATTTGTGCCGTGCCGTGACGTGACGTGACGTGACGTGTCGTGCCGTGCCGTGCCGTGCCGTGAGGTTGGTTGGTTTTTATGGGCAGGGTCTCATGTTCTCAAGAACAAGCTAGAGGCAATTGGCGTGTTCTTCAGATCGCGCTCGCTTAGACGATCAATGGAAAGAGGACAGAAAAATGAACAAGGTGGCATGCTTTAATTAATATTTGGCCTAAGAGACACCTACCTTTGAGCAGATCTAAGGAAGAGGTAGAAAAATTACCCCAATAATAAGAAAACCTTTTGATCTCTGAATCTTCCCTTCAAATCCCCTCCAATCTCCACAGCAATATAGCCTAGGCCACCAAGGATGATTTGAGGGTCGAATAGGGTCCTATTTATAGCCAAAACTTGTCCAAATTTGTCAAGATTCCTGACCTAATTTTACCAAACCCATTAACTCCGAATTAGAAGAAAATTCCAACTTCTCCTCTTAATCTAGCCTTAATTTGGTGTGAAACCAATGTAAAAACAGCTGGTCTAAGGTGGCTGGTAGGTAAGGGTTGATTCTTGAGTCAATCTTCTAGAAATGGAGTTATTTTAATCCCTTAAATGTCATATTAAACACATGTTACGAATTTAAGGTTAATTTAACCTTTATTGAATCCTTTAATCATTAATTCAACCCATTATAGATTATCCAATGGGCCAATTGTAATCCTAATCCATTATATGGACTTTTATTGGGTTTACTATGATTTTTCTAAGGGTTAGAGTATTTAATTTCTATTTACCTTAAGTAAATTCAAGTAAATGCATTTATCTAGTTTATTTCATATAGTAAAAATATAATTTAATTATTTCATGAAGATTTTAATTATATAATTCATTGAAAAAAAACTATTTGTCATTTTAATTTATCAGGTTTCTACACCTCCACTATTGTGTCCTCCTCCGCAGGCGACCACCCTGGTCACCCCTTACCTACAGCCGACACATTTCTACCCAGAACCGGTTGATCCAGCCGTCATGAATAAAATGATGGTGGAGAGAATGATCGAGCTGAAGCTCGCTGAAAGAAGTGAAGGTGACTACGTCGCGTTTGATGCATACAGGGTTCCATACCCACCGCATCATGCTGCCAAGCGGCTCCCTCCTGGGATTAGCAAGCCGCCAAAGTTCGACAACTTCAACGGGAAGGGATCCCCAAAGGAGCATGTCGCTTATTATATGACCATCATGGGCGATCTGGCCACCGATGAGTCGTACCTCCTAAAATTTTTTGGGTTCTCGCTAATGGGGCTCGCATTTGAATGGTACTCCAGTCTTCCGGTCGGGTCGATCAGCGACTGGCCAGATATGCAGAAGAAATTCAGGGAAAGGTTTCACATCACCGAACGGGATGTCACGGTGGCTGAACTCTACTCAACAAGGCAGAGGGCGGATGAGACAGCCCTTGAATATATCAAGAGGTGGAGAAACCTCGGAATGAGATGCAAGCATCCCCTGCACCAGGAGGACGCTGTACAAATCTGCAAGCAGAACCTCAGGAGAGAGGTACTAGAACAGATGATTGGCATAGAAATCTGGTCGTTGGATCGCCTGAATAATGTTGTGGCCGAGGTAGAAGCCTTCCTGGCAAGACCTGCCCCGACATCAACTATTGCCACTACACAAAAAGGCAAGGCAGTAGAACGGCGCCAGGCGCCTAAAGAAGCGAACGCCCTTGATATCAAGGCGTTTGAACAGCAAAAAGACAAAGGCAAGAAGGCAGCTTCCCCTCAGCCTACTAAGACCGAAGATGGCAAAGAAGGTCCGTCGCTTCGGGATAAGATGAAGAAGGCCTACTCTTTCCCGAAGGAGACCAGGATCTTGTATGATTGGGTTACCCAATATGATAAGGTCACCCTGCCCGAGCCAAAGAGGCCGGAGGACCTGAAAAGAAGAGATAGTCCAAGATTTTGCCCTTACCACCAGATGCTGCGACATCCAATTGAAGACTGTTATGTTTTCAAGGATATTATCGAAGACATGGTGAAGAAAGAAGAGATAGACTTGGGGGAGTACAAGGTTGACCCTCCACAACCGCATGAAGCGCCTCTGAGAAGACCCGCGGTCAACATGGTCTCCCTATATCAGGCATTGCCTGAGGAGACCACAGAAGCCAGCACCTGGCACACCTATGAAGCCTGCTTTCTGACCCCAATGAAAGAACAAGAGGGATAGCAGCAAGTCCCTGCAAAAAAATCAAGAAGAGAGACATATCTTGCCCGAAAGTGGGAGTGCAGATCCGTGGCACCACACCACGACCCTCTCTGCCAGTGGCAACACCTGTGTGGACCAATCCACCTACAATCATCAGAATACCTACCCACAACCGGAGGAGGCAGACTCCATTGCCAGTGGTCAAGGAAATTGGTCTAGAAGCCCGACAGCTGCAAGACTATATAAATGGGCTAGATGAATATGTACAGCCCGTATTGGAGCCTTTACTGGTACGGGATTATGTCCCGCGGTAGGAATTAGAACAACTTTCACTGAAGCAGGAAGAGGAAGCTGACAAAGCATCGAACAAGGATGGCGGCCTGTTCTGGGGGCAAGCACTAGCCGAGGAAAAGAAAAGAAGACGAAAAAAGAAAAGAAGGGCCAGCAAGGCTACAAAGGATATAATCCTTTCTTGTAACACCCTCTCTACTATATTCAATTTGCCTGGTGAGGAGGATGAAGAAGAAATATGTTTTATGCCCGTTGCCGAGGCAAGCCAGGCCGAAGCCGTGACTGCTGCACATGCGACCCGGTCGAGCCGAAGATGGGGGCGTCAGCCGCCCGCCAACCACAATATTATCTTCAGGGGGGAATAGCCCTATAAGATAACCCCTTCGGAGGTCAGGGGAGTCTAGATCCCTCCTCCATCAGGCCTATACAATCAGAGTGGGGGTAGCATTGTCACCCATTCCTTCCTGGAGTTCCTGAAGATGTCGAAAGGGAAGCAGCCATGCCAGGATGCCGAACCAACAACGGGGGGCACTCACCCGTAGCTCCAGTAATCTTCGAAATTGTCGGATGAAGAAGAAGCTTGCCCGACGGCAGCCAATGAGGGACAGCAAGGAGACGACCCCAAGCAGAAGGGTGCAGCCTCAGAGCCCGATGAAGCAGGCCCATCAGGGGCCGTAATTCAAGACTCTCCCAAGCCTAGGTGGGAAGAAGAAATGAAACTATTCAATGTATGAGTAGGAAGCGGGGTAGTCAAGCTATTGAAAAAGCTCCCGGCGAGATTCACTATCTGGGAAATCCTCTGTCTGAGTGAAGAGACCCGATAGGTGATCATTACTGCTCTACAGACACCTGCTCAATATGAAACGTGTCTGGCTGAAGCTCTACTGGAGACTAACGTGACCTTCACTCAAGAAGACATGCTGCTCCCCACTACCAGCCACAACAGGCCGCTGTATATGAGAGGACATCTGAATGGCCGGGAGTTGAATAGAATTCTGGTGGATCCCGGGGTGGCCGTTAATATCCTGCCATACAGGATATATGAGAGGCACTACTTCAACATGCGCCTCCAAAAAGTCAGAGTTATGCGTATCGTCGGCTTCAACCAAAAGTGTGAGGTGTCGCTAGGAGTAGCAGAATTCACACTCACTCTGGTGGACATTGTCACAAGGGTGCAGTTTCACGTCATCGATTCCCTCACCTCGTACAAGGCGCTGCTTGGCCGTCCTTGGCTACATAAGAACATGGTGGTGCCCTCTACACTCCACCAATGCATCAAATACAACCTGGAAGGGAAGGAAGAAAGAGTATTTGCTGATCTCCACCCATTCGAAGTGTTCGATTGTCACTTGGCGGACGCCCCTCTATATGCAGAATGGTCGCAGAAGACCTCTGAAGCCAAGACCTCTTCCGGCACATCAAAAAGCACCTCCAGTGCCGACTGGTTCCCTCCGCCGCCGCGCGGGTATGTTAATCCCAAGACGGTCTCACACATCACTATCACCGAGAACGTGGGCAGGGTAGCACCTCCCGCCATCTACCCCGAAGCTAATGAAGCCAAGGTTGACCAGCGGCATGACCACATCGGGATCCCGGAAGGCCTTACCAAGCCAATTCTCGGCCTCGATAATATCATAGTCTAACCTTTCAAAGATTGGGAGGTGGCATAGATAGATGGCCCAGCAGCTTGTTTTACACAGCTGAGGAGCATCCTACACAGGAGGATACTGATTGTCATCTACCTGAAGATATAGAAAACTCGTCAATTCCCGTACAGGGGTTGGCATTTGTAACAAATCGAATGGACAAGATGTTTCAGAAGCAGCACATCCCCTCTGGCCAGCCTCGCAAGAAGAAAGAAGCATTCCAGAAGTTGTGGTATCCCCCAAACATGGATAAAGAAATGAGACGTGTCTCTCAACACCTAGGGTTGGGCTTCACCCTTGAGGAATACTATTACAGTGGGCGCTATGAAGTGGACACCATCTCCGCTTTCTACCCGACTGAGGATAACTCACTGCGGGAAACTTTCGATGAACACCCAGCAGAAGCTGAACATACTGAACCAGCTCAACCAAGAAACTTGGAGTCAGAAGCCATATTCCCCTGCCGGTGCTGGGAGCAGGTCTATCCCGAGGAAGCGGCTCTTCAAGCCAAATTCGACACGGCTAGCTGTAGTGAAGCTGAAGATACTGAAGAAGTAGGGCTCCCTCCCTCCAGTGACCCTCCTCTTATGATGACGTCAGCGCTTCTCGAACCAATCAGGGAAGCTTCTTCCAAGCCTGATCAAGAGATGAATGCTGCTAGAAAAGAAAAGGCTACCTCCACTGAAGATATGGTGATCCAAGAGGGCGGGACCTTCCCACCTTGTACCTTGGAGTTGCAGTGCTGCTCTAACTCAATGATAAACAATTACCAGTCCTTAACGACTGCAAGCCCGTCAACGGGGGATGAGGCAATCGACTCATCCCTCGAAATTACAGCTGAGGTGGATTTGCTAGCAGAGCAATTCACACAGCCATTACCGACTGAACCAGAGATTCCTGATGAAGCTCAGATGAGGCAGAATGAAGAGATCGAGGTCCTCGACCTCGAAGATGATATACCCGACTTTGTCAACCTCCAGCCGGCACCCCCGGAGATAGAAGACGAAGGCCAAGCCGCAGTCGATGAATTGATAGAAGTTAACTTGGGAAACGAGGATGACCCCTGGCCAACCTTCCTCAGTGCCCAGTTATCTACTGAAGAACAAAGTCTGTACATCCAACTGCTACAAGAATATCGGGATTGCTTCGCTTGGACCTACAAGGAAATGCCAGGATTGAGCCCTGCAGTCTCACAACATGAGCTGGCCATAAGCCCTGAAGCTGAGCAGGTGAAATAGCCACCGCGGTGCATGAGACCAGAGCTCATCACTCAAATATGCAAGGAGGTTTACAAGCTCATTGATGTGGGTTTCATCGAAGAAAATTAATATACCACGTGGCTGACTAATATCGTGCCTGTGAAGAAGAAGAATGGGCAGATCCGGATATGTGTTGACTTCCGAGATCTGAATAGAGCCTGCCCCAAGGATGACTTTCCGGTACCAATAACAGAGGTCATGATAGATGCAACAATCGGCCATGAGACCCTATCATTCTTGGATGGGTCATCCGGCTATAAGTAGATATGGATCGCGGAGCATGACCGCGTCCACACTGCCTTCCGATCTCCCAAGGGCATTTATCACGACAAGAGGATGCCGTTCAGATTAGAGAACGCTGGCGCAACTTATCAGTGGGCGATGACTAGAATATTTGATGAGCTGCTCTACCACAAGGTCGAGTGCTATATAGATGACCTGGTAGTCAAGACCAGAAAGAAAGAAGACCATCTACAGGACCTCTGAGTTGTGTTTCAAAGGCTCAGGCAATATGAATTAAAAATGAACCCCATGAAGGGTGTGTTCGGGGTATCTAGTGTAAAATTCTTGGGCTTCATTGTCAGATATCGGGGAATTGAGATAGACCCCGTAAAGATCATGGCAATCTAGGAGTTACCTTCGTCAAGGAACCTCTCTGAGCTGAGATCGCTACAAGGCCGCCTGGCATACATTTGGCGGTTTATATCCAACTTGTCCGGGTGATGCCAGCCCTTTCACAAGCTAATGATGAAGGATGTTCCCTTTTACTAGGATGAAGATTGTCAGACAGCATTTGACAAGCTCAAAGACTATCTGAAGACTCCTCCAGTGCTGGGCGCACCGATGAAAGGATGGCCGCTAGTCCTCTACATAGCAGCCACATATAACTCCCTGGGGGCAATGCTTGCCCAGAATAATGAAGAAGGGAAGGAACAAGCCCTCTACTACCTCAGTCGAAGAATGGTCAGAACTGAGGAGAGGTACACCTATATCGAGAAGATCTGCCTGGCACTGGTCTTCTCGATCAAGAAGCTTCGACACTATATGTTGTCGCATGAAGTTAAGCTAATTTCCAAGGAAGATCAGCTTAAGTATATCATGTCTCAACCGGCACTCAAAGGCCGCCTAGGCAAATGGGCGGTGATCCTCATGGAGTATGATATCTCTTACATGCCGCAAAGGGCCGTCAAGGGCCAGGCCATCGCAGACTTTTTTGCTGAGCATCCAGTGCCTGAAGACTGCCCGCTGGAACCAGAGCTTCCTGAAGATGAAACCCTAGAGGTCGGCCAGGTGCAGCCCTCTCTATGGCAGCTGTATTTAGACGACGCTTCCAGAATTGATACCTCAGCTACTGGGTCAGCCAAAGTCAGAGCGGGGGCAAGCATAGTCCTGAAATCTAGAGAAGGAGAAGTCATATATACATCTTGTTCAATAAACAAGCCATGCACAAACAATGAAGCAGAATATGAAGCCCTCATAATCGGTATGCAAATTGGTCTGTCATGGAGATCCAGATGTTGGGAGCATTCGGGGATTCCATGCTAGTTATAAAACAGCTGGAAGGAGAGTTCGATGTGCGGAAGCAAGAACTCCTCCCTTACTATTAGCTGGCACTCCGCTTGATGGCGAAGTTCTATTTCATCAAAATCAAGTATATTAATCGAGGATAGAATGCTCAGGCGGATGCCCTCGCGAAGCTGGCTAGCTCTTTGGCGATCTCACCAGACATAAGCCTGAATATAGCAGTAATCAACCGTCGGCAGGTCCCCAGTGTAACAGAGGTTCTGGCCGATGAACAAGAAAATGAAGTGGCCGCTGTCGAAGAAGTTCAACAGCCCGATTGGCGGGAACACCTTCTGCATTGGTTTCAGCACCAACAGCTCCCGCGAGAAAAAGAACAAAGAATGAAGCTCTTGAGGGTCAAAGACTCTTACGAGATGAGAAGCAGAACCTTGTTCCGAATAATGGCCGATGCCCGAAAGAAAGTCTTGCTCCATTGCTTGTCTTCAGTAGAAGCTGGTCAGGTAATGCAAGAAGTCCACGCCAGGTCAGCGGGAGCACATCAGGCCGGGCCAAAAATGAAAATTGAAATAAAGAAATTGGGCTATTATTGGCCCTCCATGTCTGACGACTGTTGCAAGTTTGCTAAAGCTTGCCAAAAATGTCAAGAGCACGCCAACGTGTCCAGGAGACCACCGGTGCCACTACATCCCACAGTCCCAAGTTGGCCATTCGCCCAATGGGGCATGGACGTGGTAGGGCCACCGCCAGCATCTTCTTCAGGATGCAAATATATCTTAGCAACCATAGACTACTTCTCCAGATGGGCAGAAGCAGTTGCGCTAAGAGATGTGATGGGAGAATTGGTCGCAAGATTCTTCCGGTAGAATATAATATTCCGGTTTGGGGTTCCCAGCCGAATTATCTCTGATAATGGCAGCCATTTCAGAAAGGTTTATCGACTGGCCGATAAATACAAGATTGACTGGAGGACCTCGTCCCCCTACAATCCTAAGGCCAATGGACTTGTAGAGGCCTTCAATAAAACACTATGCACGCTGCTGGCAAAGACTGTCAAGTCTAACAAAAAGGACTGGGAAGAAAAGATGTACGGAGCGCTTTGGGCCTATCGTACAGTCAATAAAATCCCAACCGGTTGTTCACCATTCTCCCTCATATATGGGTCGGAGGCTGTGGTGCCGATCAAATTGGAGGTCCCCTCGCTGCGAGTTGCCATCCAGCATGGGTTGGCTAGCGGTGAACAAACCAACATAGAAAGAAGACTGGAAGAGCTTGCCAAGCTCGAAGGAAAGCGTCTCCACGCGTAACAAAATATTCAACTTTACCAAGCTCGCATGGCCCGTGCTTTCGATAAGCTGGTCAAAGGTCGAGAATTCAAGAAGGGTGACCTAGTAATGGTCAAAAGAAGAGAAGTGATGGCCTCCAACCCCAAAGGGAAGTTGGTTGAAAACTGGGTCGAACTTTATGTCATCCGCCGAGTATATGAAGGGGGTACGTACGTCCTTGTAGATCACAAAGGAGTCATCAAATTCTCCCCCCTTCATGGAAAACATATGAAGCTATATCACGTAGCTCAAAGGGCGTTCCCAGAATGACCGAAACCCACCTTGGTTTAGTGGCACTCCGCCCTGGCCGAGCTCTACCAGCCTTGGTCTGGTGGCACTCCGCCCTGGCCGAGCTCTACCCACCTTGGTCTAGTGGCACTCCGCCCTGGCCGAGATCTACCCACCTTGGTCTAGTGGCACTCCGCCCTGGCTGAGCTCCCAAAAATTATATATAATACAACATCGCCATTATGAGCCTTACGCCCGAATCGACATGAAATCTATCCTTTGCGTTAGCATTACCTTCTTACTAATGAATAAACCCCTTTTTCTATGCAAGACTTCGTGTCCTAGCCTACTCTCTTAAAAAATCGCCATTACGGGCCTTACGCCCTAATCGGCATGAAATCTAGCCTTTGCGTTAGCATTACCTTCTTGCTAACGAATAAACCCCTTTTTCGGCGCAAGACTTCGTGTCCTAGCCGACTCTCTTACAAAATTGCCATTACGGGCCTTATGCCCGAATCGACATGAAATCTATCCTTTGCGTTAGCATTACCTTCTTGCTAACGAATAAACCACTTTTTCGGCGCAAGACTTCGTGTCCTAGCCGACTCTCTTACAACATTGCCATTATGGGCCTTACGCCCGAATTGGCATGAAATCTATCCCTTGCGTTAGCATTACCTTCTTGCTAACGAATAAACCCTTTTTCCGGCAAAAGACTTCGGTCCTAGCCGACCCTCACATAATATCACCATTGCGGGCCTTACGTCCGAACTGGTTAAAACTCCTCCTTTGCGCTGGCATTATTCCTCTACCAATGAATAAACTACCTTTATTGGCATAAGACCATGTGCCTCAGTCATTAGCTATCTGCTGTCACCAAGGGCCAAATATCACATGTTGACCTGTCAGCATTCTCTTGTCATATGAATTCAACAACAAAAAAAGGAAAAAGAATAAAAAATGAGGCTTAAAATAGAGGTGCCTCGCCGACCTTGTTCCTACATTAGGACAAGGGCAAAAAATGGCTATAACCCGACTATGGTGAAAACCCGAAAGGGCGCCGCAGGCAAAATCGGGTACCCTGTCACGTGAAAACCCGCAAGTGCGCGTGGGTAAAAGCAACAGGGGGCTGGCTTCGGCGAAGACCCGAAAGGGCGCTCAGGCCAGTAATGTGGTAATTTAAAGTTCCCCTTCACCCTCATCCTAATGAAACTCCAAAAGGGACGATCACCATGAGTCTCGCCGGAGATCTTTTCTCTCCACAATAACCTTGTGACCCTTGTCATCATCGGCAAGATCGGTCAACCTCCTTGTGATCCTTGTCATCATCAGCAAGATCGGTCAACCTCCTTGTGACCCTTGTCTGTTGTGTCTCCTGATTTTGATGATACCAAATCACAAATCATTAGTAGAGGTTTGAGAAATATCTAACTTAATTTGGTTTGATAAATTGATTAAACAAGTGCAGAAGAATCTCACTAAGTGATGTCTCGACACGGCCCAATCATGTCTCGACACATCCAGAAGAGATTATGTTCAAATTCCAACATTTGAGCTCCGACATACCAAAATGTGTCGACACATCCAACTCATGTCTCGACACATCCAGAAGAATTCAAGCTGAAGCCATTCTGACTAAGTATTTGGATTCACCGATGTCTCGACACACTGAGTGAAAAGTGTCGACACATTCGTGTGGTAATCTTTACATAAGGCACTCATGTCCCGACACCTTCTTACAACAACTCTACACATGGCTCACATGTCTCGACACCGTTTGGTGTTGTCTTGACTCATCAGCCATGGTTCTTCAATAACTTCAAGAACTTCAAAGGGATGTCTCGACACACTGGGGGTAAAGTGTCGACACATCAACGTTCAACCAGAACACGTTCAAAATTGGCAGTAGCAGACGACAAGGCTTTTCAAAGGGATGTCTCGACACACTAACAGAAAAGTGTCGACACATCCATGGTCAACCAGAATAATTCTCCAAGATTTTGAAAGGAATGTCTCGACACACTGACAGGAAAGTGTCGACACACTTTGTTCGTCCAGAACGGATCTGAATCCGACGGAAGCTGATTTCAAGATCCAGAACATAATCCAGAGGATCCGTTTACTCTGGAAAAAGCCGTCAGATTACTTTGGTGTCAGAAGACTGTGATTTGGCAGAGTTTTTTGTTGAAGGAAATCATACCTTTGCTGCTATGGTCTCTTACCTACCCACATTCCTGTAGACTTGACGTGAATGGAGTCAACTGTACAAGTGGAAGCAGATCAAATAATGTGGATGTGACATTCTGGGTGTTGCTTGAAAAGTGGACAACATTGGTGTCGCCCAAGGACACCAATATACATAAGGAGCATGAGCTCCAATTCGAATGAAAAGGAGAGCAGCAGGTGAGCTGAGAAGAGTGCTAAGGAGAAAATGAAGAAGAAGAAAATGTGATGTCCAAGCTACTCTTCGTCCTGATGCTGCCGGCGTGAGTCGAACTAGAAGAAGACATTTTCTCTTCCTCATGATGAAAAGAGATCTTCTATGGCTGCTATGAAGATTCAATGAGAAGAAGAAAGCCAAGGCTCTCTCAAGCTCATTCCCGGACAGGAGTCTTCTTTGTCATAGTGCTTTCATTACGATACTCTGTCTGGCCATTTCATATTTAGTTTACTTTTCTTCTAAACAAACTTCATATCATTAGATCCCTACCTGCGTGTAGGAAGACAGAAGGTGTGGTCGCCTATCTGTGTGGTTTGCTGTGTGATCCCACAAGCTGTGTGACAGTGGAGTGTGAAAGTGTGTCTCTCAGTTAGAAGCTATGAATCAGCTGTTGTGCGTTGACACTAGTGAAGCCTCACTGTGTTGTGTGAGGGGTGGACGTAGGTCTCTAGATTGAGACTGAACCACCTTAAAGATATTATCTTGTGGTTTATTTTCTCTCTTGTTCCAATGGTATAAGCTTGATAGGACCGTTTCTAGGCATCCTGTGTGCATCTAGCTTCTCAGATATCAACTATTATCTGCCTCTTTATCTACTGTGTTAGTCTTAGCTTTTAATTCCGTAAAAAATGGCAAAAAGGGGCTGATCTATTCACCCCTCTCCTCTAGATCTGCCTATCACCACTCAACAAGTGGTATCAGTGCTAGTCTCTCTGAATGTTGTCTAACGACTTTGAGAGAACTGGTGATATGACTTCTAAAGGTCCTATGGATGAAGGAAATTCTGTAAATAGGCCTTCCTTATTCACTGGGACAAATTATCCTTACTGGAAAAACTGCATGCATGTCTTCATTAGAGCCCAGGATCATGAAGTCTGGCAAGTGATCAGCAAGGGACCATTTGAGGCGCCTCCGGACGAAGATACATGGACTAAAGATCAAATCAGGCAATCAACTCAGAACTGGGGGGCCAAGCATATCATGTACTGCTCCCTTCATCCAACCGAATACTCAAGAGTGTCAACTTGCAAAACTACAAAAGAAATGTGGGATCGCCTTGAGGTAATATATGAAGGGACACAGCAGGTACGTGCAACCAAAGCTAATATGTTGGTATCTGAATATGAGAAGTTTAGAATGAAATCTTAAGAGTCCATTTCGGACATGTATGCTAGGCTAACCTCACTCACTAATGGCTTGACTGAGCTAGGTAAGACATACACTGAGCATGAGATAGTAAGAAAGATACTGAGATCACTAACTCCTATCTGGCATACAAAGGCCATTGTGGTTAAAGAATCAAAAGAGCTTACCACCATCAAAGTAGAAGAACTCATAAGGTCCCTGATGACCTATGAGATGAATCTGAAAAACAAAGAAGCTGAGGTAAGTAAAAAGAAGCCTCTGGCTCTTAAAGTTGGACCAAGCACCAAGGACCTATCTGATGATGAAGAGCCTTCAAGCTGCAACACTGAAGAAGATGAAGTTACCCTATTGACAAGAAAGTTCAGAAAGTTTTTAAGAAAGGAAGGTACATGCTTTACTACGAAGAAGCCCTAAGTAAAAAGATGTTTCAGGCCAAGACCTGAAAATGCTAAAAAATCTGAAAAGCTTGTATGTTACTTTTGCAGGAAACTAGGACACATCAAGTCTAAATGTCCTGAAGGAGCTAAGAAAGCTATGCCCAGGTGGAAGAGCAAGAAGAAGCAGGCCATGGTGTGCACATGGAGTGATGAAGAAGAAGAAGAAACTGAAGATAACTCCTCTGAAGAGGAAAAAGATGATCTCTGTCTAATGGCCAAAGGAGAAAATGACAGCGAGGTGAGCTCTCCCTTTGAACATTTCTCCACTGATGATTGGGAAGAAGCTTACTTTGAACTGATGAATAAATACGAAGTATACAGAAAAGAAAACAAAACCTAAAAAAAAAGGTTGAATCTTGTGGGCATGATAAAACTCTCAATGAAAAGATAATCTCCTTAGAAACTGAAATTGAAGATCTAAGAAAAATGAATGAGAATCTTGAGGAAG
The DNA here is from genome assembly GCA_022559845.1 of Amorphophallus konjac. Classification (NCBI taxonomy): domain Eukaryota; kingdom Viridiplantae; phylum Streptophyta; class Magnoliopsida; order Alismatales; family Araceae; genus Amorphophallus; species Amorphophallus konjac. Next base: position 426,585,083 of record CM040121.1, on the reverse strand, counting down.
GAAGAAAAGAAATGAGAGATTTGGAAGATGAAAATGAAAGGCAAAGAGATGAAATTGATGAATTAAAATTAAAAATGCAAAGCTATGTAAAGGACAACAATCTGTGCAATGAAAAGGCTGAAGCCTTTAAACAGGTCAACTCTCAACTGTTGAAAGAAAATGAGAAACTTCAAAAGGACCTAGCAGATAAACAAACCTCTCTTGAAAAATTTGTTGATGAAAGTGAAAACTTGAATGCCCTGCTAGGAACCAAAATAAACTTCAATAGAGAAGGGCTAGGATATGAGCCTACCAAAAAGAAAACATTTGGGCTAAAGATCACCACTTTTGTATCATCTTCTGAAGCATCAACCTCCAAATCAACACACCAAGAAAACATTGAAAACAAGGGACAAGAAAAGATAAAAGAACCAATCAACAAAACTTTCCAACAACCCAAAAAGATTCACAAACAATCCCAAACAGGTCGACAACCGTCCAAGCCTCAGCCTGCATATCACAAAGGAAGAGAGAGTTACATTGTTAGAATAGGTCAGGACACTCCATGGAATAGGTCGACACCCACCAGGTCAAACGCCCAACAAAATCCCAGGTTTGCACCAACAGGTCGACAGTTTCCATACAGGAGGTCGACACATCTCTCATCCAGAAACAGTTATAGACGGACTGAACAGTGGACAGGTTGAGACGTTGCCTTCTATAGATCGACACCTCTATGGGTAAGAAACAATAATGCTCCCTATGGTCATAGGTTCACTCAACCCCAACGACCTAGACAATATGACACTTCCTACTCATCTAGACCAACAAACTGGAATAGATGGTCTAATCAACAATCCTTCTTCACCACTTCCAAAACCCACAAAGTCCAAAAGACTAAAGAGAAGAAAAATCAGAACTCCCAACAAAGCAAAGATGCTAAGAAAGTTTGGATTTCGAAGTCTGTCTTATCCTACTTTGCAGAAATGAAGAAACTATTGGGACCCAACTATCCTTAGGTTCCAAAGATTGTCACCTAATTCCTTGTGCAGGAGTGTCTTGCAGCCGTGCACAACCGCTGGTATCTTGACAGTGGCTGCTCAAGACACATGACTGGAGACAAAACCAAATTCTGTCTCCTGGTTGAAAAGGAAGCTGGACATGTCACATTTGGAGGAAATAACAAAGGAAAAATCATCGGTTCAGGTAAAGTTGCTAAGAACCCCTCCAACTCAATTGATAATGTATTACTTATTGATGGTCTGGAGTACAATTTGCTGAGCATTAGCCAACTATGTGATAAAGGTCATACTGTTATTTTTGACTGAAATGAATGTAGGATCTTGCAACCTAATTCTAAAGAAACCAAGTTTTCTGGTAAAAGAGTCAATAACGTGTACATGATTGACTTAGATGACCCTGCTCACATAAATCTTTATCTTGCTACATCCAAATCTGAATTAGCCTGTTTGTGGCATCGCAGACTAGGACATGTTAGTTACAACACTCTTCATAAATTGGTGAAGCATTCCATTGTCAAAGGTCTGCCTGAAATTAAATTCAAACTGAACACTAAGATTTGTGATGCATGTGCTCAAGGAAAATAGACTATAAAGCCATTCAAAAGTAGAACTGAAAACTCATCATCTAAACCACTTGAACTAATCCATATGGACTTGTTTGGTCCAACCAAAACAACTAGCTTAAGTGGTAAAAGATATGGTTATGTCTTGGTGGATGATCTTACTAGATTCACTTGGGTATTCTATCTTGCACATAAAAATAATACATTTGATGAGTTTCAGGCACTGTATATGCAAGTGAAGCAAGATGGTAAGTTTAAAATTTTTAACATCATTTCAGATCATGGTGGTGAATTCGACAATGTTGACTTTGAAAATTTATGTAGGACTGAAGGAATCATTCACAAGTTTTCATCACCACGGACTCCTGAGCAAAATGGGATAGTTGAGAGGAATAACAGAACTCTCATAGAGATGACACACACAATGCTTGCTGAAAGGCATCTACCAAGGAGATTTTGGGTAGAAGCGATAAACACTGCATGCTATATCATCAACCGCTCAATGGTAAGGCCCCTCACCAAAATGACTCCATATGAGTTGCTGAAAGGTAAAAAGCCATCTCTCTTTCACATGAAAGTGTTTGGGTCAAAGTGCTTTATTCATAACAATGACAAAAGAGTTCTGGACAAGTTTGAGCCCAAGAGTGAAGAAGGGATATTTCTTAGGTACTCTGACAAGTCTAGAGCTTATAGAGTCTATAATCTTAAGACCCTTTGTGTAGAAGAATCCCCTCACATCACTTTTGATGAGATTGATCACAACAACTCTTGCAGGGAAGATGATGATGGGGAATTCCTGAACATAAGAGGAAAAGAGGAACTTCCACAAGAAGAGACACAAGCAAATGAGGACCAAGGAGAACCAAGTAATGCTCCAGTCACCGAAGCAGATGAAGGTAATGCACAACCTGATCTAAGAGTGTTGAAAGATCATCCGTTGGAAAACAACTTAGGTAATCTGCATGACCGAACCAAAACTAGGTCTCATTTCAAAATTATGGATGAAATTGAAAAACTTGCTCTTGTGTCTCAAATTGAACCCAAAAATATTGTAGAGACCCTAAAAGATGAAAGCTAGTTCAATTCCATGCATGATGAGTTAAACCAGTTTGAAAGAAATAAAGTATGGCATCTTGTTCCAAGTCCTAAAGAAAAATCAGTCATAGGAACAAAATGGGTGTTCAGAAATAAGCTAAGCGAAGATGGAAAGATAGTAGGAAACAAGTCTAGATTGGTTGCTCAAGGGTATAATCAAGAATTTGGCATAGATTATGAAGAATCTTTTGCTCCTGTTGCTAGACTTGAGGCCATTCGAATTTTGTTAGCATTTGCATGTTCTCATAAGATCAAACTGCAGCAAATAGATGTTAAGAGTGCTTTTCTTAATAGTCTTATTAAAGAAGAAGTCTATGTAGAGCAACCCCCCGATTTTGAATGCACATATTTCAAAGATCATGTTTAAAAGTTGGACATGGCTTTGTATGGCTTGAAGCAAGCACCTAGAGCTTGGTACGACAGACTAAGCTCATACCTCACCGAACAAGGGTATTCAAGAGGTAATGTAGATCAGCCACTATTCACCAAGAAACAAGGTAAAGATATCTTGATAGTTCAGATTTATGTGGATGCCATAGTGTTTGGGTTCACTAAACCTCAAATGTGTGAAGAGTTTGCTAAACTCATGACCAATGAATTTGAAATGAGTCTAATGGGTGAGCTTCAATTCCTTTTTGGCTTACAGATTAGTCAAAGCAATGAAGGCTGCTTTATCAATCAAGCCAAGTATGTGAAGGAGTTGCTTAAAAAGTTTGATCTGACCAACTGTAAGCCTTTAGGAACTCCAATGGGGACTGCCACTTCACTGGATGCAAATGAACAAGGCATTCTTGTAGATGCAAAGAGATACAGAGGTATGATTGAATCATTACTCTATCTAACTACATCTAGACCAGATATTCAGTTTAGTGTTTGCCTTTGTGCTAGATTTCAGTCTAGTCCTAGAGAGTCCCACTTGACTTCTGTCAAGCGTATCTTTAGATACCTTGCTGGCACTCAAGAATTGGGACTATGGTATCCTGCATCTTGTGAACTTTCACTTATTTCTTATTCAGATGTAGATTATGTAGGATGCAAACTGGACCGCAAGAGCACTAGTGGCTATTGCCAATTTCTTAGTGGGTGTTTAGTTTCTTGGGCTTCCAAGAAACATCACTCGGTTGCACTCTCAACTGCAGAAGCAGAATATGTTTCTGTAGGGAGTTGTGGCACCCAAGTACTGTGGATCAAACACCAACTACAAAACTATCTAATAGATCTTGGCTGTGTACCCATTCTGTGTAATAACACAAGTGCCGTAGATCTTGTAAAAAATCCAGTCATGCATTCTAGGACTAAACATATTGAAATTAGGCATCACTTTATAAGGGATGAAGTTCTCAAAAATCACTTTGAGCTCCATTTTGTAGGCTTAGAAAATCAGATTACAGACATCTTGACAAAACCCTTAAGCAATGACAGGTTCACAACTCTAAGGAGAGAGCTTGGTCTATGCAGACCTCAGTCCACTCAGGTTTGAGCTATCAATTCCTCCTTAATGATCTGCTTACTTGTCTTTACCATAATTGAAACAAGCATATCTGAATTGATTTAGATCTGGTCCATTTGGTGTATGAACCTTGCCTGGAATGATGGTCACATTCAGGGGGAGCTTGCTTGTGCTTATGAATGTCTTTAATTAAACATCATATTGTGACTGCATGGTATATCAAATGTTGAGAAGTGAAATGACAGGTTACGCCTGTCAGGAAACTCTCCTCATGCGTGAGGACATGCCTCCATCAAGTACCATGAGTCAGAATTACACATTGCTATCTGCATAGTTGATCTCTAGTGCATAAGCATGTTTAAAGCTGTAGCATCCAATCAAGCATTTCTCAGTGGCAGTAAAATGTAAAACCTCTCTTGAATGGTAGTCTGAAAGAATAAAGTCAGAGGCATTGGCAGTAAAAGATGGCAGGTGTCTGTCAGAAATGAAGAATCACAGAAGCTAGCAGAGAACAGTTTAATGTACTGATATGTGTCGAGACATGTTGAACAATGCCTGTTGAACAGGTCGACACCTCATTAATATGTTTCGAGACATACAACTTAGAAACTGGTGTTTAGATTGACACCTTCAAGTCATGTGCCGAGACTGTCTCACTGTCGCTTTGGTTTTGAAGAACAAATGGAGAGTTTCCTTGACTCCCTCTTTCCACTGCTTCTTTCATTTCCACCTCAAATCTCCTGCCTCTGAACCTTCACTTTTCACCGAGTATCAAGTGAGGGGGAGTTGAGAAAATTTTCATTCATCTATACAACACTGGGTGAGTCTTGTTGTATTACTCCTGTTAAAGAAATGGTTTCTTGTTTATAATCCTCATTTTCGTGAATCATTGCATTAAGTTTTACCAAACTTGCATTCATAATAGGATTGAACCATTTCTTAAGTCCTTGAAAATAACCCTTGCCCCTACGTCTGAAACTTCACTACAACTTGGCTTCTTGGCTTTTGAATTGATTGGCATGTATTGTCTTTAAACATATTCCCATCTTGAAGTCTATTAGAGAATACACCTCTAAAAACCATGCTGCTATAATTTCAGAGCAATGACCTCTCTTCAGAGAAATTAGATCCTTCATCAATGAAATGAAAGGTTAATCTAGTCATGATGAGGAAAGTCACATATGTTCAAAAGAATTCAGAAAGATAAGCTATACTGAGTAACCAGGGACTCTGGCGTCTAAACAATGTGTCTCCGTGTGTCAAAAATTGAATGCTATATCGGACTGTTTTATTAATTAAAAAAAATTGGTTGGGGTTGACTCTACAACTTGCTTCAAAATGAAAAGGGGTATTATTTACTTTCAATACTTGCTTATCTTCTTTTCCAATCATGCCAAATGAATGTGATGAGTAAGTCAAATGGGCTTGGTTCTATTCTCTTACTTTCTCAAATGTTTAAGTCATATTATCTGTTGCAAAAATGGTTTGCTCAAACTTTTATTACTCAAAAATGAGCTTATAAGCCTTAAACCATCTGAACTTAACATAGGGGCATATACACCATTTCTAACTTCAGGGATGTCTTTTTCAAAAGTAAAAATCTCAACTTTCCCCAATTAACTCATCGGTGAAAATCAATCTCTCACTCGTTCTTCATTTTCAAACCCTACTTCTCTCTTTCTCACCCGCGCTCCGGCAATCCTGCACACTCTTACAGTGGAGGTCGACGCCCTCGCCCCCTTCTCCATTCTCTTGTGCACGATAGCCCCAGCTAGCATTCGCACTCCTCTCCTTCCTTTCCGTCCACTCTCCATGGCTCCACCGGTCACCCGCGGCAAGAAGAAAGTGGTGGCTTCATCTAAGAAAGCCGCTGCCTCGCAAGCTCCATCTAAAGGGCGATCCAAGCATATTGAGGACCGCCCAGCTGTAGAACCAGCCAAGAAGAGGGCTGTCGAAGCCCAGGGGTCCAACACTGACAAGGGTTCGCCGCCGCAAACTCCGGCCAAGCGGCCATGGCTATTCGCCAAAGAAAAAGGGAAGGCCAAAGCTCAGTCACTCTCTCAGAAGCCCAGCACTGCTGCCTCTCCTAGGGAAGAAGACAGTGATCCCACCAGGATTTTCTTCCCTAGGTATGTAGATTTTAGTGACCAAGAGATGCTTGTGTATTTTCCTGAGCTACTGCCGTTGTTTGAATTCCAAGGTTGGAGACAGTTTATGTCTGAGCACAGGGTATACTACCCATTTCTGGTTCAGCAGTTCTACAAGAACCTATTTTTTGATGAGAAAAAGAATGTCCTTCGGACTGTAGTCAAGGGGGTTTCCATCAAGCTCACAACTATGCTTCTTCACAGAGCTTTACACATATCCCAGGATGGGGAAATAGAATCTGAGGTTGAGATCGATCTGTCTACAGCTTACACCCTCCTGACTAGCAAGCCTAGAAATCCTCAGGATGACACCCAACTTTTGGTCAAATCATTTGACACCAATCGGTTTCCCCCACTGCAACGTCTACTGCATCATATCTTCACTACGATGATTACCCCACAAGGGGGTGGCAGAAGCAGACTTACTGAGACACAGAGATTCCTTTTTTACTGTCTATTCAACAATTACCATGTTTGTCTTCCAGAAATCATGCTTCAGGTTATGGATAGTTGCACTTACAACAGGCATAGCCTGCCTTATGCTGCACACCTTACTGCCATCTTTCAGAAAGTTGGCATCCCTCTTGACAAGAAAAAATCCATAGCTATACCCAGAGTAATGTCTACACCCTGAGGTTCATCCAAAACTATATACACTTCAAGAAGGAAGGTGACAAAATGGTGAGGAATCTAACTAGTCATGTACCTCACCCTCCTGTTCAGCTAGCTCCATAGGACCAACCTCCACAAGGTCAGCCCGCAGAGGACCAACCAGATTCAGAAGTATAGTTAGATCAGCATGAGGAACTGTTTCATGCAGATATCCACTTTGAGCAGGCTCCTCAGCAACAACAGTTTGCAAATCCCATGGACCAGCCTGGGATGATGATGGCTTTTGGTATCCAACCTCCGTTGTCTCCAGAAAATGAGCCTAGAGTGTTCACTGCAAGGGATGCCCCGCCTGAATTTCATGCAGAGGCCTCCACCTCATAAGGTCCTGCATTTGGTGCCACTGGCAGTTTAATGGATATTCATCCTACCCTCATTCAATTTCTCACTGCCCAATTTGGGAGTTTGAATTCCTCTTGTCGTCAGATCAGTCTACAAGTGGATAGACTGGAAGCTAGACAACTCCATTATGAGCAAGTTCAGAACAGCCGATGGGAGAAATTTATGCACGACAAACATAAGTCAGATGAAAAGATGAAAAGCTTCACGACCTCCTTAATAATTGTGTGTGAACGAGTAGGAAAAATCATGAAAAGACTACGCGAGATCCACAGTGAAACCCAGGAGAAAACTGTTGAAATGGTCATGCATGCCTATGACATCCGAGAGGATCAAGGTAATCTCAACATTAAGTGTGCCAAACTGATAGAGACCTCCAATCAGCTTGCTGAACAAGTGGCTGGAGCCACAACCTCCATCAGAGGACAAGCTACTGGCGCAACTACATCCATCCGGGCACATGTGACCGCTGAGATCAACATATCTCTTGATGCCACCTCCAATCTGGAAAGAACCATCAATGCCACTACTACTCGCTTACTGGATGCTTCCCAAAGGTTGAAAGGGAATCTGTATTCTGACACCAATAGGCTACTTGATGCCACTTCCAGGCTTGTCGAAGCAGTTCATACTGACACAGCTAGAGCAGTCAATAGCACCACCAAAGCTGAGGCAAAGATGGACGTCGTATACAAGAAATTGGATACGGTTGGTAGTGAAATCTTGGAGCTGATACGTCAGCATAAAGCTCAACTCCAACCAGCCCTACAGGACGCAGGTGATGAATGGTGTCCTCCTCCTCAAACAGAAGCAACTTCTTCTCATTTTCCACCACAAGGCTCACAACAGAGGGCTAAAACAGAATACATTTGTGAGATGATGTATACCTGGCTCAAGGACATCAAAGAAAACGTCCAGAACTTACACCATTTTATCAGTCAAAGGGATGAGCAGTTAAATCACAGGATTGACTCTCTAGAGACTACCATCTCCCACCTGCAACATGAGTTCCAAGATGCATAGATCCTGCACCTGGCAAGCACCAACACCAAGCCTCCACCACAGGAGCCTCCTCCTTCACCCCCTCCTTGCTGATGACAAAGGGGGAGAAGTACTGAAGACAAGCATCATCAAGCATCTGGCATATAGTTAGCTTTTTCATCTAGCTTTTTGCATGTAGATTTGCAGTGTAACTGCTTGAACACACATCCTTGCTTGATTTGTACAAAACTATGGTTGATTAATGAATCAAGCATTTTGTTGCCGTTGAAAATGCTCTTTGTTGAAAAATGTTAACATTCAGTGGTTGTGTGAATGAATGAATTTTGCTTTGTTGATGGCTCTTCAAACCAATTTGATTGTATTGCCATATGAATGCTTGGACATAATGATTCATGGTTGTCATCATCAAAAAGGGGGAGAATGTTGTGTCCCTTGGTTTTGATGATAACAAATCACAAAACATTAGTAGAGGTTTGAGAAATATCTAACTTAATTTGGTTTGATAAATTGATTAAACAAGTGTAGAAGAATCTCACTAAGTGATGTCTTGACACGGCCCAATCATGTCTTGACACATCCAGAAGAGATTATGTTGAAATTCTAACATTTGAGCTCCGGCATACCAAAATGTGTCGACACATCCAACTCATGTCTCGACACATCCAGAAGAATTCAAGCGGAAGCCGTTCTGACTAAGTATCTGGATTCACTGATGTCTCGACACATTGAGTGAAAAGTGTCGACACATTCGTGTAATAATCTCTGCACAAGGCGCTCATGTCCCGACACCTTCTTACAACAACTCTGCACATGGCTCACATGTCTCGACACCGTTTGGTGTTGTCTCGACTCATTAGCCATGGTTCTTCAAGAACTTCAAAAGGATGTCTCGACACACTGGGGGTAAAGTGTCGACACATCAACATTCAACCAGAACACGTTCAAAACCGGCAGTAGCTGACGACAAGGCTTTTCAAAGGGATGTCTCAACACACTAATAGAAAAGTGTCGACACATCCATGATCAACCAGAACGATTCTCGAAGATTTTTAAAGTAATGTCTCGACACACTGACAGGAAAGTGTCGACACACTTTGTTCGTCTAGAACAGATCTGAATCCGACGGAAGCTGATTTCATGATCCAAAACTTAATCCAAAGGATCTGTTTACTCTGGAAAAAGCCGTCAGATTGCTTCGGTGTCAGAAGACTGTGATTTGGCAGAGATTTTTGTTGAAGGAAATTGTACCTTTGCTGCTATGGTCTCCTACCTACCCACATTCTTGCAGACTTGACGTGAATGGAGTCAACTGTACAAGTGGAAGCAGATCAAATAATGTGGATGTGACATTCTGGGTGTTGCTTGAAAAGTGGACAACGTTGGTGTCGCCCAAGGACACCAATATACATATCAAATAAAAAGGAGAGCAGCAGGTGAGCTGAGAAGAGTGCTAAGGAGAAAATGAAGAAGAAGAAAGCTTGCTAACCAAGCAACTCTTCGTCCTGATGCTGCCGGCGTGAGTCAAACTAGAAGAAGACATTTTCTCTTCCTCACGATGAAAAGAGATCTTTTGTGGCTGCTATGAAGATTCAATGAGAAGAAGAAAGCCAAGGCTCTCTCAAGCTCATTCCCAGACAGGAGACTTCTTTGTCATAGTGCTTTCATCACGATACTCTGTCTGGCCATTTCATCTTTAGTTTGCTTTTCTTCTAAACAAACTTCATATCATTAGATCCCTACCTGCGTGTAGGAAGACAGAAGGTGTGGTCGCCTGTCTGTGTTGTTTGGGGTGTGATCCCACAGGCTGTGTGACAGCAGAGTGTGAGAGTGTGTCTCTCAGTTAGAAGCTGTGAATCAGCTGTTGTGCGTTGGCACTAGTGAAGCCTCACTGTGTTGTGTGAGGGGTGGACGTAGGTCTCTAGATTGAGACAGAACTACCTTAAAGATCTTATCTTGTGGTTTGTTTTCTCTCTTGTTCCAACGGTAGAAGCTTGATAGGACCGTTTCCAGGCATGATGTGTGCATCTAGCTTCTCATATATTAACTATTATCTGCCTCTTTATCTACTGTGTTAGTCTTAACTTTTATTTCCACAAAGAAGGGCAAAAAGGGGCTAATCTATTCACCCCTCCCCTCTAGATCTGCCTATCACCACTCAACATTGACATCATCGACTAGATCGATCAACTTCATTGCGACCCTTGTCATCATCGGCAAGATCGGTCAACCTCCTTGTTACCCTTGTCATCATCGGTAAGATTGGTCAACCTCCTTGTGACCATTCTCATCATCGGCAAGATCGGTCAACCTCCTTATGACTCTTGTCATCATCGGCAAGATCGGTCAACCTCCTTGTGACCCTTGTCATCATTGGCAAGATCGGCCAACTTCATTGCGACCTTTGTCATCATCGACAAGATCGATCAACCTCCTTGTGACCCTTGTCATCATCGGCAAGATCTGTCAACATCCTTGCGACCCTTGTCATCATCGGTAAGATCGGTCAACCTCCTTGCGACCCTTGTCATCATCGGTAAGATTGGTCAACCTCCTTGTGACCCTTGTCATCATCAGCAAGATCGGTCAACATCTTTGTGACCCTTGTCATCATCGGCAATATCGGTCAACATCCGTGCGACCCTTGTCATCATTGGCAAGATCGGTCAACTTCCTTTCGACCCTTGTCATCATCGGCAAGATCGGTCAACATCCTTGCGACCCTTGTCATCATCGGCAAGATCGGTCAACATCCTTGCGACCCTTGTCATCATCGACAAGATCGATCAACTTATCCCTTAACTTGGACCTTTCGCCCTCGTCAATGAATAAGCCTTCCTTTGCTCCGACAGTTAACCATTGTTGATGAGCAAGCCAGTCCTGGCCCTTGTCATCATCGGCAAGGTCGGCTAGCATCTCCTTAGCTCAGGCTCCCCGTCCGCTGATAACTAACAAGCCCTTGTCTATCCTGGCTTTGTCCCGTGAATTGAGTTAAAAAAAAATGAATGAATAAAAAAATGAGGCTTAAAATAGAGGTGCATCGCCAGACTTGCTCCTACACCAGGACAAGGTCAAAAGTGACTCTAACCCAATTGCGGTGAAAACCCAAAAGGGCACCGCAGGCAAAATCGGGTATCTCGTCACTTGAAAACCCGCGAGGGCGCGTGGGCAAAAGCAAGAGGGAGCTGGCTTCGGCGAAAACCCGAAAGGGCGCTTAAGTCAGTAATCTGACCTTTTACAAATATATATATATATATATGTATACTTACATATATATATATATATATATATATATATATATATATATATATATATAATAAATGACAAATAGTAATGATACATCCTCCGTCCAGAGGACCCTTTGCGGGGTCAGAACGGAGTCCTCCTCCAAAGTCCCACCGACGAGCAAATATCTCTTGACCCTTGTCCCCTTCGGCAAGGCCGATCAGCATTTCCTTAACTTGGACCTTCCATCCTCGTTAAGGAATAAACCTCCTTTGCTTCGACATTTAGCCAATGTCGATGAACAAGCTAGTGTTCGACCCTTGTCATCATCAGCAGGATCGGTCGATGTTTTCCTTAACTTGGACCTTCCATCCTCGTTAATGAATAAACCTCCTTTGCTTCGACATTTAGCCAATGTCATTGAATAAGCTAGTGTTCGACCCTTGTCATCATCGGCAGGATCGGTCAACATTTTCCTTAACTTGGACCTTTCGTCCTCGTTAATGAATAAACCTCCTTTGCTTCGACATTTAGCCAATGTCGATGAACAAGCCAGTGCTCAACCCTTGTCATCATCGGCAGGATCAGTCGATGTTTCCCTTAACTTGGACCTTTCGTCCTCGTTAATGAATAAACCACCTTTGCTTCGACATTTAGCCAATGTCGATGAACAAGTTACTATTGACCCTTGTCACAATCGACAAGACTAGTCAATATCCCTTTAACTCTCATCCATTCCGAAATTCATCCGTGAATCAAGTACAAAAAAATGAATGAAAAATGAGACTTAAATTAGAGGTGCCTCGCTAGACTTACTCGGATATTCTGAGTAAGGGTAAAAATGGCTCTAACCTAGTTGCGGTGAAAACCCGAAAGGGCGCTGCAGGCAAAATCGGGTACCCCGCCACGTGAAAACCCGAGAGGGCGCGTGGGCAAAAGTAAGAGGGGGCTGGCTTCGGCAAAAACCCGCAAGGGCGCTTAAGTCAGTAATGTGACAAAATTGATGAATAAAAAAGAAGCGAACGATGATGATGAAATAATGATGTCATACTCTCATTTGTCATTAAATTCTTACAAAGGTTCCCATGTGAACTTTGCGCCTATGAATCTACCTTTGCGTCGGCGTTTGTCCCATGCCAATGAGCAAGCTACTATTGACCCTTGTCACCATCAGCAAGATCGGTCAATATTCCCTTAACCCGGACTTTACCTACCTTTGCTTCAACATTTTTCCAATGCCGATGAAAAAGTTATCATTGACCCTTGTCATCATCGACAAGACTGGTCAGTGTTTCCCTTAACCCAGACCTCACGTCCGTGTTTATGGACAAACCTCTCTTTACCGTCAAACTTTGTCACCTTTGGCAAGGTCTACAAATAAACCTCTAGTCCTACCCCCCCGGCCCTTGGTGGCCCGTAACCATCTTTCTTTATCCCCTGGCGCTCGGCCTAGGCGGATAAGTGGTCCCAAGGGGAAGTTGCGCCATGGTGGAGCAAACCCCTCGCCCCTTCTCTGAAGGTGTGAGCGCTCTCCTACCTTAGCAACTAGCATACCCCGGACTAAATAGCGCGCCGTATTAGCCCCTCTTCCATTCAAAGGGGCACGCCATATTAGCCCCTCTTCCATTCAAAGGGGAGCGCCGTATTAACTAAGGCCCATGGCCGCGCCGGATTAACCACCGCGTCGGGTTTAAGGGCCATTCCAAGCCTATGTCAGCCAGATGGGAAATCTGCCCAAACAGAGCTCATCCGCTGGTCCTGCTTCACTCGTGCCTTTCTCGCAGCACCCGTGGCTGGGGGGCATTTGTTAGCACTCAAAATATATTCAATGGTGAGCAAGCCTCAAAGACAAATGATGCGGCCCACTAAAGCAGAGAAGCTTAATAAGATCAATACAGTGAAGCCTTCTTAAGCTGCCAGAGCTTCAGGTCACCCAATATGAATGCCGGGGACTTCACCTTAGGAGTATCGAGAAGAATACACCATAAGCGGGCAGTGTCGTCAGGACTGCCCAATGAACCGATATCAACTCGGTCATACCGCGTGGACAATATCCGTCATCCGATCAAGGACAAGCATGCATCCGTCGTCCGACCAAGGACAAGGATGTACTAGTCGTCTAACCAAGGACGAGAATGTATCTGTCATCCGACCAAGGACGAGCATGTATCCGTCGCCCGACCAAGGACGAGAATGCATCCGTTGTCCGACCAAGGACACGGGTATACCTGGTGGCCCACCACCTGAATGAAAGATACTCCCCAAGTGAAAGAACTCCCTTGGCCCTTCAGAACAAGGGACCGAAGGCTCTGTTAGTAAAAGACCCCGATTACCCGACATGGGTACGGCTTCTCAGCATATTGGGTCTATTAGTGGCCAGATGATCGCCCAGTCAGGGCGAAAGCATCTTAGGTGGTATTCCACCTCTCAAGAAAACTTCGAGCCCGAGTCAGGCCGAGCAAACAGCACAAGCCACAGTGTCAAAGGCCGTGTCAGCGGAAGTCCCGAACAACCTGGCATGGGTGCGTCTCCTCAGCAAAGCAGGTCCGTTAGTGACCAAATGACTGCCCAGTTGAGGCAAAAGCACCCCGGGTAGTATACCACTTCCTGTGAAAGCCACTGGTCCAGGTCAAGTCGAGCCAGTAGCACGAACCACTATGCCGAAAGCCACGTCAGCGGACAATCGCGTGTCCAAGCCGAAAATGCACGAGATTCTGAAAGCAGCCGTTTAGTGGCCTGGAAGCTTCGTCAATACCTCCCACTATGGTTTGGTAAGACCACGGTGAGATAAAGGATCACAGTGACTCCCAGAGCCAATCCGGCGCCCGCTGTCAGACTCGTATCAAGTGAACACGACGGGATGGCTCAAATCCGGCGCGCCCCCTCTTCTCGACGCGCCTTTCCCACGCCGGGTGAGGCCATGAGAAGGGTTCTGCTATATATGTGCCCCTTGGCATCGAATGAAAAGAAGAGGGCATTAGAAGAAGAAGAAAAACTGCTGATAGAAAGAAAAAAACAATCGAAGAGCCTACAAGGGAGATAGAGAGCCAGACAGAAAAGAGCCTTGGAGAGGAAGAAAGGGGAGCGAAGAGCCAGCTTCATTTTTTTGATACTCTGTTTTCTTGCTATAGCAGACTCAGGTGGGTTGGCGGTGTTGTGCCCATGTGATCATTTGAGTCTTCCTGTGGTTTGGGTCATTCGGCATCATCTCGTGGTCATTTGAGTTATTGGATATTCTTGGTTTTGATAATAGCTAAACACTATAAGTCATTATTATTTTCCACTCTCATATGACTGACATACATGATGTTTTGTTCATGACAGATATGCCAATGAATGGATAAGGAATTGAGTAGAGATGGCAAAAGTGAAAGCTCAATGATTGCGCCCTCGCACGCGGATTGACCCGGGAAAACTCGGACAGATGAAGAACGGACTGCTAAAGGACTCAAGCGACGGAGCTAAAGAAGTTAACGGACTCAAGCCACAGGTCGACACCACATTGGCCATCAGACATTCATACTGCCAAACAATTTCACACAGGTCAACATTGCCATAGGTTGACACCACCATATTTTTGGGGCAATTGTGATTTCTGTATGCATCAATCTCATAAGTGGCAAAACAATCATTTTCAACCCAAAACCAACCAACCGCCTCAATGGCTTAAGAAGCAAACTTCATCAAACTTCCACAAACTCCAACCAAGAGCCTCCAAACAGAAAATGAATGTCAAGATTGAAAAGAAAAATCAAATCCCTGCTCCAAGCAAACAAAACATGAATGTTAAGAAGGTTTGGATTCCAAAAGAAATGGTTTCATGTTTTGAAAATTTAAAAAGTTTGATGGGACCCAAATTTGGTTGGGTTCTAAACACCATTACTTAATTGCTTGTACAGGAATGTCTTGCAGCCATGCATAACAGGTGGTACCTTGATAGCGGCTATTCAAGACACATGATAGGAGACAAATCAAAATTTTGTCTCTTGGAGGAAAAGGAAGGAGGATACGTCACATTTGGAGGGAACAACAAGGGAAAAATTATTGGAACAGGTAATGTAGGTAAGAATCTCTCCAACTCCATTTGTAACGTGCTGCTAGTTGAAGGTTTGAAATACAACCTGCTTAGTATAAGTAAATTGTGTGATAAGGGTCACAAAGTGTTGTTTGACTCTCATGAATGCAGAATTCTTGAACCAAAATCTGACAAGGTAAAATTTTCTGGTAAGAGAGTCAACAATGTTTACATGGTTGACTTAGATGATCCTGCTCATTTAAACCTTTGTCTTGCTGCACCAAAATCTGAGCTTGCATGGATATGGCATCGTAGACTAGGACATGCTAGCTACAATGTCTTACATAAACTCTTGAAGCATTCAATGGTGAAAGGTCTGCCTGAACTATCTTTTAAACAAGAAAACAAATTGTGTGATGCATATGCCCTAGGCAAACAAACAAGAAAATTCTTCAAGGGAAGATCTGAAAATACATCATCCAAACCACTCGAGCTAATTCATATGGACTTGTTTGGTCCAACCAGAACTGCTAGCTTAAGTGGTAGAAAATATGGATACGTCTTGGTGGATGACTTTTCTAGGTTCACATGGGTTTTCTTTCTCACACATAAAAAAGATGCTTTTGATGAGTTTCAGACACTCTACATGAAGATAAAGCAGGACAGTGAGGTTAAAATTTCCAAGATTCAATCTGATCACGGTGGTGAATTTGAAAATGCTGACTTCTATAATCTTTGTAGGGCTGAAGGCATTTCACACCGATTTTCTTCACCAAGAACTCCAGAGCAAAATGGTGTAGCTGAAAGGAGGAACCGGACACTTATAGAGATGGCAAGAACAATGCTTGCCGAACGGCAACTCCCAAGAAAATTTTGGGCTGAAGCGGTAAACTCGGCATGTTATATTATCAACCGCTCTATGGTAAGGCCACACACAAAAAAGACTCCTTATGAGTTGCTGAAAGGTAAGAAGCCTTCTCTCACACACATGAAAGTCTTTGGATCTAAATGCTTCATCAACAATAATGATAAAAGAGACTTAGATAAATTCGAGCCCAAGAGCGATGAAGGTACATCCCTTAGATATTCTGATAGATCTAGGGCTTATAGAATTTATAATTTCAAGAGTCAAACTGTGGAAGAATCACCCCATGTTTCCTTTGATGAATATCACGATGATTCTAACAATGATAACTCTTGCAGGAAAAATGATGAAGATGGGGAATTCCTAAGCATGAAGGAAAAGAATGATCCTCCACAGGAAGAAACAAGAGAAGATGGTGACCTAGCTGAATCAAGCAATGCAAGGGATCAAGCTCTAGGAGAAGGTAATGATTCTACAAACATTAGAATTCTTAAGGATCATCCTTTAGAAAATGTCATTGGTAGCTTAAATGACCCACCTCGAACAAGGGCACATTTTAGAATTGTGGAAGAATTAGATCAACTTGCTCTTGTCTCCCAGATTGAACCCAAGAATGTTGATGAGATATTAAAGGATGAAAACTGGATAAATTCAATGCAAGACGAGTTAAACCAGTTTGAGAGAAACAAAGTTTGGCATCTTGTTCCTAGACCTTCATCACAATCTGTCATAGGCACTAAATGGGTCTTTAGGAACAAACTTAGTGAGGATGGCAAGATAATAAGAAATAAGGCTAGATTGGTGGCTCAAGGGTATAATCAAGAGTTTGGGGTAGACTTTGAGGAATCTTATGTCCCAGTTGCTAGACTCGAAGCCATCAGAATTTTACTTACCTTTGTATGCTCCCTTAGAATAAAGCTGTATCAAATGGATGTAAAAAGTGCTTTCTTGAATGGCTTGATCAAAGAAGAAGTCTATGTTGAGCAGCCCCCTGGCTTTGAGAACACTAACCATGCAGATTTTGTATACAAACTAGAAAGGGCACTTTATGGACTTAAGCAAGCACCAAGAGCTTGGTATGAGAGACTAAGCTCATTCCTCATTGAAAAAGGGTACACACGAGGTAAGGTAGATCAAACACTTTTCACCAAGAAGCAAGGTAAGAACATCTTGATTGTTCAAATTTATATTGATGATATTGTGTTTGGTTCTATTAAATCTGAAATGTGTGAGGAATTTGCTAACCTCATGATTAGCGAATTTGAGATGAGTCTAATGGGAGAACTCAAATTCTTTCTCGGTTTGCAGGTCAACCAAGGACAAGATGGTTGCTTCATAAGTCAAGCCAAATACATCAAGGAGCTGCTGAAAAGATTTGACATGACAAACAGTAAAATAATTGTAACTCCTATGAGCACCACAACATCACTGGATTCGGATGAAAATGGTAAATTAGTGGATGCAAAGATCTATAGAGGTATGATCGACTCTTTGCTTTACTTGACTGCATCCCGACCAGATATCCAGTTTAGTGTATGCCGTTGTGCTAGATTTCAAGCTAGTCCTAGAGAATCCCACTTGACTGCCGTCAAACGTATCCTTAGATATCTTACCGGCACTCAAGATTTGGGATTGTGGTATTCGTCATCATGTGATTTATCTCTTATATGTTATTCTAATATGGACTGTCACGCCCCGAGCGCGGAAGATACCCGGAGACGCGTGACGAGTTTATATCGATCATGTCAATCAGAGTAGTAGTGTATTCGACACCAAATCAGAGATGCGCAAAAATAAAGATAACCCAATCCTTTATTCAATCACAACCTCAAAGTACTTCTATTACAATTCACTTAACGAAAGTGCTATGACCCAATAAAAGAAAAAGTACAATGGTTGACTTAAGAACTTTGAAAGATAAGACTAGTTGACGCTTGAGAAGCTCTAATCTCTTTCACTCTTGACCTTCCCCTTTTGTCTGGGTTTCGTCATCGGACTTACCTGAAAAGTATGGAAACACTGAGTGAGCGAACGCTCAGTAGGAAATTATATCTCAAGAACTAGCAAGGGGTTTAAGTAATTACAATTTCCCACATGTAAATGCACTATGGCTATGCATGCTCGCATAAAATGACAAGATAGAGAGTATATCAACAAGATAACAAGGTGAACTATTCATGAACTTTCAAGTGATAAATGTCAGGATGTTCAAGCAAGTAATTTCATCATGTCATGTCGAGAACTTGGCTATCACGTTTCAAGCAAGCAAGTATAAAAATTACCCTTTTTCGGGTCACGCAAGTCATGTCATGTCATGTACGAGTCAAGTATAAGAATTGTGGAATGTCCAATCAAGCTAGTCATGCACTTCGGTACAATGCCAATACCATTATCATTACAACTCCCATGGGCACTAGTACTTTTGGGTGCTCCCCCCAGGACCAGATCGGGCCCTATATGCGCAGGCATTGATCATGTATTTTGACATCCACTTTGTGTATAGCCAATATGGAGTTTCAAAGATAAAGGACTTGTATGAACTTAGAGGTAGATAGCATTTCAAGGATTTGAACATGACCATAATGACGATAACAACGGTGCAATCACGAGTATCGATAAAACTAGGTGGAATTGGTTCCCTAACTTGGGTACCATGGCAAGTAAGTATCCACAAGTAGATGGTCACTCTTTTAATATAGAATTGAGGTCCACAAGAACATCATAATAATGTTGATATAGAATTGGGGTCCACAAGAACATCTCAATAATGACATGCTTTCCACATTTAATTAGATACTTCTCATATTATACACATAGCATAACATGAGGGCCGGTATACCATGTTTCTTATAGAGTGACATGGCAAAAATAGTGTGATAGGTTTTTATGGTACAACCAGCTCAATCGACCTTGAGGGAATCCAAGGCTCGAGGAGTCTTACGGAGGTCTCTATGACTAACTCGCTAGTCCAAAGGAACGGAATGTCCAATAGAGAGCTTGTATGTCACTGAGAATTGAGGGGTAACGCGATAAACCATCGTGAAACATGGGACTATATTCACGGACTGGAATATAGTGCCGATATATATATATATATATATATATATACATATGAAACCCTCGGTTAATAGTAACAGTGCAAAATAGTGTTACAGGAAAATAGCGACTTAATCTAAGTCATTACTTATCAAATTAACGCCTTCTATAGGGACGTTTATTTATGATTTAACGACTACAGTAGCAGGCGTCCATTTATAATATTTTGCAAAATTGCCAATTTCTAGAATTTTCATGCAACCACGCCTCACAGAGGGGCGTTAATTTTTAAAGTCACGCCCTGGTGCAGGGCGTCAGTTATGTACGAGACGACCTATCCTAGGTCGTTAATTCCCTAACATCCGAAATAGGATTCAAGAACAGTATAAATTTCCAGATAATAAAATTTTCAGAAAGAGGATCACATGGTCAGGAAGAGAAAAATAGCAGTATTCAACAACTGTGATCATGCATTAGATTAGATACATGGTTTACTTGATATAGAATTTTAAACATGGGTATTTAATAATTAAGTGAAGTTGACGACTCCTGGGTAGGGCGTCAAAACTAGAATTAGCGCCCTAGTCTGGGTCGCTTCCTTTAAAATTAGCACCCTAAGGAGGGTCGCTACTTACACTATTTTCCAAAAAACTATGAGAAACGCAGAGAATCTATAAGCATGAATTGACAGATGACTTTATCATAATTACTATGTTGGTTTTGGCTTCAATTCTTGAGAAAACCTACCTGATTGATGATCTGGGTTGATGGTACTAAAGAACGGTACTCTGTTCTAAACAGAGTGTCCTGAGAACAGCTACTCACGAACTTTAAACAATAGCAACACCAACAACAGCCAAGCAACAGCAGCCCTTAGAGTGATAATAGATGAACAGGGTGTTGTTCTTAGGCTTCAGACGTAGATATTAACAGCTCCCTCCCTCTTTCACAGTGAACGGAAGAAGAGGTCGTCGATGAAGAACCTCACGTCCTTCAACTAGGCAGAAGAGTTACTACTTACGGCAGACTTCCTGCAGCAAAGATAATGATGAAGAATATCAATATTCTTCATGATTATGACCGAAGGCAGGGAAGAAGAACATTACATGTTCTTCACGAACGGCAGCAGAACTTCCTTCAACCAAATAGCCTATTAGGGTTCGACAGGAGGGGCTATTTATAGGGTTTTTACGATCCTAATGGAGTTAGTATCATATTGGAAGTAATATTTCCCTAATAGAGTTCTTACCCTATCTAAACTTCCACGTAGTTATCTAGAAACTTGCTCTGGATAGTCTCATGGTTCGAACGAAACTCGAACGGAATTAACGCCTTCACATAGGGCGTTAGTTTAAATTGACGCCTTTGTTAAAGTCATTTCTTATGTAAAACACGTCCATGTGGAGGGCGTCACGTTTACTTGCCCTTTTTATTATTTTGGCCGTTTAAGAATTGACGACATCTGCTGTGGTCGTCCTTTCTGGAATTTGCGCCTTGTATAAGGGCGTTTCTTTTTGAAGTAGCGTCTTGAGTCTAGGCGTTATTTTCATTTTGGTTTATTATTTACTTCTTTAGGCTCTTATCATTTATTCATTAAATCTTTTAATTTTATTTTGATCAATTGGGGTTTTTATTTCCTTTTATTTTTGCCAGGGTTGCTACATCCTCTCCCACTTAAAAGAATTTGGTCCCCAAATTCAATAGTACATATATATATATATGGAGAGGGTAGAGTATATACCTTTTTAGAATAAGTCCGGGAATCGTTTCCTCATAGGCTCCTCGGTCTCCCATGTGGCTTCGTGTTCTGAACATTTACTCCATTGCACCTTTAGCATGGGGATAACTTTATTCCTTAATGTTCGTACCTCGCGGTCAAGGATCTTCATGGACTTTTGTTCATAAGTGAGATCCCTTTGAATCACCAGGTCTCCATGATCAATGATATGTGACGGATCATGCACATATTTCTTCAACATTGATATATGGAATACATTATGAACTTCGGATAATTGAGGAGGTAAGGTGACGTGATAAGCAACCTCGCCAACCCTTTCTAGTATCTCGAAAGGTCCGATAAATCTTGGCGTAAGCTTGCCCTTAACACCAAATCTCCTTATTCCACGTCCAGGTGATATCTTGAGAAAGACGTGATCTCCGACTTAGAATTCGAGATCTCTTCTTCTTGTATCAGCATAAACCTTTTGTCTAGACTGAGCTACTTGCAGTCTTTCTCTAATCAACTGTATCTTCTCGGTGGTATCCCTTACCATATCTGGACCTAATAGTTGTTTCTCTCCAACTTCGTCCCAGCATAAGGGTGATCGGCAACTCCTTCCGTATAAGGCTTCGAAAGGTGCCATTTGTATACTTGCCTGGTAGCTATTATTGTATGCAAATTCAACCAGAGGCAAGTGGTCATGCTAGCTTCCACCAAAATCAATGATGCAAGCCCTCAGCATATCTTCAACCACCTGATTAGTTCTCTCGGTCTGACCATCCGTTTGAGGATGAAAAGCTGTACTAAAGTTAAGTCTCGTTCCCAACAAATGTTGTAGTCCTTTCCAAAAATGCGAAGTAAAATGGGGATCTCTGTCAGACACAATCGAGACAGGAATACCATGTAATCTGACTATCTCCTTACTGTATAATGCAGCCAGAACATCAACTGACCATCGACTCTTGATTGGCAAGAAGTGCGCTGATTTGGTCAATCGATCAATGATAACCCATATTCCATCATATCCTCCTTTTGATTTAGTTAGACCCATGATGAAATCCATACCAATATCCTCCCACTTCCATTTGGGAATATCCAGAGGGTGTAGTTTTCCGGCAGGCTTCTGGTGTTCAGCCTTAACTTGTTGGCAGGTGAGACAGCGAGACACAAAGTCCGCGACTTCTCTCTTCATGTTGGGCCACCAGAAATTCCTTTTCACATCTTGGTACATTTTGGTAGATCCTGGATGAATTGTGTACCTTGATCTGTGAGCTTCATCTAAGATTTTCTTCTTTAATTCTGGACAATCCGGTATACAAGTTCTATTTTGGAATAACAACCTTCCATCTGAAGCTAGTTGGAACACAGATTGTCCTTCTAGTTTACCCTTGATTTCCACTAATACAGGGTCACTACCTTGAAGTCCTTGTATTTCGGATAGCAAGTCCGGCTGTATGCTCATATGGGATAAGGTGACACACCTACTGTCCTTGTCCATGCTTATATTAAGTCTAGTGAATTGTTCTAGCAACTTCCACTCCTGAATCATACAATTGGCTAATAATGCTCTTGGCTTTCGACTAAGGGCATCAGCTACATGATTACCCTTTCCAGGATGATATTGTATAGTAAAGTCGAAGTCCTTAAGATATTCTAGCCAACGTCTTTGCCTCATATTCAATTCCTTCTGAGAGAAGAGATACTTAAGACTTTTATGGTCAGAGTATACAATAAATTGCACTCCGTATAGATAATGTCTCCATATTTTCAGTGCAAATACTACCGCAACCAATTCTAAATCATGAACTGGGTAGTTCTCCTCGTGCTTCTTCAATTGGCGAGAAGAGTAGGCTATAACCTTCCCTTGTTGCATTAAAACACATCCGAGGCCAATGCCAGATGCATCGGTGTATACCTCGAACTTTTCTCCTTCAATTGGTAGAGCTAAGACTGGGGTAGTAGTTAAGTGATCCTTGAGAGCTTGGAAGCTTCGTTCACAATCCTCGCTCCATTCATAGCGCATCTTCTTGCGGGTTAGCCTAGTGAGTGGTACGGCTATCTTGGAGAAATCCTTGATGAATCGCCGATAGTAGCCCGCAAGACCCAAGAAACTACGGACCTCGCTAGCATTAGTCGGTCTTTCCCAATTCCTTACAGCTTCAACCTTTGATGGATCTACGGATAAACCGTCTTTTAATATAACATGCCCCAAGAAAGCTACTTCTGCTAACCAAAATTCACATTTGCTGAGCTTTGCATATAGCTGATTTGTCCTCAATATCTGTAATACAATCCTTAAATGTTCCTCATGCTCTCCCTTGGTCTTGGAGTAAATCAATGTATCATCAATGAAAACCACCACGAATTGATCTAGATAAGGTCTGAATATACTATTCATCAACTGCATAAAAGTAGCAGGGGCATTTGTTAGTCCAAAAGGCATAACAACAAACTCATAATGGCCATACCTGCTTCTGAATGCGGTCTTATGAATGTCATCATCCTTGATCCTTAGTTGGTGATAACCTGACCTGAGATCAATCTTTGAAAAATACTTGGATCCAGATATTTGATCAAATAACTCATCGATTCTCGGCAGTGGATACTTGTTCTTGATAGTGAGATGATTCAACTGTCGATAGTCGATGCATAACCTCATGGATCCATCTTTCTTCTTTACAAATAGCACAGGTGCTCCCCACAGGGAAGTGCTTGGTCTAATAAATCCCTTCTTGAGAAGTTCCATCAATTGCTCCTTCAGCTCCTTGAGTTCGGCAGGGGACATCCTATATGGTGCCTTAGAAACTGGTCCAGCACCAGGGACCAAATTGATGGTGAAGGCCACTTCTCTTTGTGGGGGTAATCCAGGCAATTCTTCTGGAAACACATCCAGAAATTCTTGCACAACAGGGATGTCTTCTAGTTTAGTTTCCTTAGCCTCCTTAATCGTGACAAACGCAAGGAAAGATACACATCCTTTCCTTATTAGCTTGCTAGGTCGGAGAGCCGAAATAAGAGGTGACTTGCTCCGACTCTTAGGGCTAGAATAGACTAGTTCTGGAAAGTCCTTGAAAGTAACTTTGCTGTTACGGCAATCCACCGTTGCCTGATACCTAGATAACCAATATGCTCCCAATATGACATCATATTCCTTTAGGTCTAAACATATGAGGTTGATAGGAAGATTTCTTCCTTTTACCAAGACTTCACAGTTTTGATAATGGTGCGTAATATCGGTTTCGTTTCCAAGAGGAGTAGATAAAAATATTTTCATCCATTCCGGTTCCATAGGCAGTGGGTCAGCAAACTTCTTGGAAATAAAAGAATGTGATGCACCCATATCAAATAAGACATGTGTAGACTTGGAACAAACTTTCAGTGTACCTTCTACTAGTCCGCCTTCGTCTTCTTCGGTCTCCTTAATTGCGTGAAGACGAGCATTCTTTGTTACCGGGCACTTTCCGTCACCGGCTTGATCGTTGAGTAGGGGACAGTCGGGAATCCGATGATCACGGCTCCCACAACGGAGACACGCTCCAAGTTTCCTCCAACATTCTTCGGCCTTGTGCCCGGCCTTATCACAGTGCTTACATACCACCTTAGCAGGTGTAGTGGTGATGGAGAAAGGTTTGGTCTTCTTGAACTTCTGCTCCTGGGAGGGAATGCCTCCATTACTTGGCCTCTTTTTGAAATTAGGTTTGAAGGTGCCGGAGCTAGTAATCTTCCCCTTCTTGTCTTTCCCACGGATCCTATCAGATAGTTCCGTGGCATCTTCTAGTAATTGGGCTCGTCGAACCATCTCCGAATAGACTTGTATGTCCATCGGTGCCAGTTGTGTGATATATTGGGGCCCGAGCCCATTAAGGAATCTTTGAGCTTTCATCTTCTCAGAACTAACTAAGTGTTTAGCGTACCGAGACAGCCTAGAGAACTGTGCTTCATATTCAGCCACCGAAAAAGATCGTTGCTTAAGTGCGCCGAATTCAGCGGCTTTCTTCTCTTGAACTCGATCTGAGAAATATTTATTGTTGAAATGTTCAACAAACTCCTCCCAAGTAACTTGTCCTTGATCTAATGTGGCTTCTACCGACTCCCACCAGCATCGGGCATCTCTTTCTAATTGAAATGTGGCTAACATGACCTTCTCTTGGTCCGAACATTGCATGACTCTAAAAACACGTTCCGTCTCTCGAATCCAGTGTTCGGCATCATCTGGATCAGTGGATCCCATGAACTTAGGAGGGTTCATGTTCTTGAAGCTTTGGTGGAGATTTCCTGCTCCACGATGTGCACCTCCTTGTGCCACTTGTTGAAGTGCCTGGGTCATGCCTTGGAGAGTGTGTTGCATGATGCGCCATTGAGCACGTTCGGCAGCCATTGTCCTACAATTGCAATAGCTATTTTAGTAGGTGATTGCGTTTAAAGGCTTTTAATTCTATTTGACTTTAACCCTTGGTTCTACCCAAATCTCACTGGTTAGAGGTTCAGACTTATCCTTGGACTTGGGTTTTCCTAGGAATTGAATACCCTAGGCTCTGATACCATAAAAACTGTCACGCCCCGAGCGCGGAAGATACCCGGAGACGCGTGACGAGTTTATATCGATCATGTCAATCAGAGTAGTAGTGTATTCGACACCAAATCAGAGATGCGCAAAAGTAAAGATATCCCAATCCTTTATTCAATCACAACCTCAAAGTACTTCTATTACAATTCACTTAACGAAAGTGCTATGACCCAATAAAAGAAAAAGTACAATGGTTGACTTAAGAACTTTGAAAGATAAGACTAGTTGACGCTTGAGAAGCTCTAATCTCTTTCACTCTTGACCTTCCCCTTCTGTCTGGGTTTCATCATCAGACTTACCTGAAAAGTATGGAAACACTGAGTGAGCGAACGCTCAGTAGGAAATTATATCTCAAGAACTAGCAAGGGGTTTAAGTAATTACAATTTTCCACATGTAAATGCACTATGGCTATGCATGCTCGCATAAAATGACAAGATAGAGAGTATATCAACAAGATAACAAGGTGAACTATTCATGAACTTTCAAGTGATAAATGTCAGGATGTTCAAGCAAGTAATTTCATCATGTCATGTCGAGAACTTGGCTATCACGTTTCAAGCAAGCAAGTATAAAAATTACCCTTTTTCGGGTCACGCAAGTCATGTCATGTCATGTACGAGTAAAGTACAAGAATTGTGGAATATCCAATCAAGCTAGTCATGCACTT
The DNA here is from genome assembly GCA_022559845.1 of Amorphophallus konjac. Classification (NCBI taxonomy): domain Eukaryota; kingdom Viridiplantae; phylum Streptophyta; class Magnoliopsida; order Alismatales; family Araceae; genus Amorphophallus; species Amorphophallus konjac. The sequence continues at coordinate 426,558,724 of CM040121.1, read as the reverse complement.
CGGTACAATGCCAATACCATTATCATTACAACTCCCATGGGCACTAGTACTTTTGGGTGCTCCCCCCAGGACCAGATCGGGCCCTATATGCGCAGGCATTGATCATGTATTTTGACATCCACTTTGTGTATAGCCAATATGGAGTTTCAAAGATAAAGGACTTGTATGAACTTAGAGGTAGATAGCATTTCAAGGATTTGAACATGACCATAATGACGATAACAACGGTGCAATCACGAGTATCGATAAAACTAGGTGGAATTGGTTCCCTAACTTGGGTACCATGGCAAGTAAGTATCCACAAGTAGATGGTCACTCTTTTAATATAGAATTGAGGTCTACAAGAACATCATAATAATGTTGATATAGAATTGGGGTCCACAAGAACATCTCAATAATGACATGCTTTCCCCATTTAATTAGATACTTCTCATATTATACACATAGCATAACATGAGGGCCGGTATACCATGTTTCTTATAGGGTGACATGGCAAAAATAGTGTGATAGGTTTTTATGGTACAACCAGCTCAATCGACCTTGAGGGAATCCAAGGCTCGAGGAGTCTTACGGAGGTCTCTATGACTAACTCGCTAGTCCAAAGGAACGGAATGTCCAATGGAGAGCTTGTATGTCACTGAGAATTGAGGGGTAACGCGATAAACCATCGTGAAACATGGGACTATATTTACGGACTGGAATATAGTGCCGATATATATATATATATATATATATATATATATATATATATATATATATATATATATATATATATATATATATATATATATATATGAAACCCTCGGTTAACAGTAGCGGTGCAAAATAGTATTACAGGAAAATAGTGACTTAATCTAAGTCATTACTTATCAAATTAATGCCTTCTATAGGGACGTTTATTTATGATTTAACGAGTACAGTAGCAGGCGTCCATTTATAATATTTTACAAAATTACCAATTTCTGGAATTTTCATGCAATCGCGCCTCACAGAGGGGCGTTAATTTTTAAAGTCACGCCCTGGTGCAGGGCGTCAGTTATGTACGAGACGACCTATCCCAGGTCGTTAATTCCCTAACATCCGAAATAGGATTCATGAACAGTATAAATTTCCAGATAATAAAATTTTCAGAAAGAGGATCACATGGTCAGGAAGAGAAAAATAGCAGGATTCAATAACTGTGATCATGCATTAGATTAGATACATGGTTTACTTGATATAGAATTTTAAACATGGGTATTTAATAATTAAGTGAAGTTGACGACTCCTGGGTAGGGCGTCAAAACTAGAATTAGCGCCCTAGTCTGGGTCGCTTCCTTTAAAATTAGCGCCCTAAGGAGGGTCGCTACTTACACTATTTTCCAGAAAACTATGAGAAACGCAGAGAATCTATATGCATGAATTGACAGATGACTTTATCATAATTACTATGTTGGTTTTGGCTTCAATTCTTGAGAAAACCTACCTGATTGATGATCTGGGTTGATGGTACTGAAGAACGGTACTCTGTTCTAAACAGAGTGTCCTGAGAACAGCTACTCACGAACATTAAACAATAGCAACACCAACAACAGCCAAGCAACAGCAGCCCTTAGAGTGATAATAGATGAACAGGGTGTTGTTCTTAGGCTTCAGACGTAGATATTAACAGCTCCCTCCCTCTTTCACAGTGAACGGAAGAAGAGGTCGTCGATGAAGAACCTCACGTCCTTCAACTAGGCAGAAGAGTTACTACTTACGGCAGACTTCCTGCAGTAAAGACAATGTTGAAGAATATCAATATTCTTCATGATTATGACCGAAGGCAGAGAAGAAGAACATTACCTGTTCTTCACGCACGGCAGCAGAACTTCCTTCAACCAAATAGCCTATTAGGGTTCGACAGGAAGGGCTATTTATAGGGGTTTTATGATCCTAATGGAGTTAGTATCGTATTGGAAGTAATATTTCTCTAATAGAGTTCTTACCCTATCCAAACTTCCACGTAGTTATCCAGAAACTTGCTCTGGATAGTCTCCTGGTTCGAACGAAACTCGAACGGAATTAACGCCTTCACATAGGGCGTTAGTTTAAATTGACGCCTTTGTTAAAGTCATTTCTTATGTAAAACGTGTCCATGTGGAGGGCGTCACGTTTACTTGCCCTTTTTATTATTTTGGCCGTTTAAGAATTGACGACATCTGCTGTGGTCGTCCTTTCTGGAATTCGCGCCTTGTATAAGGGCGTTTCTTTTTGAAGTAGCGTCTTGAGTCTAGGCATTATTTTCATTTTAGTTTATTATTTACTTCTTTAGGCTCTTATCATTTATTCATTAAATCTTTTAATCTTATTTTGATCAATTGGGGTTTTTATTTCCTTTTATTTTTACCAGGGTTGCTACACGGACTATGCTAGATGCAAGCTGGATCGTAAATGTACTAGTGGCTACTGCCTGTTTCTGGGCGGGTGTTTAGTTTCTTGGGCCTCCAAAAAATAACACTCGTTTGCCCTCTCAACCGCAGAGGCAGAATATGTTGCTGTGGGGAGCTGTGGCACCCAAGTGTTGTGGATTAAACACCAACTCCAAGACTATTTAGTGGATCTTGGTTGTGTCCCGATTCTATGTGATAACACCAGTGCTATCAACCTTGCAAAAAATCCAGTCCAGCACTCTAGGACTAAGCGTATTGAGATTAGGCATCACTTCATTAGAGATGAGGTCGTTAAGAAAAATTTTGAACTACATTTTTTCGATACTCTAAATCAAATTGCTGATATTTTCACCAAGCCCTTATGTAATGACAGGTTTTCTACACTCAGAAGGGAGCTTGGTCTTTGCCGACCTCAAGCCAATAAAACTTGACATGATGCTCTTATTCAATTTAGTTGTGTGTTTTTGCAGATTGATTTCCATGCATTATTTATATGCAAATATGTCTTTTTACATATGGTGTAGCATTGCATGTAGTCATGATGCATAATAAAGATTGAATTCATGTTCACGATGTATTGCATGGTTGGTGTACCATCATTCTTGCATGGCCATGGTATTTCAAATGTTGATGTATGGAAGGGCAAGTTATGCTTGCCTAGAAGCACTCAATATGCGTGAGGTTTCACCTCCGCCAAGTACTATGTGCCATTGTCGCATATAGGCCATATAGTAAGGGGGAGTTGTCTCTTTGCAGCATTCATGTATTTTTTTAATCTTCATTCTGTTACATTTAATAAGTGTACACCCATGTATTGGGTCATGCATTTCATTTCTGCCAACTCCATGTTTGATCAGGTCAACCCCTGCATGGTTCTAGTCAACCTCTCCTTGACAATTATCTTTTCACTTGCAAACATAACTCCTTGAGTGCATTCATTGCATATCCTTAGGGGGAGTCTTGCTGCCTTTCTTAATCTCTTACAATCTGAACATCACTGGTTTCCAGTTTAAAATGAGATCATGAGCCAGAAAGAACTTCGACGTAAGAGCTTTCTATTATATGCACTGATGATTGTCCATCCAATAAAAATGGTTCAGATTTAATAATTTCTTGAAGTTCTGAAATATCTTTTGAAATCATCTATATTCTGTGATTTTAATAGACCTTAACTAGAGATTGTATATTATGTTTTGAATGACTATCCTGATATCTGAAAATTCAAAATTCATGACCATCTTGGTGATACACTCAGGCTTAGTATTGTTCTTAAACATCTTGATGAGCTAAAATTCTTAGAAATCCATTTGACAGAGCAATGATATTATTGCACGGAGAAATATGTCACGTCATGAAATCAAGTGACGAATGATATGTCATGATGTGCCCCTGTTATCTATGTCTTAATTATATTTGGACTCTAGGCAGAGCACTAGCATAATTGCCGAGAAATATATCTTCTCATCAAAGAAATGAGATTGGATATGTCATGGCGTGACTTTGCTATCTCTGTTCATTCTGAAGCCTGACCGTTAGTCTTGCCAAATACCTAGGGATACAGGCGTCTAAACAACATGTATTCTTACGGCTAGGAGGCATGTACTAGACTTGATTGCTCATAAAATATGAGTCGTGTGCCTTCAAATACAAAAGTTACTGAAAAATTAAACATGCTGCAATCATACAATTCCATGCTTTACTCATGCTTGTTTAGCGTCAATACTAGTTGTTGTGTTATTGCCTTTGTCGTTATTGAATATGGATGTATAAGACAAGGGAAGGTTAAACACTGCCATGATATGTACTTCTGGTTCATTTCTATTAAAACATGGATGTAGCTACTTTTCAAACTTTGTTGATGATTTTGAATTTCATTAGCTTTGAACCATGTATATTTGCTCACGGCATGTTTCATGTTTGCATATAATGGCTTGCTCTTCACTTCCATTCAGCTCTAGTCTCTCGGACTTTTGTAGCCTTCTCTGCCTTCTCCCTCCCTTTTGCTGTTGTCAAAGGGGGAGAATATGTGAGTCCTTTATGAGCTAATACCTTTGTCCGTCCTTTGTGCGGCCTTTGTGAGTTGGAAAAAGGGGGAGAGTGAATTGTGGACGGGAGAGAGTCCACGGGGGAGAGAACCCACGGGGGAGAGAACCTTGTGCACTTTGAGTCTTCCTATGTGATGGGGGTTTGTGCATAGCATTCACATGCTTTAATCATCCATGCATACATATCCGCATTCACATGCTTTCACTATAATGGATCTTGAGCTGCACATGTCGCATATGTCATAAACTTTGTCATCTGGGATATTACTGCCACATAATGACTCACAGTGTTGCCATCATCAAAAAGGGGGAGAATGTTGTGCCCATGTGATCATTTGAGTCTTCCTATGGTTTGGGTCATTCGACATCATCTCGTGGTCATTTGAGTTATTGGATATTCTTGGTTTTGATAATAGCTAAACACTATAAGTCATTATTGTTTTCCACTCTCATATGACTGACATACGTGATGTTTTGTTCATGACAGATATGCCAATGAATGGATAAGGAATTGAGTAGAGATGGCAAAAGTGAAAGCTCAATGATTACGCCCTCGCACGCGGATCGACCCGGGAAAACCCGGATAGATGAAGAACGGACTGCTAAAGGACTCAAGCGACGGAGGTAAAGAAGTTAACGGACAGACCCGGGAAAACCCAAGGTCTGCCCAGCTGGTGGTCGATCGCCAGCACAGGGGCGGTCGATCGCCCCAGCCAGCAGCTCCCAGTCTGCATGAGTCTCAGTGGCGGTCGATCGCCAGCCCAGTAGCGGTCGACCGGAAATTCCAGGGACCATCCGTCTACAACGTTTCTCAGTAGCGGTCGACCGCCAGCTTCTGCAGGTCGACCGCCAGCCCCGAGCCTTTAATGTTGACTTTATTTTCCACTTCGAGAAGAGCCCCTTTCCTTGTATTTGTTTAACCCCAAAGTCACCCAATCCCCCATGGATTGTTGATCTGGTCTGAAGGATGTCCAAGGATCATTCAAAGTCTATAAAACCAACACAAGGAGGGTTAGAAACCCTAATGCTTCAAGGGGATTCAAAGGAGGCTACAAGGGTGTGTTTAAAGGAGAGGAGTTCGAGTACTGTAGCTATGAACAGTACTACGGGAAGAAGCTTCTTCATCCTCAAGTGATTCAATCTTCTTCAAGAGGAGATCAAGCCCAAATCAAAAGGAAGATCAAAGTTACATCCATAGTCTTCTTCATCAACTCAAGGAAGATCATCTCTCAAAGAAAAAGACACCATCGAAGCATCAGATTCAAGCTCCTGAAACTCAGACAAGATCTTTTTACTTTGAGCATATTCTATATCTTGTTTGAGTGATTTCATATTTGTTATTTTTCCATTTCATTCAAACATTTGGAAATGAAGATCATCCCTACCGGTGGTTTGTAGGAAGGCAATCGGAAGTTGTCCGATCTGCGGTGTTGACGTCCCTACCTATGGTTAGTAGGAAGGCAATCGGAGATCTTTCCGATTTACGGTTCAGTGCGTCGCACTAGTGGAGCCTCACCGGATTTGGTGAGGGGTGGACGTAGGACTGGGGATTCAGTCCGAACCACCTTAAAATTCTTTGTGTTGTGGTTTGATTGTGCGATTAATTTGTTTTAGATACATGCTTAGGTTCAATCTCCATATTGTGAAATCATATTTCTAAGCAAATCGTTGTATACGTCTCTAAGCTAGTTGTATTCCGCTGTAATTATTTTTAACTAGCTATATAGAGGGTTGCATTGCGAGAAGAGGGGCAGATCTATTCACCCCTCCCCTCTAGATCCGCTATCCACTACTCAACAGGCGGAAGGCGTTCGGAGTTCTTCTTCTATCTTTCTTCCCTATTTCTACTAGGATAGCTCCGCTGAGCGATGTAATATGATGGGTGATGATATGAGCCCCTAGGCTTTCTTCTGGCCGCTGTCCTTTATCTCTCTCTGTTTTTTTTTCTTTTCCAACCCCGGGATCGGTTTCGTACGACAACGCCGAGCCGCCGTTGTATTTGATCGAGTATACGATGCATTCCCTCTGGGGTTGAATGGATGTGTGGATGCATACTTGAATTGTCTTTCTAATTCGATTGCAGTACTTTTCCTCTATATCCTGTGTGTGATCATCCAATTTTTCGATGCCAAAGACGCCGTAGTCTTTTCTCTGGGAAACATCAACATCGTCCCCCCTCTCCCCGGGATTCACTCTCCAGTGGTATGCCCGTATCATGTTCCCATCGTCTTGGTGGAGGGTTCAATCGCACGATGAATATACCTCTATCCAAACCCCGGGATCAACCCTTTCTTATTTCTTCTATCCATAGTTGTGGGCTGAGGAGGATGGGGATGTCCCCACAATTTGGATGCGTGGTTCCGTCAAATCACCGTGTTCCCTAAACCTTGCACATCAACTCTATGAAGGGTTGCCTTCTCTAGTCGATGTGTCTTAGTGTATGATTTCCGAAGGCTAACCCGCTAATCTGCTAACCAATTAACCAACTAACCCCTTTAGCCCTACATAATCATATGCATATGACCCTCCGTGGTCAGTTCATCTGCCGAATGCATTCTATGTATCTTTTATGTATTCCTACTTTCATCGATGAGTCTGGTGGCCGGGGAGAGGGGATATTCCCCATCGGAATTCCCACATCACTATGAGGTCTCAGGGGACATGTCTCGCAATGACATGTATCTTCGCAGATTGCCGGAGGGTGATTATTAAAAGGGGCTTATAGCCCGGCATCAAACCCACATTCCCCGTGGAAATGGTGGTGGCTGTGGGAAGGGTACCCCTCGTAGGCTAGCCCTCGAGGTATCCTCCCATCTCGGCCGTCCCTTAATGATGTTTTGACTCGTAGAGTGTTGATGCCCCTCGTAGGCTAGCCCTCTGGGTTGTCCCTCTATTGAAGTCCACCGGTCACCGTTTGGCATTCCCGGCTTTAAGGAGCGTACCCCAGATACTGTGGGACTGTCTCCACTTCGCCCCCGCAACCCTCTGGGTAAGGGGAGGTGCTGCCCAAATTCTGACTGAAGGCTTAGTCTAAATTGCAATGAATTTACACTGATAAGACTACAGTAGACTATGCTCGAGTAGGAACCTCGCATAAGTCTGGACTTGTCTTGCTTGTAGGGCATTTGGGACTTAAATAAATCCTTCAATCTTCTCAAATAACACCAAAGTTATAAGAAACTTGCCTGTCATCGCACTAAACCCCAAATTGCATAAACCTACCTCAATCCGGCGCGGTCTTAAACCGGCGTGCCAATTTCTGGCGCGACGCCCCCCGCGCCACTTTAGCCTTACACTCATAACCTATTTTGCTTCCCTTGGCCTCCTCCCGGCGCGTCCAGGGTGCGCCGTTTTTGCCTCAAGTGGGCACCGCGCCGTTTTAGCCTCAAATGGGCACCGCGTCGTTTTAGCCTCGAGTGGGCACCGTGCCGTTTTAGCCTCAAATGGGCACCACGCTGTTTTGACCCCAACCAATCACCGCGCCGTCTTAGACTCATTTCAGCACCGCGCCGTTATAGGCTATTTACATCTATACATGCATTAACCTCGTGTTCATCTAATTGACTGTGTGTCGACTCTTTATGCTTAATGTTATAGCCCTAACTAATATGATCTTCTAGCACATAAATATATGAATTATGAGAATGGAGGGGTAACTGAACCTAATAAGATAGCAATTACGACCCAATAAGTGATAAGTACTTGGGCATGGACTTGTAAACCTCCTATTTGCCCCCGAAATGACCTAGCCCAATAGGGAAATCCCAATTCATTGAGCCTTTCGATACAATCAAATAGATTGCCACAAGGGCGCGTCTTTTACACATTTGGATGAAGCAACGAATTCGTCCAGACTTTTGGTAGCCCTCTCCCCAGCCCGGAGGCCCGACGGCCCTCCCCTGTCCCAGTTCGTGCAAATGCTCAGTTTCACGGTCCGAGGTTCGTGCAAGGTTTGTTCGTCGTACCCGTACGCAGAAGGATCTGCGAAGATGGAGCCCCGGGATTACGCTAAGTCACACACGTCAATCCCATGATCTTCGCGCACAAGCAGCCAGTCCACCAGTGTATCCTCCCAGTATCCTTTATCCTCTTTCTTCTTAATCAATTTGGGAAGAAAACAACCAAAAAACTGGGTTTTATAGAGGTGGGACCACTCCCCCTCTCTCTCTTCTACCTGGTCCGCCCAAACCCCCCTTGGGGAGGGGTTTAGGCGGACCAGCCTGGACCCCCAGGCTAGTCCGCCTAAACACTTGGACAATAAAAAAAATTTTAAAAATAAAAAAGAAGGACCACTTTGGTCCGCCTAAACCCCCCCTGGGGAGGGGTTTAGGCGGACCAGCTTGGACCCCAAAGCTGGTCCGCCTAAACCGCTCCAAAAACAAAAAACAAAGATTTTTTCCCCTCCGAAGAGGGGTTTAGGCAGACCAGACCAGCCCATGGGGCTGGTTCGCCTAAACCCCACCCCTTCCACTCCGACACACACACAAAACACACAAATAAAATGCGAATAAAATAATAATAATAATACTATTGGGGGATTTTACTCGGACAATGTTTGACCCCCAACTTGGTCCGCCTAAACCCCACCCCCACCCCTTCAACTTCTATAAATTGCCCCACCTACCAAAGCACGGGGCATATGGTATGTGAAGCACGAACGCACGGACGAACGAGCAAACTTCCCCGGCCTAATTGTCGCACCCTCGGATTCCCGGGGCTTTCGGCAAGGGTCGGGAACGCGAGAAGACAAGTGCGCGCGTGGTTGGCTTGCTAGTCGGCTCACACACACCGAGGGTATGTCGCATGTATTCCCCTCACGCGTTGTCTAGCAGTCTCATGCCAAGTCCATCCCCGCCACATGTAAGATGACCGTACCAACAGCAAATATGCCCGCACCCCGGGCCTACCCGTGTACGGCAAATTACGACACTTACGACGGTGATGAAGGGTACTTCATAGCGCCACATCGGACCTCGACACGGAACCGTGTGCCCACCGTTCACCTCCCAATTGGCCGTCGGCCCCTCAGATCAACAAATCAAGTCTAGTCAGACCTCTGGCCCGGGAATCATAGTCCCGGGGCTGACCTCAACTCCCCAGCATGACAACACTCGCCGTCCGAGACCCGGACCCGACCGCTCACCTCGAGCCATGTCCGACCTCCACCAGGCACCAACCCGTGTCCGTTCTGGCCAACAAGGCAGTCGTACCTACACCAACTCCTCTGTAAAGAGTTCCAGTAAAACACGCGGACATCCGCTTTGTCACGCAATGACCCGGGGACCGACTCACATGTCAGAATTGTCCCGCGGCTTGCTCCAGTTATATTCAGCCCATTAAGGCCCGCTTGTAAAGCCCATTGTAGACACGCTATTCCTGACCTCCCCTGAGAAAATCTCATATTACCACGCGATGCCCCGCAGCGGCTTTCGCATTTTGAATCACTTGAGTGTTTCCTATCTTTGAGTCTTCTCTCGTCTTCTGGGCGAGTAGCGTAACGCTGCTTCGGCATCCAGAAACTGCCTCGTTGTGGAAATCATGCGGCATTCGAACGGCATCAACATAAATCGCATGCATCAGAAGTTGTCGGGACCAAGAAAATGCCTAACGGACGACTGTCGATGCCCTTTTCGGGGGAATCCAGGGGTCATCATGGAGGCATCCAGGCCCCTGGACGCCTCCATCAATACAAAATAATGACAAAATATATATATATAAGACTAAACAAAAAATATATAATTTCATGGAGGCGTCCAGGCCCCTGGACGCCTCCATCAACCAGCTCACGGGCGACCCCGGTCCATCGACTGACCGTTGCTCAGCCTATCGTTTGAATAAAATCCAAGTTATGGAGGCGTCCAGGCCCCTGGACGCCTCCATCAACCAGCTCACGGGCGACCCCCGACCATCGACTGACCGTTGCTCAGCCTGTCGTTTGAATAAAATCCAAGGTATGGGGGCGTCAGGCCCCTGGACGCCTCCATCAAACAGCTCACGGGCGACCCCCGGCCATCGACTGACCGTTGCTCAGTCTGTCGTTTAGAGAAAATCCAAGTTATGGAGGCGTCCAGGCCCCTGGATGCCTCCATCAAACCAGTTCACGGGCGACCCCCGGCCATCGACTGACCATTCCTCAGTTTGTCATTTGAAGAAAATCTAAGTTATGGAGGCGTCCAGGCCCCTGGACGCCTCCATCAACCAGCTCACGGGCGACCCCGGGCCATCGACTGACCGTTGCTCAGCCTGTCGTTTGAAAAAAATCCAAGTTATGGAGGCGTCCAGGCCCCTGGACGCCTCCATCAACCAGATCACGGGCGACCCCCGGCCATCGACTGACCATCGCTCAATCTGTCGTTTGAAGAAAATCTAAGTTATGGAGGCGTCCAGGCCTCTGGACGCCCCCATGCTCCCGACCTCTATAAATAGAGGCCATACCCCCCTCAGTTCAGGGGTCGAAGAAAAAGAGCGCCGAGAGGCTGCCGGATTCTATTCCTAACCCGTGAGTGTTTTGTAGGGGAGGTCCTGCCGGATCCTCGGGTGCCAGTGCTCCCAGGAGAGAGGCCGCCTTCGCCCGCCGCGCTACCTCGTCGTCCCTACGCTGTCGAAGCTCTGCCGGATCTCGCCATCGACCATCCAATAAGCCATTCTCTCCTCTTCTTTCCTGGTTATCTTGCATTCATCATATCATATCTTCTACCCCCCCCCTTTTTATGAGGGAGTCTTTTTCCATTTCTACGTCGGAATAATTGCCATTCATCATAAGCATTTTCCTCCTACTCGTGTCCGAGAGGGGTTTAAAAGACAACACCAACCAGGTGTGTGTCTTGCCATCATTTCGTTACTTGTGTCATTAGAATTTGAATACTGCACCTTCGTCTTTCTGATCCACTCGTTACTTGTTTGTCGTTGTTTTGCAAGGGTACCTGAGGAAAGCCCTCTCCGTCGGCCGGCCGAAGGGGGAGGAAGAAACAACCTGCCATTTCCCGCTCTCGGGGATTCACAATCTTTGCGCTCAACACAAGGTACACGCGATCATTTCGTTTCTTTGAGGTAACCCCTCTGACGATCACATCCCTTTAGCATCCTATGTATGCTCTTTCCTCATATTGGCACGTTTCATAATCCTTCTTAATTTTTAGTCGCTTGATAGTCTGTAGTTTAGTTCATTTTCTTCTCCTTGGGTGGATTCCTAGGCTTCCACAGATTGGCGATCACGGTGGGACCTTCTTTTTGCTTTTTTGCGTTACCTTTGAACTCTCGGCACCCACGTGTGCCTCCCTTCTTTCGGCACCCGCGTGTGCCCCTCCCTATTGCACCCACGTGCGCTACATCATTTCCCTCGTGCACCACGTGCACTCCCCTTGTCCTTTGTGATTACTTCCAGGTCTGCGTTATCTCGGCACCCACGTGTGCCCCTCCACTCGGCACCCACGTGTGTTCCCTCCACTTGGTACCCTCGTATGTCCCCCTTCTTATTGCGCCCACGTGCGCTGTGTCATCCCCTTCATGCACCACGTGCATGCCCCTTAGTCCCCTCTTTTGTCATTTTTAAGTCTGTGTTGTGTTGGAAAGTAGAGCGGCTATATCTTCCTCTATCTGTTTATTGTTGTTATATTCTTGTTATATCACTGCTATACATCTGTTATATTTGTGTGCTTATCTCTGCTCCATCTGTGTGTTACATATCTTTTATCCAGCACCGCACTTCATGCATTTACCCCCCTTTTTTTCTTTTTTTTACTCTTTTCTAAGGATCACCCTCTCTCGGTGAAGGAAGGACTCTCCGTTCGGGAATTCCTCTCGACGGACTAGAATCTCCTCCACTGGGACCTTCGTAAGTCCCCGACATAGAAGAATCTTCTCTTCGTTCACTGGGCCGATTGTACCATTGAAGTTCCCCGGAGTTAGTCGACCCATTCGTGGTGAGACGAGAGCCCCTAGCTGACACGGTGGTGAAAATAAAAATGAATTAGGGTCACTATTCTGTGTGAACTTCGGATCTGGTTAAAAACACAAAAAAAAATCATCAAAATCAAAACACAAAAAAAGGGGGCGTAAAGGCATCCACTTGTTTGATAATCTCTGTTATTTGCTTGCTAGTATATGTTTTTGCGTTCGGAGAAAACTGTGAGCATGGCTCACGAGTCTTTTGAGGAGAATCACCCTGGTCGTGGTGAGTCAGTCGAGCCACGAGTCCATGCTATGGACGCGGGTCCTTCCCATGAGCCCTCACGGGAGGTGCAGGTTACCACAGGGGACACATCCCCGCCACAGGACATCTCCTCTTTGCTAGGTGTCCTCGCCAACACGGAGCTTACCACTGAGCAGCTCCGGGCCTTCCAGGCCATTCTGAAGGGGAAATCTGTTTCCCCCGCTCCCCAGGAATCAACTTCGGCCATTGCACCTCTCCAAGAATTGGTGCGGGCCATTCCATCTCCTTCGCTGGCACAAGCTATCCAATCTCCCTCGCTTCAAGGGCAAGCGAGCCAACAACCACCCTCGTTCCAGTTCCCTTCGCAATCTCAAACCCCTATTGTTCCCCACATACCGCTTCAGCCGGTGCCAACTATCGGCGGCCCGGCAGCTCCCTCTCATTCAGGGTTTCCCCCTCAAGTCTCCGGGAGACATTTTCCTCCCCAGTGGCAAGTGCCACCTTCATCGCCTGAGGAGCTCGCCCAATCGCTCCTCAATAGGTTCAATAGGATGGACGAACAGTTCCAGAATTTGAAGAAAATGGTGGACGTGAAATCCACCCCGGAGGTTGCTTTGCCAATCCTTCCGGTCATCCATCTTCCTCCCTCCGAAATGCCCACGTACCGCAAGTACAATGGCACTGGCAACCCCTTCATTCACCTCAAGGATTTCATGTATGAGTCCTCCTATTGGCAAAACGACCAGAGATCCTTGGCATACCTCTTTCGGAGGTCATTGGACGGTCCTGCGCTAGAGTGGTTCTATTCTTTGGAGCCCCGCGAGTTCGAGAATTTTGAAATAGTCCAGAGAAGGTTCTTGCAAAAGTATCGGGATAGGGTCGGTCCCTCTCTCTCCATTACCGACCTAGTGGCCGAAAAGATGAAGTCCGACGAGGATTTTGTCCGCTATGCTGATAGATGGAGGTCTCTGGCAAAAAGAATAAGAGATACCCTCTCGGAACCTGAACAAGTAAAGATGATCGTATCCAATGCGACCCCACAGTTCAGGCATGTCTTGGCCATGAATAAGCTCACCACCATGGAAGAGCTCTATGAAAGAGCCCGGTACATCCAAACCCAGTTAAAAGACTCCCCCATTATGAACATGTTTGAGCCGCCGAAGCCCGAGGTGGTCAGAAAGATAGGCGCTGGTGTCCTAGACGGAGCAACAGAAGGGGTCGTAACAAATGAGTAAGTAAGTGCGGTCAACAACGCCAACTATGCAGTCAACCCAAGGCTTCCACAAATGCCCCGACTTCCCCTCCAACCAGGTCCCTTCCCTTCTCGTCCTCCACCCCAAAACAATCCACCTCAGAACAACATGCCTCAACTACTTCAACCCCAGCAACAACCTCGACCCCAGCAACAACAACCACCACTTTAGTACAACCAAGTTCCACCCCCAAGAAATTACGGTCCCCCACAGCAACAAAGGAGGCCGATTGGTCCCAAGAGAGCCTATTACCCACCATTGCCAGAAACTCTGGCGGATATTTTCAACGCCCTCATGGCCTCAAACACACTCATCCTACCCAGGGAAAGGTCCGTGTGGCCCCCGAATGTTGATGCCTCCAGATACTGCGTCTATCACAGGCAGCCAGGACACACAGTGGACAACTGCTTTCAGTTTAAAGATTACATCCACGATACGAATGATGAAGGCGGGATTGACTGGGATGAAATGAGGCGATACGTCGCCACTCTCAAGGCTAGGAGACCTCCTCCTAGGCCACAGTTCCAGCAGCAACAACAACAGTTACAACAGTAGCCACAGCAATAGCCACAACAACAACAGCAGCCTCAGTTGGCCCAACCACAACAGCCCAACATGGGCATAATCCAGAATCCATTACCGGAGCACCAACACCCCAATCATCAGGTCAACCCCATCTCCTCCTTCCCGGAAGTCGGGAGAGAGCAGGTGTGGCATCCGGAGAGTACCTCTATTCTTTCTACCGCCAACCCTACCATCATGCAACCCCCTCGCCTTACCCGGGTAGCACCTCTCTCTCATCAACCCGCATTAATACCGCCTTCACCATTCCCACTGCCATCACGCCCTCTCATTCGCACCCCAATGACCTATCAGCCAACACCCTTCATTATACCCTCACACCCTCTCATTTTCTCTCACTCCCCCACTTTACCATCCACCTCTACTGCATTTCCCCCTATGCCTTCTAAGCCCCTTATCACCCATCCACCGTACGTAACCCCGCCTGTCTCCACCATACCACCGCCAATGCCCTCAAAACCACTCATCATCCACCATCCATCTCAAAACCATTACCCGCTCCAAACCTTACCCACTTCCACTTTGCCTCCACCTCCACCTTCCAGACCCCTTATCCTTCATAACCCGTGCGATATCCCCTCTACCTCCACCATCCCTCCACCACTACCCCTCAAACCTCTATTAAAACCCACTGCTACCCCTATAGAGGTACAAAAGCCACAGGCAATGGTGCTCCGGAGTGGAAGGATTTTCCACAGGGTTTTCCCCCAGAACACTCAGAATCCCGAGCAGTCTCAGCCAGAGAGAGACGATGGAGAACAACCGGAAAGATCTATCCCTGGAACACAGTATGATTTGTTGAAACACTTGGACAAGACGCCTGCTCGGATCTCCATCCTGGAGCTGCTTCAGAGATCCACATCCCATCAGGCAGCCTTAATGGAGTATCTTCAAAAGGTCCTGGTGAATGAGGACCTCCCTGTAGAAAAGATTTCTGCCGTCCTGACCCCAACGGACACACAACCGGCCATCATGTTCCACAACTACGAGCTCGCTCCCAAGGAAGCTCGGAAATATGTCTTGTGTGTTTCAATAAAAATTAATGGGGTATCCATAAACCCATGCCTTGTAGACACGGGTGCGTCCATAAATGTGATCTCCATGAGCACCCTTCAGTTGTGTGGGGTCGAACAGGAACAGATAAGACCTTCTTCAATCACAGTCACGGCTTATGACAATAGCAAAAGGCCGCCGCAAGGGATGATTATTCTAAGGACAGAGCTAGGTCCTATGTCAGTACCCACGGAATTCCATGTCCTCGACATGGACCCCACATTTAAGGCCATACTGGGTCGCCCTTACATTGAAGCCATAGATGCTGTGCCTTCCACCAACCATCAGTGCTTGAAGTTTCCTTACAATGGAAGAATTATTAAAGTAGTCAGCACACCTGTCCTTCACACGGTGGATGCTATCAACACCTCTCTACCCTCTGTTTGGCCGTCTCATCGGCCCATATTGTCATTGCTGGACGTGTGCGATTCATCTCACATTCCGCTAGCACCAAAGAAGCCGATCAAGGCAACAACGCCATATCTCCCTTTTCACTCTAAAGGTTGGGAGATTATGAGAAACATCGGCTATCAACA
The DNA here is from genome assembly GCA_022559845.1 of Amorphophallus konjac. Taxonomy (NCBI): domain Eukaryota; kingdom Viridiplantae; phylum Streptophyta; class Magnoliopsida; order Alismatales; family Araceae; genus Amorphophallus; species Amorphophallus konjac. The sequence goes on along the minus strand of CM040121.1, from coordinate 426,542,692 downwards.
GGGCAAAGGTCTGGGTGCACAGCTATAAGGTAGGTTGAAACCACCAAAGGAGATTAGGCTGAACCGCAGGTTTGGCCTAGACTTCAAAGGACCATTCAAGGCGGATTGGAAGCCCCTCACATGGACCCTATCAAACCACTTCAATAAAGGGCCCGTTATTCAAATGGGGGATTATCCGCAAGAAGCACATGGGGGGTCGCATGTTGTGTATTCAGCCGAAAAATGTCCGAGGGTCACCAAAAGAGGCAAGATCAAAGACCCGGAATGCGAATGGGACAAATGGTTTGATATACGGGATGTTTCCATTGCACTGGAAAGGATGTTCTCGTCTCCCCAGCTTGAAGGACCACCATTGATCTCCGGAATGCCAGAAAATATCATTACTGTTGTCAAGGTCCCAAACTATCCTCGTCCTCGCCAGAAGGACCCTGTCACCAGCGGATCTTCATCCGCCATTACCATCACCACCGACGACTCATTAGCCGTCATCTTCTCCATTCACTCGTCGCAACCTTTGTTGCTGTCATCTTCCTGGGCCAGATGGTTGTCTGATGATCTTCCCAGATCCCCCTCTCTACTTACATACCTGCATGGGTTTCTCATCCCGCGCCAGGTCTTCAATCATGATCTGCTCTACGAGCCTCCCAATCCTCTAGCCATAACCACTTTTTCCGCTCCCCCGATCTCTTTCCACTATTTTATCATCAAAAATGAAAATGAAAAAAAAACGTCAATTTCTAAACTCCTCAACAACATATCTTCGTTGAGGAAACTTCCTACATCTCCCACGGGTGCGCCCCGCCCTGCGGACCACTCGTCCAAGGTCCGATGAGCGACCTTTTCTACCCCTCCTCTGAGGGGTCTTCCCCTGTACATTCTTCACCATCCTCTTCATCTTTTTCTTCTTCTGTAAATAATGTCAGTCAACCTAGGAATAATAAGTCAAAGGTAGTACCTAGGAAGAAATCCAAGGGTAGGCAGATCCCTCGTCGATTCCTCCTGGATTTAGCCGCCAGGTGTCAGGCCCTTCTTGCCGTCCCTCAGTTGCTAGAAAATCCCATCCAGCTACCGGAAGTAGAATGTGAGGGCAACTGCATAATTAATGAGGGGTATGGAGTCTACGAGATCACAGATGAAGAATACCCTACTGAAGATGAGGGTGAAGAATATGAGGATGCGGCTGGCGCGTATGCTAGTGGAATAAGGAGATTCGACGAGCCGTCAACCGCCGTAGAAGAGTCCACCAAAGAAGTCAACTTGGGAACTGAGGAAGACCCTAGGATCATCCTCATAAGTGATAATCTACCACCCTCTGAAGAAGAGGCATTAATTGAAGTTCTCAAGGAATATAAGGACACGTTTGCATGGAGCTACCAGGATATGCCGGGTCTGGATTCAACCCTGGTCAAACACCGTTTAACCCTAAAACCAGGGTCCGTCTCGGTAAAACAAAGGTTAAGGCATTTCCACCCTCAAATGGCTTTGAAAATGAAAGAAGAAGTTGACAAGCTCCATAAAGCCAGGTTTATTAGAGTCGTCCTTTATCCTCAATGGGTGGCAAACATTGTCCCGGTCATGAAGAAAGATGGGAAAGTCAGGATTTGCATCGACTTCCGGCACCTTAACCGCACGTGTCCAAAGGATGATTTTCCCTTGCCTCACATTGATGTGTTGATCGACAACACAGCGGGGTATGAGACCCTCTCATTCATGGATGGATTTTTAGGATATAATCAAATTCGTTTGGCAGAAGAGGATCAAGAGAAGACATCATTCACTACACCTTGGGGAACATATTGTTACGTGGTCATGCCGTTTGGGTTAAAGAATGCTGGAGCTACTTACCAAAGAGCTATGATGGCCATATTTCACGACATGATGCACATATATCTGGAGGTGTATGTGGATGATCTATTGGTGAAATCAAGGACCAGGATGGAAAATCCAAGGGTTTTGGCTAAGCTCTTGCAGAGATCAAGGGAGTTCCAATTGAAAATGAACCCGAAGAAGTGTGTGTTTGGCGTATCATCGGGCAAATTACTGGGCTTCATTGTGAGTAAAAGAGGGATCGAGATAGATCCCGACAAAGCTAAGGCCATCAGGGATATGCCACCTCCCAAGAATTTGAGAGAAGTCTGAGGTTTAATCGGGAGGTTGCAGTTTATTCGTCGATTTGTGTCTCAGCACTCACAAAGGTGTAGACCTTTCTATGAGTTGGCCAAGCCAGAAGTAGAATTCCACTGGGATTCTAAATGCCAAAAATCTTTTGAAGGGTTAAAGGAATATCTGGCTAGTCCACCCGTTCTCATTCCACCCAAACCAGAAAAACCTCTGATCCTCTATACCTCCGTCTTGGACGACTCCGTGGGAGCTGTCCTCGCACAAGTTGATGAAGAAGGCAAGGAACGGGCAACCTATTGCTTGTCCAAACTTCTCAATCCCTGTGAGCAGAAGTACACAGTCATGGAGAAAACCTGTGCTGCCCTCGTTTGGGTGGTGCAGAAATTGAAGCACTACTTCTTGGCTCATGAGGTCCACTTGATTGCTCGCATGAACCCTATCAAGTTTATTCTAGAGAAATCCATCCTTACTGATAGGCTAGCACGCTGGCAAAGTTTTCTTTCCCAGTTCGACATCACCTACATCCAGTAGAAGGCAATTAAAGGCTATGCCATAGCCGAGCATCTCGCCCACCATCCACTCCCCAAGTTTGACCCTGTCCAATCAGAGTTTCCAAATTAGGAACTAATGTCCATCGCCCAATCCGACAAGCCAATGTGGACATTATATTTTGATGGAGCTCTAAATTCCCAAGGGAAGGGTATCGGCATTGTCCTTCTAACGCCTGAAGTCGTTACCATCCTAGAGGCATTTCAGCTCGCGTTCCCAGTCACCAACAACATCGCTGAATACGAGGCTCTTCTAGCTAGCCTGGAACTAGCCCGTTCTTTCTATATCACTGAGTTGCGAGTCGTGGGTGATAGTCAACTCGTTTTCCACCAGGTGCTTACCAAATATCACACCCTCGATCCCAAGCTCAAACCCTATCAGGAGCTGGTCTCCGCCTATGCCAAATTGTTCACCAAGCTGATCTTTGTCCATGTTCCTCGCGAACAGAACATTCTGGCCGATGCCCTCGCCTCCTTGGCGTCATCCTTCAAATTTCATTTAGGTGCATGGTTTAGATCCATCATTCTCTACAAGCGTCTTGTCCCTGCCGTTCAGGACCCTTACCTCTTAAAGATCTAGGAACGAGCCCTACAGAAGATCCAGAAGGGAGAAATTCTTGAGAAGAGGGAGATCATGCTGGCAGAAGTCGAAGAAGAGCTGGCTGATGATGAGAAACCATGGTTCTATGAAATAGTCAAATATTGTAAAGATCAGTCTTATCCTGAAGGAGCCACCACAGAAGATAAGAAAGCCATAAGAAGGGTGGCTCAGAAATACACATTGGTTGGAGGTCTACTCTATAGGAGGAGCCTTACTGGCATTCTGTTAAGGTGTCTTGACGACAATGAGGTTTGGAAATGCGTAGAAGAAGCACACTCGGGTGTGTGCAGTGGCCACGTGAATAGCCAGATGCTCGCCAAGAAGATCATTAGGCAAGGCTTTTACTGGCCCACTATGGAAGAGGATTGTGCCGTCTATGTTCTTAGGTGTGTCAAGTGTCAACTTCACGCCGATAAAATCCATTCACCATCTTCCTCACTTCATCTAATATCCTCCCCATGGCCTTTCTCCATGTGGGCATTCGACATCATCGGTCCCCTAGGTGATCCCAATTCCCTCACCAAACAAAAATCTTTCATCCTTACTGCGATGGAATACTTCACCAAATGGGCCGAAGCCGAAGCTTACGCGGAAATCAAGGCGTCAACAGTATGCAAGTTCATAATGAAGAACATCCTCGTCAGGTTCGGCGTCCCAAGCATAATCGTCACCGACAATGGGCCACAGTTCATTTCTAAGGACCTTCAGGACCTCTGCAAAAGGTACACAATTGCATTGCATCATTCATCGCCTTATTACCCACAAGGTAATGGCCAAGCGGAGGCCACCAATAAAACATTGATCAAAATCATCAAGAAAACATGCGAGTCCAATAAGTTTTCAGACTGGCCAGAAAAGCTTATCGAAGCTCTATGGGCCTATCGCACTTCAATCCGCACCCCCACCGGGCAGACTCCGTTTGCCCTTGCTTACGGTATGGAAGCGGTAGTCCCGTACGAGACTCTGATCCCTTCTCTCAGGGTACCATTGGACGAGGAATTTCCCCTCGACGACCGTCGTAATTCACTCCTCGCCCAGTTGGAACTCTTGGATGAGAAGCGGCTGGCCGCTGCCGAGCATGCGCGTGTGTATCAAAATAGACTCGCTCGCTTTCACCAAAAGAAAGTCGTTGAGAGAAAATTCAAAATCGGTGAGATGGTCGTAAAATGAATTTTTGTCAAACCAGGAGGGCCGCGTTCTAAGCTCCAACCCAATTGGGAAGGACCATTTGTAATTCAAGCCGTGTACCCCGGCAACGCCTACAAGCTAATCAACGTCGAGGGGACTGAGTTATCCCACCCTTGGAATGGGCTTTATCTTAAAAAGTACTACCCCTAGTGTAGTGCCAAAACGTCAAAAACAAACAAATGATGAAAAGACAGAAAACATCAAAAACAACAAAAAATATTGAAAATCACTAAAAATATGGAAAATTCAAAATGCCGATGCCTGGTGGTCACCATATAGTTAAGTCCCTCCATCCAACCTTCATGTTAGGATAGGGCCCATCAAGGCTTGGTAGGCACCGGGTCTTGGTTTGCTAGAACCGTGGAGATCCCTATTCGGCCACATCGGCCTATGCACGCTCAAAGGAAGTCAACATGTACTCACTTACGTATTTTATCCACAAAAAAAAAAGTTGGTAGCATCACCGACAATGGGGCTTCACCCAGAAGATCTCCGGAAGCTGTAATCTTTATTCTTTTCTCTTCGGCCAAATGAGACAGTCGGCGCCCTTAAAACGCTGAGCATGAGAAACCAAAACTCAAACCCCCAAGGGCAAGAGTAGGATCCATTTCCTCGAGCATCGATCAGAGCACGAGAAGAGGGTAGTGTCCCCGCAGGCATACGAAAGGGAGCTCACAGATGTCAAACGACTATATCTTCCTTGCAAAAAGAAACACAAAATCAAAATCAAGAGAAAAGCCTGGTCGTGACCGTGCCTGATGCGATAAATGAAACCCCTCAAAGCAAAAGTCTGAATCCACAAAAGGGGCCATAGAATATAAATGCTCGGGATTTGGTCCGAAGTTGTCCGAAAGGAAAGAGTTAAATGGGCCCTTATTGGCTCGCCAGGTTAACAGTTTTGCCGATCCTCTCAGGAGATTTATCCCCTACGCTCTTCCTTCTTACTTTAAAAGTGAAAGCAGGATGAAATATCTGAAGAGCGAAACCCACCAAGGTTTGCGACCTTATTTTAATACAAACATGTGGTTGCCTACTTTGAAAAGCAGAAGCTATCGCTGCGAAGGAGTCTCTGTGTTTTGGCTGGTCAAGACCCCTGTTTACCATCCGGGTGCCGTCTTGTTTAACCTTGGGCTTAGGCCAATGCAAGCGCGTCACCTCTGGGTGCGATGGTGTCTTATTCCAGGTCAGCGTCGCGCGGTTGGTCGTTAGGGTTCCAGGGTGTTCCATCATATACCATCTAGAGTTGTGAGGAAACAGACCCGGGTCGGGCAAATCATTTACCTTGAACACCTTTTGGGCGAATCCCTGTGGTTGGAAGCAACTGGGAGCCTAAGCATGGCATGGCGGTATTGTCATTAGGGTAAGTCTTAGCCGGCGGGATTATCATTCGAGGCGTCTAGAGGCCCAAATCAACCTAGATGCGCACTTAGGATACCTGGGAGGTTAGTAAGAAACCCCTATTCTCATGAAGGTAAGGTGCCATATGGGTGCTCATCAGGCGTTAGTGACAAAAAAATGATAAAAAGAAAAAAAAAGAGAAAACGTAGATATTTGGAAAATAAAAAAAATTAGAATGATAACAAAGACAACAAAAAAAAATGCCAGAAAAATAATAAAAAAAAATCATTTCGCATGATTGCATTTGTATGCAGCATTTCACTTTAAATTCTGCTTGCATTAGTGTGCTTGTCTGTCACATTCATCATTATCACATCTTTCCCTTGCCTTCGTTAATAAAGGCTTGGCCCCTTGACCCATTATCAAGGACAGTTGAAGTGAACACCTGCTTATTGAGCAAGGGGCCAAGTCAGAACAGAGATACTGACCTGTTTGTTTCAGTGATGCGTGCAGGAATTCAAGATAGCAAGAGTGAGATGAAAATCAAAACAAAAGCATACCTTTTATTCCATTCTTAATTAAGGAATTGTACATTAAGCTCCACCTTCTCTCTCTACATTACTTGTCCCGCCACTCTCCGGGCAAAACGCCCTCAAGGGTGCTACCCAACTACGAAAAGCGGTACTTCTACCGCTCTGTACACCTCTTCCCATTCCCACACCCCGGCGCTGATCCGTGGGAGCAGCAAAGGAGCTACTGACACGAAAGCCACACTCTCGTGCTCTTCGGTAGCGCTCCTCGCCATCTCTCAGCCATTGTTCAGTGAGGCCAAGGCTAGTTCGGAGTTCGAACAACTAGGCCTCCATGACCCTTCGCTCCTCCCTTTCAGCTAATCTGTCGGCTCTCTCTCTTTCTCTGTCCCTCTCTTTCTCTGACCGTTCTCTCTCACGGTCTTCCCTCTCCAATTGAAGGGTGATTCTCAGCTCCATGGCATCCCTGGAAGAATCGTCATCGGGACGACGCCGGAATTCCTCCTCCAACTCTGCTATTCTAGCCTCTCTCTGTGCAGCATGGGCAAGTGACTCCTGCATCTCCTTTTCCTGCCAAATGTACTATCTCAGATATGTGGTAAGGCATAAATAAGGAGAACTCAACACTGAAACTCTTACATGTATAGAGAGCATTCCTTCTGCTCCGCGGCACGCTGCGTAGTCTGAGCAAGTTGCTCGTGAAGCAAATCAAGTTCTGAGGTGGGGATCCATAAGCTAGAAGAGATGCCGCCTCCTCCCATCGCTGACGGAGCCGCGTCGATCTGAATGCGCTATAACCACATGGGATGAAATTAGCGGCCGAACGCCATCAATCTAGAGTCTTAATTAGGAGTGTGCATTGTCCATACACCTACCGAAGCGCTCAAGGCTCCACGGGTGTCACCCAATTGTTGCTCCGTTTCTGCCAGGCGTGATCGCAAGTCTGCTATCATGGTATCACGGACATCCTGCAGCCATAGGAGTCAGCATCTACAGAGAGGAGAGGAGGAAAGGAGAAAAGAGGAAAAAGGAGACCCACCTCCATAAGTCCCCGGGGTTGGAGCCGCTCTACGTACATTGCCTTATACAGACGCATATATTCCTCACTATCCAGCGCATTTGATTCCACGATTGTGCCACCTCGTTGTCAGTCTTCATACTATTCCGAGAATCGCACACGCCAATCAACCGGTCCCCGTGTCTTTCTTCCAACGCGAGGTGGCGCAGTCGTATCCACCCATTCCTGGGCCAGCCCTAGGGTCCTCATAACCAATCGTAGCCGAAGAGGCTCAATTTCGTTTAGGCAGTGTATCCACAATTCCCGTCCGAACTGGGCGTGACTTGTTAAAACCCATGGTTGATCGGCATCGACCATGCCTGAGTAGGGTCTCCAGTTTACCTAGGTGAGGTTGTACATACCCGTTTAACTGGTTAGAATATATATATATATATATACAACAAAAATAACAATAATAATAATAAATAAAATAAAAAAAATCCCACCATCGCTGCAGGGAATTCCTGTAGCTCGCGCCTTGGCACCATCAGTTGGTAGGTTACAGGCGCTGCACCCATGATCGGTTGCCACCGCCTGGCTAACGGCACCATCGCTGGTCGCCAATGTCGAGCTCTCCCCATTGGGAGGTAATAATAGCTCCATAGCTACATCATCATATGCCGTCAATGCCTCAAGTGGACTATTACAAATAAACACAAAAATATATAAATAAAATAAAAAAAATACCTGGATAAGTGGTGTGAACTCACTCATAGTCATCTCACGATCTGCCTCTTGGGACAGGCCCGTAAACAAGTGCGCTAGCATGGCAGCTCCCCAGGCGTATTGTCCTACTCTTTCGAGGTCAGATAGCAGCCCTAGGAAACGACAATGGATGCCGTCTCCTTTCGAGCTCAGTAAAAATCTCCCTAGGAAAAAGAGGAGAAATCTCCTCAAATCCATATTAGATCTCTCCCAATTGTCAAAATATGTGCAAAACACAGCATGACATCCCCTTTCCATCCTCTCCATAAATTCTTCCGAGGACTCGTCATCCCGTCGACGAGTATCAGTGAGCCCTAATGCCCCCATGATAGACGCCCTAGCTACTGATCTGTGCTTCCGACTGTCTAAGTCCAACCCTAGTAGCTTCTGGGTGCCTTATCGGTAATCCGCATAGGTGACACCGGTCACTGCCTCACCATCCACTTTGATGCTCGTGATTCAGACCACATCTTCTAGACTGGGCACCATGTGCCCCCATGGCATCAGGAATGCCCGACTTACTGGGTCCCATCTTTCGCACAAGGCTTGGATAAGGGCCAGGTCGAGTTGGATCGGCTCGATCCGAAGAAAGGCACCAAATCCCATCACGTCTAGCCTGGCCTTCTAAAAATCTGGGAGACCCCTGTATGCGGCCACTGCTAACTCCCATGAAATGTGTGCTTTCATCACACTCTGTGCGTGCATAAGAAATGGAGACGGGTGTTGTCAAGAGGAAGGAAGAAAGAATGAGAAAAGGGCAGGAAAGCTCAGCTTACGAGTTGCGATTGGGTCCGCTCGCTGAACTGCCCTTCGAGGTCCGAGAGTTTCCTGGAACTGCTACCGTTGGATCTGCTTCTCTTCGAGGAGTGGGAAGATTCTCCCTCCATCCGGAATCCTGAGTTCCTCCTAGTACCCTTCAAGTTGGCCCTCGATGCCCCTCGAAGAACAAAAGAGGAAGGTATATATAGAAATGGGAGAAGGGTGGGCTAAGATTGCCTCCAACGATAGCCCTCACAATAGGGTGCCTCCCCTGCGGTCCCATGAGTCACTTCACCACCCGCACAAGGTGATGGATCGGACGGTGTAATATGATGACCTGCTCCCTATGGCGCCCTGTCATAACGTGGAGGCCATCCGCAAAGTTTGAAAAATCATCCGGGAGAAGAGGCCCAAGCTGTCATCATTGACCTTGACGACAGATCCCCATGAAAGAATAGTCGCAACAAGATGCCATCCTCCGTCTAGGGCAGGATGTCGGCAGACACATCACATGAGAACAGTACAAAGAAGCGTAGGGAAGAAGGGACGCGCAAGAAAACAAACAAACAACAAAAAATCAAATCACTCATAAGTCTACATAAGCTGTCACAAACATTACAATCATAGAGAAAAGGTGGGTCCACTGACTCGCCAACTCTCGACATCATCTTCATGCTCATCCCTCTAGGCGTCCCTCTCCTCTCCCCCGGTGTGAGGATCCCTCGGAAGCCTCCTGGACCCCCGTGCAGCGCTTGCCTCGCCTTGTGGCACCTGCTCCACAGTAGGGGCTCGCTGCTCCTCCTCTGGCGTGGCGAGGAAGCCACCAGTAGAAAAGCGTCCGGACCGGCGAAGTAGCGCCCCTAACTCTCGCGCTCTCTCGTAGCGCGTCTCCATCGCTCCTAACCTCTACGCCATAACCTGAAGGCCTAGCTGGAGCTCCCTCACTTGGGCCTCTAAGGCCTTCTTCTCGGCCTGGTCTCGCTATCGCTCGGCTCTTCTCTCCTCTCTCTCTCTCTCTGCTTCCCTCCTCGTCACCTGGAGAAGGACCCTTAACTCTAGAATGTCGGGAGAGGGCCTCCCCTTACCTCGACGCTGCAGCTCTGCCACAGCTGTGGCCCAGGCATCACGCTCCTCTTCAGCACGAACCACGCGGGCCACCACACTGGCAAGTTGCTCCTGGAGGCAGGCGATCTCTAGAAAAAGAGCCTGAGGATTGGAGGACGATCCGCCAGCCATCCCTACCACCGTTTCCTACTGAGTACATAAAACATAGATAGACAATGGCCGTTGGTTAAATTCTGGAATTTCATGACAAGAATAAAAATTTTGAGGCCCTATTGTCACCTCCGTCCGTCTCCCAAGCTGAGGAGCCCCCGCTCGGTCCCCCCTCCGCTGCTACAGGAGGCCGCCACTACCCTGCACCGGTGCGCTCCCTTATTTTCCAGGGGAATGTACGCGCCAGTCCTCGAGCTTCGCCTTGCTGCAACTCTCCTTCCTGACACGGCTCGGCTCATCCGCGCTCGCCCACTCGTCAGCCAAGCCCGGGATTCTCACCGTACCCTGCATCAAAGAGGGAGGTCCCCCGTCAGTTAACGAGAATGCGTCCCATGTCGATGACGCGCCCATCATGTGAGTGCCGCCCTCGCCAAACCCCTTCCACTCCCACACCACTCGCTCCAGACTCAAAACAAGTCATAGAGGTGGGAATCGAAGCACTCACCCAGCCGCGTTCGCCTCCTTCCGTGCCATCGGGCCCCTCGGGTCCCACGAGTGCTCTAAAAGGCCCTTCCACTTCCGTCGATGCCTCTCCATGCTCGGGCGCATCCCTCCTCGGGCGAGGAGTCCCTCGCCCTTCTCTCCCCTCGCCGCGATCTGGCCCACCGAACTCCATCGATCGAGAGAAGAAGAAGACGAAAAGGGGCGAGCAAATCTCGACAGGAGGCGGGCTCTTTTGCGGGTAAGGCACGAAGAAAGGAAGGCCGCCTGGCGCTTTAAATTTGAAATCGAAGGATAAGACGCGTCCTCGCGCCAGGACGCGCCAAAAAAAAAAAGAGAAGGATGTTCTCTCCGTGCAAGGCGTAGTTTCTTGCTTTTCAGGGCAAGGTCTGGTGAAACGTGCCTCGAAACAACTCGGTGCAAGAGAAGAAGCATGGAAAAGGGAAAGTGCATATGACAAAAGGAACCGTTTCATTGCACATAAGCAAATAGTCAGTTATACATCATAAAGTGAGGAAGGTGGAGTGTACAAGCAACTCTCTAACTCTCGCTACCACCCTCTTGATCATCTCTCTCCTCCCTCCTCTAACGGGGATCCCTAGGGGGCCCCCGCGAACTCTGAGAGGCGGTGCTCGCCTCGCCCTGTGGTGGCACGCCAGCCTCAAAGGCTCGGCGACGCTCCTCGGTCGAAGAAACCAGAAAGCTGCCCATGGAGAAAGAACCAGACTGACGAAGTCGCGCCCCGCGCTCCTTCACCCTCTAATACCGCTCCTCGCTCTCCCGAAGCCTCCCCTCCGCCGTGCCGAGACTCAATCGGAGCTCCGTCAGCTGGGCCTCCAGAGACCTCCTCTCGTCCCGTTCTCACAGTCGCTCCGCCCTCCTATCCTCCCTCTCTCTCTCTCTGTCCTCCCTCTCTCTCTCTCTGTCCTCTCTCTCCCTCTCCTCTCTCTCCCTCTCCCTCTCCTCTCTCTCCCGCATCATCTCTCTCCTCGACAGCTCGAGGGCAAAACGCAAATCCCGCATGTCGCAAGGGAGCTCCTCAGCCTCCCGTCGCCGCTCCTCCTCCAGCTCCGCAATCCGGGCGTCACGCTCTGCCGCCCAGGCGTCGCGCTCCTGCTCGGCACTAACAGCACGGGCCAGGGCCTCTCGAATCTCGATCACCTGCCAAAACCCACGTGCACCATAAGAGAGCAGTGAAAGAAGAAGAGCAACTGGAAAGAAGTCGGGGTCAAGCAGGACTCACTCGAGCCGCGCAGTCACGCTCGGCCTCTTCAGCCCGGGCCACCGCATACGCCAACTACTCCTGAAGGGCAGAAACCTCCGGAGGAGGGCCCCACGAACTGGAACCCGCTCCACCAACCATCCTGGCTGTCGTTGCCTGGTGGGCCCGCTGAAACACAAAGCAAACGACAGTTAGAGGCTAAGCATCAAAATCCAGGTCATAAAAAAAAATGCATTGCATAGACTCACCAGGATCTCCAACTCCTATCGGATGGCCACCAACTGCCGCCTGGCGTCTGCCAGCTAGGCTCGCAGGTCGGCAATCATGTTGTCACGAGCATCCTACACCACATGAATGTTAGTGTCACATGCATATACGTATAGAAAGGAGGACATTTCCATTTCACACTTACCCCTGCCATGCCACAAAGGAGGAGACGCTCCCCGTACGTAGCCCGGTACCGTCTCAGGTAGTCAGTGATGTCTGGCACATGGGACACCACTGGGACCCCGCCCTACTGCCAGTCCTAGTACTGTGCAGGGAAGCGCGTACGCCAGTCCACGATCTTTGCCTTCCCCTTGGTTTTCCACCCGACACGGACCGGCTCGTCTACGTCAACCCACTCCTGGGCTAATCCCAACGTCCTCATAACTAGCCTAAGCCGGAGCGGCTCGATCTCGTTCAAGCAATGGACCCACACGTCCCGCCCAAAATGAGGATGACCCGCTACAACCCAAGGCTGGCCGGCATAGGCCATGCCCAGGTAGGGCCTCCACAGCACCTGCATCACCATACATGCATCATGTTAGTTGCTATTTCGCTCAATTGAGTCACATGCGTAAAAACACCAAAAAAAATCATACGCATCATACCATAGCCTCAGGGTACTCGCTCAGCTCCCGACGAAGCGACGCCAGCTGGTAGCCGTGGGGTGCCGCGACCATGACCGGCCTCCACTATCGCGCCAGAGGCACGGCTCTCCTGTTCCCCTGTCTGGCTCTTCCCATCGGGAAGTAGTAGTAGCTCCACACCTGCATCCATCATACATCATTAGCCCGACTAATTACATATTTAGCTACGGTAAAATCCATAAATAAAATGTTTACCTGGAGAAAAGGTGCGAAGCCGCTGACTGTCGTCTCCCTCTCTGAGGTCTGGGAGAGATCGGCGATCAAATGGGCAAGCAGAGCCGCTCCCCACGCATAGTCCCCCACTCTGTCCAGATCCGCCAGGATCCCGAGGAAGCGGCAGTGGATGTCGTCACCCTTCGTCCCCAGCAGGAGGCGGCCCAAGAAGAAGAAGAGGAACCTCCGGAGGTCTAGATCCACCAGCTCCCGCTCGCTCGGGTCCTGGGTGAAAGCTGCACGAGTGTCTCCCTCCAGTCGTGCCAGAAACTCTGCTCTACTCTCGCTAACCCGCTGGCGCGGGTCACCGAATCCGAGCGCCTCCATAATCTCCACTCGGCCGACTACCCTGCTGTCTCTATTAGTCGCGCTCGTCTCTAGCCACAGTAGGTCCAGGGCACTCTCTCGGTAATCGAGGTAAGTGACCCCGCTGACTTCCTCTCCGTCAACCCGTAGCCTGGTGATCGGAGCCACGTCCTCCAGTGTCGGCACCATATGCCCCCAGGGCATCAAAAACGCCCGGCTCGGCGGGTGCCACCGCTCCCTCAACGCCTGGATGAGAGGAAGGTCGAGCCGAAAGGGCTCGATCCGTAGGAAAGCTCCAAAACCCATGGCGTCCACCCGCGTCCTCTGAAAGTCTGGCAGCACACGGTACGCTGCCACCACCAGGGACCAGCTGATCCGGCTCTTCATCACGCCCTGCACACCACAAAAAATAAATAAAAAAAGAAACACATCAGCATCATGGATAATAATAAACAACAACACTGTACATAATATTTATTTATTTCTTATTTATTTTAAAATATATATATATATATATATTTAAAGGCGTCCACCCCCATGGACGCTTTCATTTTACTTCCTTTATTTTATTTTAGCAAAACAAAAACAAATAAAAAATAAAATAAAAACAATATATATTATCATTAAGGCATCCAACTCAGTGGACGCCTCCTTATTTTTAATTTTATTTTATTATTTATGAAATAACTCAAAAAAATATATAATAAAAATAAAATAAAAATGAAAAGTTGGAGGCGTCCAGGCCCCTGGATGCCTCCTTCCCCCACTCACCGGCCTTCTCCACACCATCTCTCGCCCGCCTGTTTAGCCTATAAACCAACAAATTAGAGTTCTGAGGGGCTTACCGGGTCATGCTCATCCTCTCCCGCGTCGCCAGCACCCGCAGGACCCTCCACGGCCAAAGGAGGCGCCTCCTCTTCCTCGGCAATCTCCTCTCCCACGGCAGCCTCCTCGGCATGATCCCTCGACCTCCTCGGACGACGAGCCCGTTGTTTCCGCCTCTCTCCACCCTGGCTCGGGCCTTCTTGCTCCATTGGGAACTGGAAATGGGTCATTAGAATGAACAGTAGAAGAGAACAGGGGGTGAGACCCCCTTTATATAGAAAATCACCAGGATTTGGGGCGTCCAGGCGCCTGGACGCCCCCACATTTTTATTTTATTAAAAATTCAAAAAAAACATTGGGGCGTCCAGGCCCCTGGACGCTCCCACAACTAAAAAATTAAAAAAATGAAAATGAAAATATAGGGGCGTCCAGGCGCATGGACGCCCCCACATCAAACAAAATAAAAAAAATAAAAATATAAAAAAGAAAAGACAGGGACGTCCAGGCCCATGGACGACCCCACAAAAAGAACAAAAAAATTTCAAAAAATTTTTCAAAAAATTTTTGGGGCGTCCAGACCCCTGGACGCCCCCATTTAAGCATATAAAAATGTATATATATATATATATATATATATATATATATATATATATATATATATGACCATAATATGAATAAACCAGAACATAAAGGAGAAAACACAAAAAAGCAAAAAGAAAAATAATAATCATAAAAAATAATAATTCAGGGAACAATGGTCCAAAATGCCAAATGCCAGATTTTATTCCATCAGAAAGCAGAGCGGGCTACATCAAGGGCTTAGGCACTCTAGGCCTCAACTTCCCCAGTTCGGTTACATAAGCTCTCCACAGCTCACATTCTTCCCCCACGTGCGCTAAGGCCTTTCCCGCAACACTTGTCTTCCAGGGTGCTTTAACGGCCTTCGCTTCCCTCGCGTCCGCTTCCGTGCCCAACTCCCTCTTCTTTAAAGGGACAATGCCGGTCAGCAGTGGGAACGAGTGGCGTGGAATGCCGATCTGGAGGCAGCACCGATGCGCGTTATAAAGGACAAACTCCATC
Source organism: Amorphophallus konjac (assembly GCA_022559845.1). Lineage (NCBI taxonomy): Eukaryota > Viridiplantae > Streptophyta > Magnoliopsida > Alismatales > Araceae > Amorphophallus > Amorphophallus konjac. The sequence continues at coordinate 426,527,572 of CM040121.1, read as the reverse complement.
GTGCCGATCAGTTGGAGTTCAGCTTCGGGAGAAGACCTCATGAGGAGTTCAAGTGAGCGTAGACATGCCGGTGCGCAAGTGAAGAAGCTTTGTGTCATGGTTCGGAAGTGAGACCGCCAGTCTTCCCGTTTCTTCAACCACGGAACACGGTTAGCCAATGTGCCACCGAAGCCTAACACATCGGCTATGTGATAAAGGGGGCCTTGTTGGAAAAGCTTTGAAACAATCGGCATCCCCTCACGGTGGTCGAATTTGAAGTACAAATCGACCCAGCAACTCAGAACAAGTGCGCAACCAAAAGGAGACCTACCCATGCTCGAGGCGGTAAGACCGCTGTAAAGGTAGGCAAGGATGGCGGGTCCCACCCTCTTTCCACTCTAGATCCCGCAGATAGCACTCAGTTGGGTTTCTTCCACTATGTTATCGGTATGAGGGAACAAGAGAGCACCCACCAGACAGATGGTGAACTCTTTCATAATTCCTTCCAAATGTTCATCATCTGGGGACCCTTTCAAGGCATCCATAACCCATACTGCGAGCCTTTGCAAGTCAATTCCCTTTTGAGTGCGGACATTTCTGACTGCGTCGGACGGCATGATGCTTCAAAGGACGCACTCGGAAGTCGTCCTTGTCAACATCCGCATAGGCTTCGTCTTCCCGTCACTCTTGAATTTCTTCATTCCAAGCAGAAGCTCCACCTCCTCGAGGAGAATGGTCGCCTCGAACGTCGGGAAGATGAAAGTGTGGGTCTGGGGATGCCAGATCTCCACTAATGCGCCCATAGCCGCCCAGTCCATGCGAATTCTCTCGTAGTGTTTGGCGTGAATAAGGAGCCCCTGAAGATGCCACTTCGAGAGTATAGCCCTCATGCCAATGGAGATGTTGGAAGTTAGCTCTGAAAGCCATGGCAGTTTGGAAAACTTCCTTGGGCCCGGAAAGAGTGGATACAGCTGGAAAGAAGAAGAGAAAGGAAGGAAAGTGAGAAGAGAGTTCATGCAATAAATTTGAAATAAATCAACTTACCATATGCGACTGGATCATCCCACTCAGATGACCCTCGAGGTCGGAAAGTCGCCTGATCTCACTGCTAGGCCTGCCCCTCTTCATAACGCAGGAAGACTCTCCTTCCATCCTGAAATCCCTAGACCCTCCTCCTGAACTTTCAAAACTCCCCTTGGTACATTTGAATAAACTAGCCTAAGGGAGGTACTTATAGGAAAGGAGAGGTGCTACGGGACGGGACGTGTCACATGAGTGGTCAAGTCGTCAGTGTTTTATCCTTGTACTGTGGCACGATGCTGTTATATTTCTGCTACTTTCTGATGTATTTAATCTATGATGGTCTGTGCAGGTTTTACCAACGGATGTTTTTCGCCCTATCTTGTATACCATCCTTCAGTGTTCGGTCCCCCGTGTCATGCATCATACTATATGATATTTACGCTATTAGAACGCATCAAGGACCTTGCGATCCGAACGAATCTGGGATTTGAGTTCCCCTTCAACAAAAATAGTGATGATTCCAGAAGAATTTGGGTTGTACGGATAGGCCGTTAACTGGTGATAGCGTGGGAACGACGGTTCCATTCAGTGAGTCGATGCGTGGATAAACGGGCCCCAGCTCAGTATCAGCTCACTGGATCGGTATCCTGACCCATTCTTAATGAGTTGACAATATTATCCTTGGCCATTTTCTATTCTAGTTTGTTTTAAATTTTCCTTTAAACCCAGCATGCATTCATATAGGACTTTGAGTCTATTGTGGAAGATCATTCGAGTGATTCGATTTCGAAAGCCGTTGTGCTTCGATTCTTACAAATATGAGATACTCCATTCTGAATGAAATACAGAGTTTCCTTGAAACGGCCCTACGCTGCCCTTCCAAACGAGACCCTTGTTTGGACAGACCCTCAGATATTCCTTTGCTTTTTACCTTGTTTGACCCACCTTGGCCGCAGCACTTCCACATTGGCTGGTAACCGCTCCCCAAAGGTGAAACCTGCAGGTTTATGACCCAGGTACTTCCACACCGAGAAGTTGGTCTCCTTTATTTTCGTGCCTGAGCGCACATCTCACCCTCCCTTGTTTGATTTCCGTCCAAACAATCGTCAAATTTGAAAGACCCTCTTTAAGGTCGCCTCATTGAAACTACAAGAAAGATTCCAAACAGTCATGTCAAAAGCATGTCTCATCACACCTTGGCATCAACTTATCAGTCCATTCCCACTCCATTGCACTCCACTTCGATACCATTCCATTACGTGTCACTCCCTTGCAAAGTAGACGCCAAGGCGGGGCAGCTGTAGACACACTATTCCAGACGTCCCCTGAGAAAATCTCATATTACCACGCGACGCCCCGCAGCGGCTTTCGCATTTTGAATCACTTGAGTGTTTCTTATCTTTGAGTCTTCTCTCATCTTCTGGGTGAGTAGCGTAACTCTCCTTCGGCATCCGGAAACCACCTCGTTGTGGAAATCATGCGGCATTCGAACGGCATCAACATCAATCGCATGCATCAGAAGTTGCCGAGACCAGGAAAATGCCTAACGGACGACTGCCGACGCCCTTTTCGGGGGAATCCGGGGGTCATCATGGAGGCGTCCAGGCCCCTGGACGCCTCCATCAATACAAAATAATGACAATCTATATATATATAAGACTGAACAAAAAAGATATAATTTCATGGAGGCGTCCAGGCCCCTGGACGCCTCCATCAACCAGCTCACGGGTGACCCCGAGCCATCGACTGACAGTTGCTCAGCCTGTCGTTTGAATAAAATCCAAGTTATGGAGGCGTCCAGGCCCCTGTACGCCTCCATCAACCAACTCACGGGCGACCCCCGACCATCGACTGACCATTGCTCAGCCTGTCGTTTGAATAAAATCCAAGGTATGGGGGCGTCCAGGCCCCTGGACGCCTCCATCAAACAGCTCACGGGCGACCCCCGGCCATCGACTGACCGTTGCTTAGTCTGTCGTTTAGAGAAAATCCAAGTTATGGAGGCGTCCAGGCCCCTGGACGCCTCCATAAAACCAGCTCACGGGTGACCCCCGGCCATTAACTGACCGTTGCTCAGTTTGTCATTTGAAGAAAATCCAAGTTATGGAGGCGTCCAGGCCCCTGGACGCCTCCATCAACCAGCTCACGGGCGACCCCGAGCCATCGACTGACCGTTGCTCAGCCTGTCGTTTGAATAAAATCCAAGTTATGGAGGCGTCCAGGCCCCTGGACGCCTCTATCAACCAGATCACAGGCGACCCCCGGCCATCGACTGACCGTCGCTCAGTCTGTCGTTTGAAGAAAATCCAAGTTATGGAGGCGTCCAGGCCTCTGGATGTCCCCATCCTCCCGACCTCTATAAATAGAGGCCTACCCCCCTCAGTTCAGGGGTCGAAGAAAAAGAGCGCCGAGAGGCTGCCGGATTCTATTCCTAACCCGTGGGTGTTTTGTAGGGGAGGTCCTGCCGGATCCTCGGGTGCCAGTGCTCGCAGGAGAGAGGCCTCCTTCGCCCGTCGCGCTACCTCGTCATCCCTACGCTGCCGAAGCTCCGCCGGATCTCGCCATCGACCATCCAATAAGTCATTCTCTCCTTTTCTTTCCTAGTTATCTTGCATTCATCATATCATATCTTCTACCCCCCCCCCTTTTTATGAGGGAGTCTTTTTCCGTTTCTACGTCGGAATAATTGCCATTCATCATAAGCATTTTCCTCCTACTCGTGTCCGAGAGGGGTTTAAAAGACAACACCAACCAGGTGTGTGTCTTGCCATCATTTCGTTACTTGCGTCATTAGAATTTGAATACTGCACCTTCATCTTTCTGATCCACTCGTTACTTGTTTGTCGTTGTTTTGCAAGAGTACCTGAGGAAAGCCCTCTCCGTCGGCCAGCCGTAGGGGGAGGAAGAAGCAACCTGCCATTTCCCGCTCTCGGGGATTCACAATCTCCGCGCTCAACACAAGGTACACGCGATAATTTCGTTTCTTTGAGGTAACCCCTCTGGCGATCACATCCCTTTAGCATCCTACGTATGCTCTTTCCTCATATTAGCACGTTTCATAATCCTTCTTAATTTTTAGTCGCTTGATAGTCTGTAGTTTAGTTCGTTTTCTTCTCCTTGGGTGGATTCCTAGGCTTCCACACCCATGTGGCGCATCATAAAACCAGTGAAATACATACGTCCGTATTCGGGCCTCCAGCTTCCTACCCACTCCACTCGACATCTGTGCCCAACACCCTGACCCCAGTTAACACCCCTCGGTCTTACGCTTACCCTTGGCTACTGGACGCCTCCGGACCTCCACCAACGGCTTCAGAGACATATACAAACTTTTCTTCAGCATAGAATGAAGGTATTCGGATTAAATCCGATGTAAATAAACATCGGTTGCTTGCGGCCGGTGGGGAAAGACGTCCTATACATGATTCCCGCCATCACCTATGCACTCGCACCCATGGAACCCCTTCTCTCCACGTGTCACCCGATCGCCCGAGCCCACGTGCCGCGCCCTGGTGGCGCTTCCTCGGCCAAACCTTGGTTCCATGAGTGATTGTCGAGAGATCGACTGGCACGCCAGCATCTTGTCCGGTTAACCCTTATCCCGACACTTCCGTGCCATTCGACCATTTTCGACTTTCCGTAAAAAGGAGAGTGCCCGGTACCGCCGTGAGAGGAATGCACCCATGAAGAGGATACCCGGGATACATCAAAATCCCGTATTTTCCTACACCGCTGTATCCCTTCCCTCACCCTGATAATCGGCATAAAAAACCCGCGCAACATGCCCCTAGTCCAAACCGAACCTTACACGACCTCTTGCAAATGTTTTTGGACCGGTTGGATAGGAGGGATAGGATCTGGACGCAACTCCTGCCCGAGCCTAAGGAGGTCGTAGCCGGTAGTCTGAACCCGGTGCCATCCACGGAGTCCCCAGGTCCTCTCCCCATCATAGAGGACGTCCTCTCCCCATCCAAAAGAGATGTTTCACCACAGCCTTCACCCTTCGACCCTCATGTAGAGCCATTCTTACCTCCCGAGGGTGAACTTGTCATTGGAGAGTCTTTAGCTAGCTGGTTAAGGAAGGGCCTACTTCTAGATGCTCCGATCCCTTGCTACCCATCCATGGAACCAACACTCCAAGTAGTACCCCTTAACTTTTTTCACACCACTTTCCAGTCCTTCTGGTTCATAGAAAATGTGAAGGACTTTCTTAGGAGTTTAGATTGTCAATGGGAGTTGATGTGTATGTTGGCCTTAGGGTCTGACCAACCCCATAGTCATAGCTTCACGCACCCTGCTTTGGGGTCTATTACCTCAGTGTACACCATAGGTCATATCACCTCCGAGGTCCTTTTGTTCTTTCGCATACCCGATGAGCTCGACTTTGTCCCCTCTTATGGTATTACTATCCTGAGGGAAGAACCTTGCCGTCCTCATGAGCCCCTTGCCCCATCTATGGTGACCATCTGTACCTTGGCGAATGTCGAACGTGGGCAAGTATAGTGAAGGGACATGTCAGGAGGGTTCAGCATTTCTTTGACCCATTCGATCCCCTCCCTAGTAAGCCTCTCGACCCATATTCTTCACTCCACTTTGTCAAAGAGGTCCACTATCATACCCCTTCCACACCCCAAAGCTTGGAAGGAAAGGAACACCGATCTCTCTCTCATGCTTCGTCATGTCCACCATCATATAGGGGTAATGTCGTGAGTAAGTTTGGACATATTGGTTCCCCAGAGTCTACCACACTTAGTAAGACACATGTGCATGATAGATACAACTTTGGATGTCTAGGTTCTCCTCGTGTTGTCCAGTAAGGTAGGCGTCCATGGAACCACCCCTGCATTCGCATAGGTATGAGTCCCAATAGTTATTTTGTAGTCTGCATCATCATCATCCCCTTGAGTCCAGCAATGCACGCTACAAAGAATTGGCTGATGCCCACAGGCACCACCGTGAGTTTCAGGAGGGCGAGTACGTCATGATCAGGGTCAGGCCTGAACGGTTTCCCTCGGGAACCGTGAAGAAGTTACAAGTTCATGGTGCTAGTCCTTTCCGAGAAATGAAACGAGTTGGTTCTAATGCATATCTTGTAGATTTGTCAGAGAGCTACGGGATCAGCTCCACTTTTAACATCTCGGACCTAGTCGCTTATAGGGACCCAACAGTGATACCCAGTGAGCCATTTGAGCCGTCTCCACCCCTTGAGAGTGACACCATCCCAGAGCGTCCACCTCCAGCCTTGTTACCTCAGCAGCGTGAGCAGATAGAGGATATATTGGACGAGCAGGTAACGACTACTCGAGGTGGGGTGTATCAGCACTACTTGGTACGATTGAGGGGACAACCCGCATCCAATGACACTTGGATCACCCGGGCCGAGTTACAGAGGATAGATCCAGATCTGCTGGATTGATACCAGAGCGACCCAGACTCTTACGCGATGGGGTCAAGTTCCTCCCACCGGAGGAGAATTGGTGCAGACACTAGAGCTAGCCGCCGGTACTAGTCTTTATGGCTGGGTGACAGTATGGACTCTATACCTGAGTTTTGATATGTCTCTGTATTTATTTTCAGTGTATTTGGTGTGTATTTGTAGTTTTGGCTTTAATATGGGTCAAGAATGTAATATGGGCTAACATCATGTAAGGGGTCCAATTTCCAAAATGGGCCTCAAGACCTTTAGTAGCCCAATTGGGCCTTTCCCTCTCTTGTGGGCCTCCATACATAGAGGGCCCAATATGATGGCACATGGTCAAGGGTGGAATATTGACCATGGTTGGGGTTGTTGACCAAGGGAGGGGGCGCCCCCTTCTTTGTCCCCAAGTGGGAATTGTTTATTGCCCTTTTATCTCCCTTCCCCTATATGCCCCTTTGACCAAGGGTATTAGAGGTCTTTTGTCCTAGGTCTATGGTTTAGTATAAGATCTCTCTTGTGGAATTTTATGCAATAAAAATGAAGAAAATATTGAAGAATTGCCAAGGGCACACCCCCCTCTCTCTCTTGTTCTTATTGTTCTTCCTCTCCCTCTTCCATGCAGCAGCAAGATTTGGGTGTGAGGCCCTTTCTTGGGAGTGATTCATAATTCTATCTCTTCCTATGGGTACCAGGTTCAATCACCGCTGCCGCCGCCGCCTCCATTCGTGCCGCCATCAAGCCACCACAGCCATCTTTCCGAGCTGTTGTCCTAAGCTGCGACCTATAGATCTGAAGGTTAAAGAAGAGGCTATAACTCCTGATCTGACCGTCAAGTGAAGCTGATTTTTTTAGGGTTGGTTCCCCCAGTTCTTTTTCACTCCCAGTTTAAATTTCACGCAGGTCAGAGTCCATTTGAGTCCCTTCCCAGTCATTTGTTTCCCCCGCTCATAGTCTACCTGTGTGCAAATCTGTGAGATAGTGTCTATTGTTTTATTTTTCCCACCCCCTTAGCCATCTCTTGAAATTACAAAAAATTCATGCGTGATCCCCACTTCCCACCCTATCATCCATAAAATTCCCAAGGTCTACATCCACCTTCACCCCCACGGTCAAAATTCGTTCTCAAGCATAACCCGATCTGCCCTATGGGATCTATCTTCCAAGCCAGAAACAGTTGACGTGTTGCAGAGGTTTTCATTTTCAATACAACCGTTGGATGGGCCTGAGTTTCTAGTATGTCTAAGCCCTCTAAGTGCTTTTCGTAACAGCGCTAATTTCGCCCCGATCCGACATCGGCTCTGGTCGTGGCGGCCGTTTTCATGGAAGCGCGCAGTCCTGCTCCGAACCAGGCCAGCAAGGAAGGTGACGGTAGAAATCCACAATAAAATATGCCGGAGAAGATTCAGCAACGACCACTCTTAGGGGTCAACCAGGGACCCTCTGCCATCGTCCCAGTGAACTGCCGCCTTCAGAAGCTCTCTGGAGGTCGATGTCTCTTTGGACATCCTTGTTCGCTGTCCTACTAGCCAGCAAATCGCAGAACCGGAGCCGCTGTCGCAACCGCCCGGAACCCGCCGCCTTGCTTGGTGCCAACCCAAGTTCGGTGCTCCCGACACCATTGTGTAGCCCTTTACCTCCCTACGTGGAGTAGGTAATAAAAATCACTGCTGTAATTTAATTTTACCATTTTATCGGGAGTTACAAAACTTGGCCGGGACGTCTTCCCCACGCCCCGAGCATGGAGGTACACTCGCCACCCTCTCTGTCGTATTTGCTTATTTAGTATAAGTTCTATTTACCGCTGCATGTGAGTAGTTTATTTCCTAACTAGTTAAATTTAGTCACCGCTGTGAGTTGTGAGTGCGAGACCCGTCCCGTGACTCATTCCGAGCATGAGAGTGAGCTGACCACCCGAGACTCAATGTCGGTTTCTCAACCGTGCATATCGACACATTTCCCTCGCTGGGGATGATCGTGAGCGGGTACTTCTTATTTGGGGCACGCTTGCCTCTTCAGGAACCACGTTAGGTGCAGAACCAGTCATGTTATTGCTGGTCGCGTCGTCTTTGGGTCGCGTCGTCACCTAGAATTCCAATCTTGCAACAAGTTCGAGTCGAGTCTCATTGTCGTCCCGCATCACAGTTTTGCATTTGCTTTTGTCATGTGTCTAGAAGTCTTGCATTCTCTATAGCATCAATGTACTTTATACTGAACTAATGGAATGAACTGATTAAAAGAATGCACTTGGTATTTGACATTACATGATTGGTTCTTGTCACTCATTTCCTCTCTATTTGGCAAATAAAATGTTTGAATGGCTTGTGTTGTGTTGGCTTAATGAAATGATTACATTGTTTGATCGCCTAGTGGATTGTTGGCTTTTCCTATCTTCACATTGGTTCTATGTATATCAAATGGTGTCAGATGAAAGACAGGCTAGCCCGTCTGAAATCCTTCACTATGTGTGAGTGTAAACTCCGCCTCGTACAAGAATCATGTGAATCTTTACGCGGATAGAATGCGATATTTTTGCAAGTTCCTAATTTTCCTAAAAGCACGCTAATGCTCTTAATAATCTTGAGTTTTATCATCATCAAAAGGGGGAGATTGTTGAGTTTCTTCGGGTGATTTTGATGATAACAAAACCCCGTATGGCAAATAGTTTGATAGCATTCATTAGTGAAGAAGTAATAGCTCATTTAGGCTCTCAAAGCCATTTTCATCCAAAGCTAAATGCTCAAATTTATCTTGCTTCAAGCTACAAAGATTTAATCAAACTAAGCTCAAATTGAATGGATCAAATTGCGAACACAAAGTCTTTTGTATATGGACATGATTCATGAACTAAACTCTGTTATTGTGCAGGATTTCCTGGTTTCGATCGACCAGCTTGACTGGTCCGGTCGACCTAATCTCCCAACAATCAGCACTCTGTAAACCTACAGAGTTCGGTCATCCGCCAGCCCTGGACCGGTCGACCGATTCTCCCAGAGCTGAAAGCCACAACTTCTGTCACAGTTAGGGCGACCGACCGACCTTGACCGGTCAACCGAACCCTTCGAAGCCACTAATTTTGACTTTGTTTTCTTCATGAGGGAAAAGCATCTAGATATGATTTTTTAATCCCAAAAGTCTCCAGACATGCCTGAAATTATGGATCTATGTCTGGCATGTCCTTTGACCATTCAAGTGTTATAAAAACATCTCTTAGGGACAAGAAACCCTAATGACTCAAGGGGATCAGAGGAAGGCTATCAAAGGAGAAAAAGGGCTGCAGGAAGAACTCCGTGAGCATTGTATCGTCCAAGCATTTTTCATCAAATATCAAGCATTTGAAGATCATCCTGAAGCCATTCAAGTGGAAATCAAGCTGAGAAGCAAGTTTCATCAAATATCTTCTTCATCCACTCAGAGGGAGCTTAAATCTGAAGTTTTCATTTGTGTTTCCACTTCTATTTTTCATTGAGCTTCAAGTGTGTGTTCTTGTAATCTCTAAACATCTGTGTGTGTGTGGATCTACCCAGATCCGTGTGTGTGTGTGTGTGTGTGTGTGTGTGTGTGTGTGTGTGTGTGTGTGTGTGTGTGTGTGTGTGTGTGTGTGTGTGTGTGTGTGTGTGTGTGTGTGTGTGTGTGTGTGTGTGTGTGTGTGTGTGTGTGTGTGTGTGTGTGTGGCTTTCCTTCACATTTCCGTGTGATTCGGTGCTTGTGCACCTTCGTGGGAGTTCCGAACTCTTCACGAGTGTGTGTGTGTGTTTTGTTCTTGTAATCCTTTACAAGATAATGTGTGAATCCTCACAGTTAGTGAGGGGTGGACGTAGGTTGCCGTCGTTACATCCGAACCACCTAAAAATTACTGTCCTATCCTTTTCTCCTACCCTCGTTCTGTGCTAGCACACACTTTATCACTCTCTTGCATTTTCTATTTAGATCTAGCCTAATCTGTCATTTCTATATTAGATCTTTGGTATATCAAAAGGTATGTTCGGATTGACAAGGCCATTCTTGTCAGGAAGATAATACCTTGCGTGAGCAGAATCTTCAGATTTATATCTCCGCCATAGTACCAAGGATCTACTGTGTGTGATAGGTTTTGATAGATCTATTTGTTATTTCATCATATCCAAGTCTCTAAAAGGTTGTTTCATCATATATGTTTAATTCTGGTAAAAGTTTTGTAAAATTTGTAATCACCCAATTCACCCCCCCCTCTTGGGTGTCATTGATCGCGGGACTTCAATTGGGTTTTTAGAAATAAAACTGATGAACAAGGAAAAATTGTTAGAAATAAAGCTAGACTAGTGGCACATGGGTACAATCAAGAATTTGTGGTAGATTTTGAAGAGTCTTTTGCTCTTGTGGCCAGGCTAGAAGCCATTAGAATACTTCTTGCATTTGCATGTAGCCTAGGAATAAAACATCAGCAGATGGATGTCAAATTTACATTCTTAAATGGTCTAATAAAAGAAAATATTTATGTAAAACAACCCCCTGGTTTTGAGTGTATTGATTTCCCTGACCATGTGTACAAGCTGGATAAGGCATTATATGGACTGAAGTAAGCTCCCAAGGCCTGGTACGACAGGTTGAGCTCGTTCCTCACAGGTAAAGGCTTTTCAAGAGGTGGGGTTGACCAACCCTACTCACTAAAGTAGATAACAAGGACATTCTTGTTGTTCAGATTTATATAGATGATATAGTGTTTGGGTCAACTAAATTATCCATGTGTGAGGAATTTTCTAATGAAATGACTGATGAATTTGAAATGAGTTTAATGGGAGAATTGAAATTTTTCCTTGGGCTACAGATCTGTCAAACTTCAGAAGGAAGCTTCATTACTCAAGCAAAATACATCAAGGATCTCCTGAAGAAGTACAAACTGGAAAACCTCAAGGCCATCACTGCACCAATGGATACATCAACTAGTCTTGATGACGACCCTAAAGGTAAATTGGTTGATTCCAAAACATATCAAGGTATGATCAGATTCTTGCTTTATCTTATTACATCTCGGCTAGATATTCAATTTTCTTTGTGTTTATGTGCTAGATTTCAGGCTAGTCCTAGGGAATCACACGTGAGTGCAGTAAAAAGAATTTTTAGATATCTATCTGGCACCCTTGAATTAGGATTATGGTATCCTACTAGGTGTGAGCTAGAACTGATAGCTTACACTGATGCAGATTATATAGGGTGTAGGATAGATAGAAAAAGCACTAGTGGGCATTGTCAATACCTAGGTGGTTGTCTAGTGTCTTGGGCATCTAAGAAGTAATACACTGTTGCTCTTTCTACTGCTGAAGGTGAGTATGTTGCAGTAGGAAACTGTGCAGCCCAGGTACTCTGGATCAAGCACCAACTTAATGACTATCAGATAAATCTTGGGTGTATTCCTATTTTATGTGACAACACCAGTGCTATTTCCTTAACTAAAAATCCCGTCCATCATTCTTGGATTAAGCACATTGAAATAAAACACCATTTCTTGAGAGATGAGGTAAATAAGAATGAAATTGAATTGAACTTTGTAGAATCAAAAAAATAGATTGCTGACATTTTTACTAAACCACTTTGTAATGAAAGATTCAAATTCTTAAGAAGAGGACTTGGCTTATGTAAATTTTAGCATGATGACTGATTACTTGAGTTTTCTTGCATGGAATAAATGCCTTCTATATTTCACTTGAAATGCACATGTTTCTGGTTGTCAATAAATGTAGAATGTGGTTGTCATTGCATACACCGCATTGCATTCTGTCCATCTTGACTCTTAAGGTATATCAAATGGTATGTTGGGAGAAGGGTTGATTTCTTCTGTCTGAAAACCCACATCATGTGTAGAGGTTTGTCCTCCGCCAGGTACCATGGGTCAAGGGTGTGTCTATGTCTTGTACCTTATTTTTGATAATGATAATCAAAATTCATACATGTTGTGCATTAAGTGTTGAGTCCAGCAGTGCGTATAGATAAGGGGAGTTCATGTTAAAACATCTTGTGCTCATCTCATATCTTACATGCTGATAGGAGGAGTTCATGTTAGGATTTTTAGAAATTAAGCCAAAGTTAATTTCATTTTGTTGCATCAAGGCAGATGTGAGTGTTTCTTAAGGAATGTTGACACCCGAAGTCGACACTCGTTTGCATAGGTTCTGTCTGCTACATCCTATGTCTCGGGTTTTGATTCTATCTTATTTGGTCGACCGAAAATACCATTTTGGTCAACCGCTCCTGAATTGATTAACTCCTAGCTGAACAGATGTTTCCATCATTCCATATGTCTCTCTCATATATATCTTCTTCACGTGGCATAACATCTATATCTTGTCATTTGGTATCTTTCACATCTCTCACATGTCATACCTATCCAGTTGCATAATTCTTCTTACTTAGTATTAGATTATTTTGAGAAATCCTGAAAAATCTTGCAAAACTCTTGCACTTCATTTTAGAAATAATGACAATCTGACCTTCAATTCATTACCCTGAGCTACTGAAATAAGAAATCTTCTCTTATAAGAATCTGTGATGTACCATGAATGAATTGATGGTTTAAGTCTACTGAATTAAAGAGTCTAAATATTAAACTCAATGAAAAAGGCTGTAGTTCACACTTAATAGCTCTCAACCACAACTCACATGATATGTTTTGTAAAGTCTCTCAAAATCTAAAAATTTAAAATTCACGATAAACTTGGTTGAGTCACTTGGATTGTGTATTATTTTCAAACATAAATCTTTTTGAAAACCAAAGGGCAGCAAAAGTCAAAATTGTGTCAAAAATTCAATAGACAGAGCAATGGCGGAGTAGCACTGAGAAATTGGGTCTTTCATCAAAGAAATGAATTGAACCTATGTCATGAAGTGCTCTAGCTATCTCTGTTCAAAAATTAAAATAGAATGGTAAATTCTACTGAGTAACTAGGGGTACTGACATCTAATCAACGTATAGCCTTACGTCAAAAGGTATGGATTATACCTGACTGTTCTGAAAAATCATAAGCAAAAAGTCAAAGAAAATAATGATGTAACCATGAGGTGAAAAATTAGAACTGTCAAAAATATTTAATCTCAATACATGTCCTTAGTCACTCCTAAAACATCACTGATTTTGAATGAGTAAGATAAAGTGAGATTAAACTTGACACAATCTATGTAGTTTTGGTTTCTTTGTATTAAGAGTTACTACAAAATTATTCAAAGAGTTTGATTGCTAAACTCTCGATTCATCATTCTTAAACCAAATTTCTATCAAGGTTGCATAATATGAAGTCTTATACCAGAAGAATCTTAACTCTCAAGGCTTAGTTAATTAAGGTTGATTTAAGTTGTAAGCATGTTCATTTCTGTGCTTCTCTTCATTGAGCCTTTCATACATACTCTTGAATTACCCATCATCCAATCTCCTGTCAATTTCGTTGTCAAGATCACATCACTTCTATCAATCATCTTTTTACTGATGGCAAAGGGGAAGAGAAAAAAGACTGAGTCTTTTATTTGAGAGTTTCATTTGAGTATGGTGAGTATGGGGGGGAGAGAGCTGTATTTGTATCTTTTCATGAGAAAGAAAGCTATGTTTATGGGGAGAGAGCTGTGAGAAGAAGATTCAGAATCAAATCTTTCTGGATTCAAATATGTCTTTTGTTGCTAAATCTTGAAGTCAGTTATCTAAATCTGCATTTGGGCATAATTGCACATGTCTGTGTCCTTTGCATATTCTAACTCATTACATATTCTGACTCATAGCATTCTCAGTGTTGCCATTAAAGTGAAGTAGTGTTGCCATCATCAAAAAGGGGGAGAATGTTGTGTCTCCTCTGGTTTTGATGCTGGCAAAACTGTGATTGATTTGATTGATGCTGGAAAAACTGTTTTGATTTAAAGTTGAGTGGAATAATATGTGTTATAATGTCTTTTCATTAAGTCAGAATAAGTTCCATGTTCAAAATCAGGTCGATGCATCTTCTAGTGTAAAGAATATCAGGTCGATGCATATTCATGCATGTTGCCAATCACATTAATGCATCTATGCATTTTGGCCTAGCAGGTCGATGCGGTTGCAGAAGTCATGCATTATCAGGTCGATGCACATTATAGTCAGGTCGATGCTGCTGAGCAATAGTGAGCCAGCGATTGCATTATGAGGTCGATGCGATAAAGGATCTTGTGCTTATAAGGTCGATGCACCTTGTGCATCGTCTTGGAAATCAGCTAGATGCAGAAATGTCATGCATCAATGTTTTAAGAGTTTTTGATACCATCTCACTAGACAGGTCGAAACGCCTCAGTGGCACGTCGATGTTACAGAACATGGAGTGCGGGCCTGTGCATTAACAGGTCGATGCATAATGTATGTGCATCGATGCAGCGTTTGTTTCTCTTATTGCATAAGGTCTACCTGTATGAAAAACAAGTCGATGCTTTATTGCTAACTTGTTGCATCAGTTCATCACAGTTGAAAGAGAGGTCGATGCACTTTGTTTGTGCATCGATGCATTTGCAAAAATTTACCCATTCATTCATATGATTTCGCTTGTCTTCATGATATGCTTAAATCTACATTCTATAATCATTTGTTTTGATATCTCGTTAGCTACATGAAAATGAAGTTAATGATGAATCTTCATATCTGTTTTGTCAGGAACATCAAAAGTGGAATTACCAGAGTGACTCGGCAAATTGTTCAAACATCCAAACTGCAAAGTTCAGAACCAAACTGGTCAAGTCATCTTCACTCAAATCTCCTAAGTACGAAACACCCCTGCTACTGATTGAGCATGAAAGGCAATCATTCGATTGAAGTCCTCAGTAAAGGTCACGTGGTTCGAAAGGTGAAGCAGCCTAGCACGTGATCCAAGGATGATATTGTAATAGAAGAATCTACCACATGAATGGTCTCCAGCCTTTATTTGATACGTGGATTCTCAGATCAAGCACCTTCTAGAAATCATTTTGGCGGGAGCATTCCCTCCACACGCCTTATCAGAATCTTATGGGGTCCACAAGATTCATGCTCGAGGATAAAAAGGGATTGTGCGTGCGATAGAAGAAGTAGATGGATGGCAAGCGAATAGAAGAGTGAGCAGAAAAAGGGGAGAAGAAAAAGAGGTTAGAGATAGCCATTGCGAACCAGAGCTCGAGAGAGTTTCCATAAAGCTTAGAGTTAAGGAAATTTAGAAGAGAGAGATTGAAAGGAGTGAGTGCTGAGAAGAAGCTGAGAGTGTGAGTTTCTTGCAGAAGAGTGAGAGAAAATAGAGCATCTAAAGAAGGAGAAGAAGTCTGAGAGAAGAGAGCTTGAGGAGAAACTGAGTTGGTCTCGACTTCTGGATCAGATTCAGAGTCTATTGCTCGAGAGAGCTATATTTTTCATTCTGTCTTTGTCATTTTTGTTTGTTTCTTTTTAGATTGTCTTTGAACTAGTGTAAGCTGTGTAATCAGCGGTCTAAGCTGTGTAATCAGCGGTCTAAGCTGTGTAATCAGCAATCCAAGCTGTGAGACAGCAGCGAGGAGTTTTCCTCGGACATCAAGCTGTGAAGCTCAGCCGTTTGTAAGCTGTGTGTTCAGCGGATTCAACGTTGTGGTTCAACGAAAGCCTCACTTGATTGAGTGAGGGGTGGACGTAGATCTCAAGATTGAGATCGAACCACCTTAAAAATTGCCTTGTCTCTTGTGTGCGATTGCTTGCCTTGCTTGATTCATTCAGTAGTTTCTCTATCTGATTTCTACCTATCGATCGACATCTTAGTGGTATATCAAAAGACACAGTCAGAAGGATATGTTATGCCTATCTGGAAAACTGTCTCTTGCGTGAGGAGATTCGTGAATCAAACCTCCGCCTAGTACTAGAATTGAGTTGTTAGGTTGAATGATTATTTACTGATTATAATATCATTTGGTATTCTGTGTGGATGCTAGTATTTCTTCATTAGATCTTCTCGTTGCTCATTCAGATTGATTTGTTAGTTTACTTCACAGCAATTTTCATTCTGCATTTTAATTACTGCTGTTAAGTATAAATTGGGGTTGATCTATTCACCCCCCCTCTAGATCAGTAGTTCATCCATACTGTCATTCTCAACATCCTCACTAAATTTCCGCTCTAGGCATCATTCTAATCATTCAAGAGCAAATCTTTCTATGCTATTCACTTGATCACTCCTGCCACTCTGGGCATTACTTAATCATGATTCTTTCAACTCCAATCTTGTGGTCAGCCAAGTTGTCATCCTCGTGACAAACAACAACAATGATGCTTTGTATGCTTTCATGTCTTCATGCTTTATGATTCTATACTTGATGCTTTCATACTTTGATTCATGCTATGACTTCGATGCTATGATTTGATTAAATGTTAATTCATTGTTTGTAATGCCTCACTATATCTTGGCTAACGAATTTTTAAGTGCAGGAAAGAAGCTCTTTGGTCCCACCGTCTGGACATCACTCTGGTCCCACGGTGTTTGCATCTCATTACTCAGTTCCCTCATGCTTATTGCTTCACCATCCCCCTTGTATGCATTTTTACTATATGTTATCCACTCTATTAGATTATATCAAGGACCTTGTAACTTTGGTAAATTTGGAATTTGAGTTCCCCTTCATAAAAAATGATGGTGATTTCAGAGGAATCTTAGTCATACGGATAGGCCGTTGAGCCATCCAAGACTGGGGACAATGGTTCCCTTTTACGAGTTAGTACGTGGATAAACAGGCTTCGGCTTAGTATCAGCTCACAAATCGGTACCTTGACTCAGTCTGGACAGTTTAACAATATTATCCTTGATTACATTCTATTTTAATTTATTTTAATTTTTCCTTTGAACCTAGCATGCATTCATGTAGGACTTTAGATTAATTTTGGAAAAATCCTTCTAATAACTTAATTTTGAGGTCAATTGATCACTAATTTTTAAGATATGAGATATTCCTTGCAAAATTGTGTCCTCAGTTCTCCTTGTTGCCCATTTTGGGCTGTTTTCTTGAAAATTCCTTTGTTTGGATTTCTATCCTCTTATTTCAATCCTTTTCTTTTGATCCACCTTGGTTGTAGCACGTCCACATTGACTGGTAACCGC
Source organism: Amorphophallus konjac (assembly GCA_022559845.1). Taxonomy (NCBI): domain Eukaryota; kingdom Viridiplantae; phylum Streptophyta; class Magnoliopsida; order Alismatales; family Araceae; genus Amorphophallus; species Amorphophallus konjac. The sequence continues at coordinate 426,510,082 of CM040121.1, read as the reverse complement.
TCTCCAATTGTGAAACCTATAGGTTTGGGTCTTGGAGTACTTCCACCGCGCTGGAAGTTGATCACTCTCTTTTATTCTCTCCTTTGTGCCCGCGTGCACACTCCTTCCTTTATCCAAACAACTGTTGATTTCATTGAATCTCCCAAAGATTACTTCATTTCGATTTCCAGATTCAATTCTTATTAGGTGGTGTTAATTACATGTCTCATCAAATCTTAGCATCTACTTTTCAGTTTGTTCCACTTCATTACACTCCACTTCATTCCATTGCATTTCATTCAACTCCGTGTCACTCCCTTGCAAAGTATATGCCAAGGCGGGATAGCTGTAGACACGCTACAATTGACATCATTTTGAGCATATCTCCTATCGCATTGCGATACCCCGATTTGACCCTCAAATCGACTTATTTGAGTGGTTTCCCCCATTTTTCTTGAATATTCAGCTTTCCTTAGCTTTCTCCTATTTTTTTGAATTTTTCTTGGGCTTTTCTCCAATTTTTTAGAACTTTTCAGAATTAGCGACGGTCCCTTGGATGCCAATTCCTTTTAGAAAGAATAAGCGCCTCTTCGAATTGTCACCATTTCTTACTGAGTCAACGCATCAACTTGGGGGTGTCGACCTTGTCAAAAACGCGTCCAGGATAGCGGATGCGTTCTTATTTTCTCACTATTATTGGCTTGAAATATTTGATGAATAAACGTCTGCCCAGAAAGTCATCTTTTCGTGAACGCGTCTACCACCCTCGACGCATATTCTTTATCCATTTTTAATTATTAAATTAACGGCTTTTCAAAAGGCAGTACTTCCTGAAATCGCGTCCGACCCAGTGGACGCGTTCTTGAATGGGTGACCATCATCCAGCCACTAATTCTATTTTTTGAATAATTACCAAATTAACAATTTCATAAATCGTGTCTGTCCAAGTGGATGCAATTTCCTTTTGCGATTTTTGATAATTTTCTAATTTTTAGAATATTCAAGAAACGACGTCCGTCCACGCTGTCGCCCATTCTTGAACGCGTCCAGGACCCCAGACGCGTTCATCCTTGCCATATTTTGAGCATTTAACTCCGTCCAAATTTTGTATTAATTCTTAATTGGCGACCAGGCCATGGACGCTAATTCTTTGCTAATTTTGGAAATTCCTAATCCTTCTCAAAATGGCTCAAAATTGGCGTCACTTCGAACTGTCACTATTTTAATTGGCGACCACTGTGGTGGTCGCCCATTCTTGCAGAGTTCCGAATCCGAGCGGAAGCTCCTTCCTTCTCTGTTTTGAGCCCCTTTTCCAATTAAGAAAGGATCCTAATGCTTTCTAAGGTTGAGAGACATTACCAATGAATATATCCTTCCAAATCCTAATAAAATTGGTTTTCCTATTCTCTATAGGATTACACTCCGAATTCTTGCCCTATAAATAGGACCCCTCTCTCTCTCATTGTTAAGGCCGATTCATCAATTGACGGGGAGGTGTTGTTGGACTAAAGGCTCAAGGAGGGAGTCTCTCATACGTCAAAGCCTCATCCCTTGGAGACTTCTTCCCCATTGAAGATCTAAAGCCCATTGGAGAAAACCAATAAGCCATCCCTTTCTCTTATTTCTTTATTTCATTATCATTAGCATTGCATTCATCATACTTCTCTTTTCTTATTTTTATTATCTCAACCACGTTGAGATCTCCCTTTGTGCAACACTTGCACCCTCCCTTTTATCACCACATCATATTTTATCTACCCTTTGCATAGGGGTTTAAAGGCCAACACCAATAAGGTGTGTCTAATTTCATGTTTCATGTTTATCTTACATTAAGAATTTGATGCTACACTCACCTTGGTTCTAATCCAATTCCTTTATTGGTGTTTTCTTTGTCTTTGCAGGGGTAATCAACACAAGAAGAACTCTCTTCATCGGCCGACCGATAGGAAGAGAAGGTGACACTCACATCTCCCCACGTTTTTTAAAGGTATTCTTCGTGATCCCTCCATACTTCTTATTGTTATATTCTTTTGAGGTAACCCCTCTGACGATCACTCTCCATATTAGCATCCACGCATGCTCCCTATTTATTCTCCCTCTTTCCCCTTTCTTTTCACCCATAAAATTAATTTTCTTTATTTTCTTTTAGTGGATTTTTCATAGATCTACAAGCACCACACACTGAAGGTACAAGGATTAAAAAGAGAGAACACAAAGGCGTGATAAGAAAACTCAAATGAAGCTTCAGAACAAGATATTGAAGCTGTACTGGTAGATCTGAACTCAGATCTGAAGACTGCTCATGACTGGCTGCAAGGAGGGCTGCTCTCCCTTCTCTCTTCCTCTTCTTCTTAGTTCTGGACTTGCTCAGACCAGGGCTGGGTTGCTCACTCTTCTCTTTTCTCTCCTCTCTTTTCTTCCTCTCAGATAAACAGATTAGGCACGGGCTCTTTTTTTCAGGCTTTCTTCTTCCTCTTAAGGCAGCAGCAGCTTCTTGATGTAGAAGCTTCATGTATATATAGAGGTCTAGGTAGAAGATTTTCCCTCCAAGAGATCTGTATTTGATTGGATGGAATAGAAAGACTTCTTCGACCACTGACCTTTTTTCTAGATTGATCGACTATTTTCTGATAGAAGAATCACAATATTATCCAGTCTTCAACCTGATTGGCCCGGAAGGAAAATATGGAGATATCTTTTTCTTCAACTTTTCTTACTTCTGTAATCTGATTGATCCAGCAGAGGCAAATAAATTTCCCTCCTGTAGATCTTCATTTGATTGGTCTAGATAAAAATAAGTTGCTTGGTGAAGGACCTTCTTCTGTTCAGTCTTCTCATAGGCCTAGGACAGACAGGACAGATCTCTATCCTAGATCCTTTTTGGACTTACCTCTGATTGGCTGATTGCAAAAAGGCATGGTACCATGGAAGGAAACTTTTCCCAAATCTGGTCTGTATTTGTAGTCCTCCTTAAAAAAGTTGTACTGCAGCCTCATGATGAAGAGGACAATCCACTGTCCTAGGAACCTTTTCTAGACCATAAAAGATGTGTTTTTAGAGGTTTATGTCTCTTATTTTAATCCTATGGACGAGCTTCGAAGCACCTACAGTTTTGACAAAAATAGACTGAAAGTCTGCTGGTGCATCGACGCAACAGGGTCATGGTGTCGACGCATCTTCATGTATTCTTGAGTCTGCTGGCGAACTGGCCTTGATGGCGTCGACTCTGGGTGGATGGTGCGTCAATGCATTCTTAGATAGATGCATTTACAACACTTTTTGGAAGGCCATTGCATCGATGCCCTGAAAGAATAGGGTCGATGCATCTGAGGAAGACGCGTTTGAGTTGGCTTCTGGGAGGCCCTTGTGTCGACGCCTTGAAACTATGGGGTCGGTGCATCCTTTGCTGACTGCCCTGTCAGACTGCTGCTAAATCTTGTAAGGTCGACGCATCCAAGTTGTGGGGTCGACGCAGCTTGAGTATTTGGCTTTGGCTGAATTTCCTTTGACGTGAGAAGGAGTCGACGCTATAAGTCTTGGGGTCGATGCAGCCTTCTTCAACTTGCAATTCTCAGCTGAATTCTGCTTGAGGTTCTCTTGATTTTATGCTCAATCCTTTTCAACTTAATTTCAGTATAGCCACAACCCTAACTCCTTTGTTTGAGCACATGCAAAGCTTCTTATTTGTACTGTCATTTCTGCAGTTGTTGCAAACTTGAGCTTGCAGGGCTTGCTACTATTACTGCTGATCTTTTTGCTGCTTGTTGTTGCTTCCCAAGTCAACTTGGTTGAGTGCCTTGATCTGTCAATGTCACTCTTTACACAAGGTAGTCTTTTCATGATGAGCATAGCATGGAGGCATCAAAAGCATTATCATGCACAATAAAGCAGTTGAATCAATTAAACAATTTTATAATGAATCATACACAGACATCATTAAAACCATAGAATCATGTGTGTACCACACATGCACAACATTCTCCCCCTTTTTGATGATGGCAACTATGAGTCATTATGACTCACCTTCTCAAGAGAGTATAATCATGAAATAGACGATGACTCATCAAAATATCTCCCCCTTTGCCATCAGCAAGGGGGGCTTCAATTAAGGCCAATTACAAAGACAGAAAATGAGCTCATGAGGCGATTAAACTGGAAGTGCCAAAAGCAAGCAGGCGAGAAGATAACCAGATAGGCATTCTACATGGATGTAAAAAAGGAAGATCTAACATGTTGGGTCCCTTTGGATGATATAAACAGATCAAAATGTAAGGTCCCTTTTCTTTACTTTTTACATGCAGACTTCCCTCTTCTTGTTGATACCACATGTTAGCTCTCTGAAATCATGTGGGCAGCCAATGAGCAGATTCAATGTTTAGGTTTTTTTGGTTTTCAGATTTTTGTGGTTTCTTGCAATGCAAGGGATTAAGAAATGCAATCTGACTATGAGCAGAATGTTATAAGCAATGCTAGGAGCAGCCAAGCAAGTGAGTACAATATACAGATCAAAATGCAGCCATTGAACACGCACAAATTTTCAGATTTTTTGATTTTTATGTTTTCCTATTTTTCAAAGAATGCAAGGAAGTGCTAGAAAGAAAATCCACTGATATGCAGGATGGAGATAGATAGTAAGGCAGTGGATATTAGAATGGCCAACATGCTGAAACAAAAGTGCTGAAAGAGTACATATTCTAGGGGTTTCTCCAATCTGAAGGACCCACATTCTCCTTTTAGAGCATAATTCATCAAGACCATTATTTGCATTAATGGTTCAAAGGTTATAAGCCCAAAATCTATGCGCAAGGACCCTGAAAATATGTTCTAGTATATTCAATAGAGCTAAAACAGACTCCTTAAGATTACATACCTTGCTCTCATTCCTTTCCATCTTATGCACATATTTCATGAGGCAACCCTAGAGGAAATTTTGATTAGTATTGAGGATAAACAACAAGGGTGCAGAATTCCTTTTAGGGTCAGCCTTCAGAGTTACATTCCATCAGATGCTAACACTTAAACATAAATAAGATGCCAATTGATACATGCATTTCATTTTCCATAGATTTTGCATTTTGCTCAATGTTTCAAGGACATTCAAGTTTCGTTCATTCCTTAGGCACGAGGAGACACATTGATTAGATGTCAGACTCCCCGGTTACTCAGAATTTCACTAACTATCGTGTCTCAATTTGAATAGAGGTGGCTTGTCATATCATGACAGAGTCCACATCACTTCTTGGGTGAAGGGACATGGTTTCTCAATGATCTTTGGCCATTGCTCTGCCTTATGTTTTATCTTACTGAATTCTTTAAACAGAGTTAACTAGATGTATACTTCATGACGTAGTTCCCATCACTTCTTGGGTGAAGGGTATATGTTGTCTCAGTCAGTCCAAGTCATTTCTCTACAAATACAGTTCCATTATTATGGTCCTTTTCCCTTAAGGTTCATCAGACCATTTGAATGTTAAAAAACAATACTCAGTTCAGAATACTTTAACTAAGGTTCCCTCAATACTTTCAATGTTCAGATTTTAGGAAGAGATGAGGTTACAATTTATTTGAATCTGTTTTAATTCTATTCCATGTACTGAAATGTTCATTTTCAAGACCCTTAAACCCATATTTAGAGTTTATATACTTTAAACCATCAACTTATTTGGGATTGGTCTGAAATATCAATAATGAGCTCTAAGTGGAGAATATTGAGTATAAACTCCCCCTGAGTATATGGGCTCAGTCAACCTTGACAGGAAGGCTCCCCCTCAAAACTTGAATCTTTCAAGGAGTGAATTCAAGGGGATGGGAGACAATGTGTAAACACACAAAAGGCTGATTGTACATGGGACTTTGGCAGTGAAACTCCCCCTAAAGATATGACTTGCAAGGTTGTTGTCAGGGGAACAAGGGTAGGTGATGCTCATCAGAAAAGAGTGATCAAAGTTCAACCTGAAGATGGGAAATGAATGAAGTGAACAGGAGCATAAGGCGAGTTGTTGCATCGATGCAGGCATGTCAGGGGGTCGACGCACAATGTCCAGACAGAAGACATGTTTCAGGAAGAATCAACTCTGGCGTCGACTCATCAAGGTCTGTGGGTCAACGCAGTAGACACACAGTATCCTGAACATCCAGAGAGAGAGAGGTCTTTCACCAAACATTTTTTGTTAAATTTGATTAGACATTAATCATGACAGATGATTCATTTTGGCACTCATAACATTCAATATCATGACTATGCACCAAGATGATGCATTTAGACATTCTTTTCCACTTGGCTTGAGGCTCAACCTTTTCCTTAAAAGATCTTATTGCACAAGAGGCACTCAAAGGAGATACACAGACAAAGGTAGATGCAGACAATGATATGCATTCCATCCATATGATGCAAGAACTAGTCTATACAAGGAATGCAATTTTACAAGGATGCAGTTCAATCTTTTTGTGCTGACTCCCCCTCAAGGTATGCATTCAAAAAAAAAATTCTTCAAGTGTCCTAGTGAAAACTTGAGAAGTGATTATGCAGCCTAGGACTTGTATGAATAGTTAACCCATGGTACCAGGCGGAGAACTTGATCCAAGGATCCTCTCATGCATGGTGATAGTTTCCCGTTGGACTTGATCCAACTTTCCACAAGTCACCATTCTATATACCAAAGGGTTATTATATGATGAATCATTTTCAGGAGAAGCAATGCAATGAAGTATGAGACAAGATTCTCGGACCTCTCCTTAGCATGATGTGCATGATGATGCAAGAAGAAACAGAATGACATTCATCATTTGTAGCATATGGAGACTCCATGTATGCGTACAGATCATTCTATTCTGACAGGCAAGTTTTTGAAACTTTTATTTAAGTCAATGAGTATTTCAGAAGAACCAGAGAATAGATTCTGCAGCATATATGTTCAAACATTCTTAACACTGTGCTAGAATTTCTTAGCAATAAGGCAGAATTTTCTGAAGCATGCAGAGATAAGCTAGTGAGGGAGACAAGCCAACATTTTATTTTATTTTATAGATAGCTAACCATTTACATACCTGTGCCTTGAGCTGTTATTTTCTGATTGGTCCTTGTTCAGCTCCAAAGCACTCCTGCAACCAAAATTCTCATTTGACATTTTTAGGTACCCAAGGTTTCTTGGGTCCTAGAGGGTTAGCTGTACTTCTTACGTGTGAATTTCTTTTCATGACAATCATGTCAGCTTTTCTCATCAAGAAACAATCACTCATCTCATGTCTTACTTTATCAAAATAATAGCAACGCACAAAGGATTTCACACGGTTCTTGTATACATGGGAAGTGAATTTTTGTGGGTGAACATGATTGCTAGCATGTGGATAATTTCTTCCTCTTCTTAGCCAACAATCCTTGACTGTGTGGCCGGGCTTCTTACAATAATAACATCATGGAGAGACATTTCTGTTTGCAAAACTTTTATTGCCAGGCAGAGTTTTTCTGAACATATTTTTCCTTTTTGAAAATTTTATTTGTTCATTGAGAGCAATCACATTTTTGCATGCTTCTAGATCATCTTTCTTCATAGCCCTGCAATCATACATCACATGTCCATGCAAGCCATAGTAAAAATATGATACTCTAGCTCCTTTTGATTCATTGTGATTGTTCACATGACAATATTTAGCATGCACAGTGGAGTTGATAAGCTTGCTCTTCTATTTTGGCTATGGATTATCTTTGTTTTTATTTTTCTGATTTTTATCTTGTTTTTGTATTTTCTGTACAGTGGGCCGTTCTTGAGTTTCCGGATTGGCAGGTAGTGTTGAAGGGAGATTAGAGGTGCTGGCCATATTGGAGCTGGAAACAAAAGAGGTGTAAAGTTTATTTCCAAAAGAGTTTTTATTTACTGGAGCATAACCAAGTCCCTCTTTCTGAAAATTTACTTTAGTTCCAAGGCGTATGCCCAGATTTTTTGCGCCTTTCACAAACTTAGACAATGAGTCATTCAAATTCGTGATCTCATCTTCCAGGGATGAGATGTGCTGTTCAGAGCTAGCAAGCTCTTCCTCATAAGCATTGATCCCGTCCTTCATCATGCCATTCATTTCTTTGTAATCTTCAATTTCTAGTTCTAGCACATGTAATTTTTTCGAGTCATTTTCATCGATGTGCTTCCCTTTTTCAAAGGCAGATAACATATCATTTAGAACATCAATTTATTGTCTAAGTTCTTCATTTTCCTTAATGAGCTCGTCATTGTTAACCAGTTCATCAAAGAACTTCTGATCATCGGACATTGAATCCATCTCTTTTCTGAGCTCTTTTTCATTCTCTTCAAGTTTAGAGGCTTTATTCACAAAAGCTTCATTTTCTTTTCTTAAGGAAGCAATTTGTTCCTTATGCATATCCACATCAAACATCATACATTAAAGTATATTCTCAAGTTCGGCACATCTTTCACAATAGGATTCATGAGTATTGTTCTTAAGTCCCTTTTTCAATTTTTTATTTTTTGATCTGATTTTCTTATACTTTTTGGCCAGTTCGTCATAAGCATCCATGAGTTCATCAAATATAAAATCTTCAAGTTTGGAGCTTACCTGAGATGACGGGTTGCTCGGCTAGTCATTATTGTCAGCCATCTAGCAGTTGTGCCTCTCTTGTTCTTCATGGATGCTTACCAAGCCATCCAAGATTTATTTGTCTAAGCTGCAGCTAGAAACAAATGGAACTGTGTTGGTGTCTACTGCTACTTTCAACAAGTTCAAGGCAGTGATATTATTAAAATGTATGGACTTGTGTTCATCAGTCCATTGGCTTTGTTCACAGGCAGACTAGAAGGACCATTGGTAATAATCTTCAAGAGCTTAGGATCACGTAATGTTATAAGTCTGCACATTTTTCCTAGCCAGTCATTGAAATTAGAACCATCAAAAATCGGAAAGGAAAGCATTAAAAACTGATCAACTGAGGAACACATGATTGAAGTTGCACTTTGATCCTCTCTGCAGATCGTTAGATCTGGATATGACAGAGCTTAGCTCTGATACCACTTGTTGGGTCCTTTTGGTGCGACTAGATCTAGAAGGGGGGTTGATTAGATCCTAAGAGGGGGTTGAATAGATCCTATCAAAAACCTTTGGCCGATTAAAAATTAAACCATTTCAAATTCGATCTTCAACTAGATATGCAAAATATATTCTACTCAAAATAGACAGCGGAATAGTTCAAGGCAATAGAACAAAACAACATACACAAGGAGCCAAGTGATTGTTGTATAGGAGGAGGTTGAGGTCGACGCAGTAGTGTAGTGGCGTTGACGCAACCTCACTATAAGTTTGGCTATTGGACGGATTTCCTGCTCATCAAAACCCTGGTGTGTATGTGTGTGTTCATAGTTAAGAAAAAATTAAACCTCAGTAAATGTCTCTATGCATAACAGCTTGCAAGACATAGAGTTTGAATAGGAACCGATCTAGCTGGAAAACGTGGGTGCGGTGCATAGACTAAACAGAAAAGGTGCAGGCTTGAAATATCCAAACACCTGTGAATGGGGATGAAAGACAAGGAGCAATCGCACACAATACAACCCACTAAACAAGGGATTTTTAAGGTGGTTCAGTCTGCAAACCCGCAGACCTACGTCCACCCCTCACCAAACCCGGTGAGGCTTCACCACACACTACAAACGCAACAACACACGGGGATGACTCACACACACAAACAAGGAAGAACAAGCTACAAGTGCAGCAAAGAGATGGGGACAAACCCCCTAACAACCACATGGCTGTGCAACAGCCTAACAAACTTCCGCTCTCTAAACAGAGTGCCGAAAACACTGCTGTAAACACAACACCACACACTGAAGGTACAAGGATTGAAAAGAGAGAACACAAAGGCGTGATAAGAAAATGCAAACGAAGCTTCAGAACAAGATATTGAAGCTGTACTGGTAGATCTAAACTCAGATCTGAAGACTGCTCATGACTGGGGAAATGCACAAAACACTTATCGTTTAAAATGTTGTGCCACATAATTTCAAAAATGATAACCGCACTCACTCACTTAAAAAGATTTGAATTAGAGTAAAGTGGTAAGAATGGATCGATCCCACGGAGAAGAAATATTTTCAACTAAGCATGAGATGGACAATTCTTATATTTGAAAGATCCGACTTTTGAGTGAGATTAAACTAATGAAAAGGAAACTTACATGAAAATAAACTAACTAAAGAATATGAGAGGGTTAAGAAGAGAAATTTAGAAGGAGATAGAAAGAGAAGAACACAACTTCCAAAATATAAATTTTATTACTAAGAAAGTGACAGGTACAACTCTATAAAAATTATAACTTGGAAATAAAAAGAACAAAGGAAGAAATAAGAACTAAGATGATGGAGGAATGCCGATGTCCACGCCATGCCGAGCCTTGGAGGTTCACCCCGCTTTGGAAATAGACGTTGCCGAGAGGACCGAAGGAAGAAGATCTACCTAAGGGATGTGAGGAGAAATATGGAAGAGGAGGAAATAGATAGAAGAAGAAGAAGAAAAAGACTAAAACAAATAATATAAAAATATGTGTGTGCGTGGGTGTGTTTTGAAAAGAGTGAACAGAGAAATAGAGGGGGTACGGTGGAAGAAAAAGCACAGTAAAATAAGATGAAAATAGAGGGTGAAAAGAAAGAGAGTAACTTTAAATCTAGGACGAATTAGAGAAGTTGGAAGAAGAGAAAGTTGGAGATCAGAAAGAGACGAAGAAATTTTATGAATAGTGAAAAGGGACAAAATGTGAGGAAAAGGGTGAAAATGAGGATGAACAGAAGTCTATTTGCGCGGATGAACAGTAAAAATGGGAAGATAGCATCTTGAAAAAGACATTATAACTTGAAAATGGGAAGGAATTGGAGGAGGAAGAAGAAGAAGAAATTGTAGAGAACTTAAAACCACAGAACTTTATAGAAGAAAGCAAATTGAAAAGATGACTATAAAAGTATGTAAAATGACTTTAAAAAAGGCTAACTCCTCCCACGGTGACTCCTGGTGGCTTTTTATAGCATGCAGAAGAACCTTCATGATCGTTGCCTTCGAGATCAGCACAAAATCTGATTTTGCAACATCAAGGATTGATCAAAGTAGGGATCTTGCCACGTTTACAGTCCTATTTTCCTCAAACAAGAGGAGATAAGTCCAGAAATTATAAGATAACTACGATCGGGGCGAGCCGTTTCCGTTTCAAACTTTTGTGAAAATGGCGACTGGGGCAGTGGGCGCACATTAAAATAGCGTCTGCTCAAGCAGTCGCCCAATCTTTATTTCTTTTTTTTGACATTTTTCTTTTTTCCATAAATCTAGGAAATGGCGACTTTCCAAAAAGTCGCTAATTCTTTTTCTATTTTTCTTCAATTTCCCGGATAAATGAATGAGCGCCCACTTGAATAACCGCTCATTCTTTCCCAAAGAAATTGTGCCTCCTTCAACGGTCTCTAATTCTTCTCATTTTTCAGCTTTTATTACTTTTTATATTTTCATCAAATGAAATAGCGCCCGTTTACGCAGTCGCTAATTCTTCTTTTTCTTTTTTTCCTTTTTCAGTAAAATAAATGGACACCCGTTTGCTCAGTCGCTATTTCTATTTTCATAACAAAAATACTTTAGAAATGGCGTCTGACCCACCGGTCACTATTTCCTGAAAATTCAAAAAATTCAAATAATCACTATATTTCATCCAAAAATAGCTTTCAAATAATTGTGCAAATTCTTCAATATTTCTCACAGTGTCATTTTGGCTTAAAAAAATGATAAAATGCGTGCAGACTCAAATTACTTGTGAGAATGAAATTAACTGCTCATATTACACAACTTTATTCATTTAATGCTCAAAAATGATGACTGTGATGCAAGTTATGACATGAAATATAGCGCTTATCACACCCCCCTACTTACTCATTGATAGTCCCTTAGTAATACAAACAAATTAAAATTCAGGATCAATAAGAGTTTACAAAGTCCATACTTTCATATCCAACTTTTCCTTCATAGAATTAACCAAAGGTTGGGAATCCAGAATGATTAATACATACTTAGCCTTAGATTTGGAAATTTTAGGTACATGATCAAGAATTCAAATCAAAGTTCAATAGCACTCGTGCATATGTAAATACCAAATCCAAAGTAAAGACAATTGCATCTCTCGTTTATTATTCTGAACAAGTACCTTTCAACCCTGAACCTCTTAATCAGAGTATTAAGCATACTAGCTTTTTATCTGCCTTAGTTATTTGTCTCCTTTAGGATCTTTTATTCCACACATGATGATGCACTACCCTTCACTGTTTAACATGAACCTCGACTCTTGCCTTAGGAGAAGCAGGCCCAGTTACACAGATCAAGGTTCCATTTTCCTTTTGACGTGAACCTTAACACGTCTTAGGTAAAGTAGGCCCGGTTACTAAGATAGGGGCATTTTTCATGGTATTTTTTTTCAACAATGTGCTTTTGCACTTATTTGATAAATAACCTGGCAGAAAGCTTTTTCAAAATAACTCTTCCTCAAGAAGTGCAGAGCATCAGACACAATACCCAAAATAATAAAAGGCTTGCCCTGCTTGTGTCATTAGTGTGCAATGTGATTTTTTTTTTGGAGTGCTAAAGGACTTTAAAGATATTCTTAAATCAGTTTTCTATGGCTAGATTAAAATAAATTTTCCATCATCCTTCTCTCTAGTCTTTTCCTATTCCAGAATTACTTTCAATTTAAGCATGAATCAAGAAACTCAAAATGGGATTTACACCCTTTTATTTCCATGTAAAGCAATATGAAATGCAAGATATCAAGTTACATGCATGAAATTTGAGAATTTTTCTCTCCCCCCCAACTTAAATGACACTATCCTCAATGACATATGAAAATAGAAATAGAAGAATAATGTAACAAGAAATATTACTGAGTAGGAGAGAGACAACCTGATATGCGAGGTGAAAGACTCGTTTAGAATAATGGCGACAACTCTTTTCTCCTTGACATGCCTACTGAAACATACTCAAACAAAAACATCAAACAACATGAAAGCTCACAAATATTTTATTCCAGATCACCTAGAACAATGGATTCTTTTTGCAACTGATCACTTTCCAAGTAAGGTTCCAATCTTTGACCGTTAACACTGAAAATGTGACCATTTTTACGATTCAAAATTTTGACAACACTATGGTCAAAAGCTTTAACAACCACAAACAGTCCATCTCATCTGGATTTTAACTTATCGGGGAACAAGCGTAGCCTATAATTAAAAATTCAAACCTTTTGATTAACATAAAGAGTTTTCTTGTTAATATGCTTATCGTGAAATGCCTTGGTTTTAGCTTTATAAATCTTAGAATTTTCGTAAGCTTCATTTCAGTTCCTCCAGTTCATTGAGTTGTAGAACTCTTTGGGACCCAGCTTGAGTGAGACCAAAGTTGACTTGTTTAATGGCCCACTATGCTCTATGTTCTAGTTCTACAGGTAAGTGGCAGGCTTTTCCAAAAGTGAGACGGTAAGGTGACATGCCAATGGGAGTCTTAAAGGCAGTTCTGTAGCCCCATAATGCATCGTCTAGTCTCTCAGACCAGTCTTTCCTATTCGGCCTAACTGTTTTATGCAAAATGCTCTTGATCTCTCTATTGGACACCTCTACCTGGCCACTGGTTTGAGGATGATAGGGGGTAGCAAGCTTATGAGTAATACCATATTTGCGAAGCAGAGCTCAAAATTGAAAGTTCGTGAAGTGAGAACCCCCATCACTAATGATAGCTTTAGGACAACCAAATCTAGAAAAGATGTTCTTCTTTACAGACTTCATCACTACCTTATGATCATTTGTCCTAGTAGCAACAGCTTCAATCCATTTTGAAACATAGTCGACCGCCACCAAGATGTATTCATTCCAAAAAGAAGGTGGAAATAGTCCTATAAAGTCTATTCCTCAAACATCAAAAATTTCTACTACTAGAATGGGACTGAGTGGCATCATATCTCTCTTTGAATTGTTACCCACTGCTTGACACCTCAAACATATTTTAAAAAATTCATAAGCATCCTTAAATAATGTAGGCCAATAAAATCAACTTTGTAATACTTTCGCCGTTGTTTTATTTCCAAAAAAGTGTCCCCCACAAGCGAGATTATGATAGAAGTTCAAAACATATTGTTGCTCCTCCTCGGGGACACATCTTCTGATTATTTGATCAGGACCCATATGAAACAGCTCTGGGTCCTCCCAAAAATAGTGCTTAACCTTTGAAAAGAACTGATCATTCTGCTGCTTAGACCACCCTCCCGGAATTTTTCCTACCGCCAGGTAATTGACAATGTGAGCGTACCAAGGGGTTGAGGTGTGACAGATGGAAAGAATTTACTCATCGGGAAAAGAATCAGACATCGGAGCACTCTCAAGTATCACTATCCTAGACGAATGATCAGCAACAACATTCTCCAACCCCTTCTTGTCTCTGATTTCTAAATCAAACTCTTGTAGCAACAGAATCCACCGAATGAGACGGGGTTTGACATCCTTCTTGGAAAGTAAATATCTCAAAGTCGAGTGATCGAAATAAACAATGACTTTTTCCCCTAACAGATATGATCAAAATTTCTCAAGGGCGAAAACAACAGCAAGCAGTTCTTTTTCCGTGGTGGTATAGTTCAATTGTGCATCGACGAGAGTGCGGCTCGCATAGTAGATCACCACGGGCTTCTTATCGACTCTCTGGCCCAGGATAGCTCCAAAAGCGTAATCTAAAGTATCACACATGATTTCAAAAGGAAGCGACCAATTTGGCGATTGAAGAATTGGAGCTTGAGTGAGGGCCACTTTCAAAGAATTGAATGCCTCTAAACATGAATCATTAAAGTCAAAGGGAGTGGCCTTGGCAAGCAACTAAGTAAGAGGACGAGCGATGGTGGAAAAGTTTTGGATGAATCTGCGATAGAATCCAACATGGCCAAGAAAAGATCGAATCTGTTTGACAGAAGAAGGAGGAGGAAGATTGAAAATCAAATCAACCTAGGCTTTATCGACCTCTATTCCCCTTTCTGAAATAACATGGCCTAAAACTATTCCTTCTCTAACCATAAAATAGCTCTTCTCCCAGCTTAACACAAGATTTGATTCAATGCACTTGTTTAGCACTTGTGTTAGATTTTCCAATCAATATTCAAAAGAAGTACCAAATACTGAAAAGTCATCCATAAAAACATCCAAAAAGTCACCCACCATTTTAGTGAATATCGATATCATGTATCGCTGGAAGGTGGCTGGTGCGTTACACAGCCCGAATGGCATTCTTATAAAAGCAAACGTGCCATAGGGGCACGTGAAGGTCGTCTTTTCTTGATCTTCCGGGTAAATAGCAATATGATTATATCCAGAGTATCCATCCAAAAAGCAAAAATACTTTTGCCCAACCAGTTTCTCAAAAATTTGATCTACAAATGGGAGTGGGAAATGATCTTTCTTTGTAACTGAATTTAACTTTATGTAGTCAATACAGATTCTCCACCCCGTTTGCAATCGCATGGGCACTTCTTCTCCTTTCTCATTTGTCACAACGATCGGCCTTGACTTCTTTGGCACAACTTGCGTCGGGCTGACCCACTTGTTATCCGAAATGGGATATATAATCTCGGCATCCAACCACTTTACCACTTCTTTCTTGACCACCTCCTTCATGTTGGCATTCAGTCGGCATTGCATCTCTCTGCTCAGCTTGGCATTGTCCTCTAAATAGATATACTGCATACATACATCCGGATTAATACCCTTTAAATCCGCCACTGACCAACCTATCGCCCCCTTGTGCTCCTGAAGGACGTCTAAAAGTTGAGACTCCTAAACTGCAGAAAGATTGGAGGCAATAGTGACAGGAAGAGTTTGGTCAGAACCTAGATAAGTAGACTTCAAAGAATCTGGCAGAGGCTTCAATTCAAGAATGGGTGGTTGATTCAAAGATGGAAGAACATGTTCAGCTTGCAGCGGAGGGAGTGGCTCTATCCTAGAGTAGGGTGCGGAAGAGAATAGAGAATCCTGCAGCATGCTACCCTCTTCTAACGTGTCCTCAATATCATACAGTCTTTCTTCAATTAAATCCTCAATTATATCAATGACATTACATTCTTCTTCTTGTTCCAGATATTGGGAAGCCTTGAACACATTTAAAGAAACTTTCTCACCTCCAAAAGATATGTCCATCATTCCCGTGGCACATTTTATATTGGCCTTCGCTGTAGCTAGAAACGGTTGTCCCAAAATAATTGGAGTGTGCTTTAAATCTTGGGACGATGCTATATCTAAAATAAAAAATACACTGGTGGAGAGGGGGATTTCTGTAATCCATCTAAAAGCAGCCGAACTAGGTCCATCAGGATCAAACGAGGCCCAGCTCATTCTAAGTGACAGCCCCGTAGGGCCCACTTAGAATAAAAATCCCAATAAGTTCACTCGGGATCATACCCTTCCTCGGCGTCCCTTAGGCTCGGAAGGCCCGAGAGTCGGCCAGGTCAGAGAAAGACCCATGCCCGATCTATCCCCTCGTCGGGATAAGGGCAGGCGCTCAGCGCCCACTCCGACTATCCTCATCCGAGCTATGCCTATCGCCCGGACAGGGTTGGCACCTTTTATGCTTGGGACGACCGATGATTGCTTATCCATGCTGCCGTTGAGAACCCTTTATGAGCAGGAGTTTATGAGGATAAGGGGCCCATGATCCCTCAAGGCTATAAAGATCCCACGATGAGGACGTAAAGATCTCACGTTAAGGACGCAACGCCCGCCTGAAACCCCTCAGCTTACGGGACTCATGAAGCCAGTGCACTATATAAACCTGGGACTACCTCCAACGAAAGGAAGAAAAAGGGCAGTACACGCCTAAAACTCCCTGAGCGGGAACCACTTCACTACCTTGGTGTAGGGGGATCTCGTGCACATATTTCTACCTCCCTCCATATCTTCCACCATTGCTCTATTGACTTAAGCATAGGAGGGTTTTCCCCATGGAACCTTCCCTGGGCCCCCTGATCCATTTCCCTTTCTTTACAGTTCACTATTCGGTGATCATCTACCCCGCTCAGGAGCCGCGCGAGATCACGTCCCTTCATCTGGCGCCGTCTGTGGGAAACGACCGATGAGCCAGTATGGTGCGAAGAAGTTCAGGGAGGAGGTCCGCCGGTGATAGGGGAAAGGCCATGGTGGCGGCGGGAGAAGGCCCCTCTCAAGCCTCACAAAATCCCCCCTCCAATGCCAGCACTCCCGCCGACGGACCGCCCCTCCCCCGGCGGCGGGAGGGCTCCTAAGTTCTACATCTGAATATTGAGCATTGTGTAAGCGACATAAGATAAAACAAAAGCCTCCTTTCTTTTATTCAAACAACTCGCTTGTACATCAGGAAGGCCGAAGCCAAGAAAATACATGTCAAAAAAGCAAAAAATCCATCTGGAGCCGCTATATGAGCCCATCGCTTGGCTGACTCGGTTGACCTTCCTGCGTCCAGCCACTGACTCTGCCTCGTGTAGAAATTGGCTTGGATAAAGGGTAGTCGACCCCGTTGGCTCGGGTAGCTCAGGACAAAGGTGACAGAGGGATTAGGAAGGAGAAGGCTACCTTCCAAGTTGAACTTGAAAGAGAAAGGGGAAGAGGGAACGCATATGAAGGCATCCTCTCTGCCAACCTGCCAACTCTTTGGAAGGAAGAGAGTGCAGGCACCCTCCGAAGAGTGAAAGAAATGATGAGAAGAGCAGAAGAGGGAAAAAGAAACCATTAGAGCTGGATGAGGAGGCAGGGGAAAGCCCGGGAAGGAGGGAGCTTAATTGGCTTCCTCCTCCCCTCCATGGAGCGAGCAGGAAGGGACGGGCGGCAGGGATGCCTAATGCCCCCATCCGTCCGCCATCTCGCCCCCCCTGCAAGCGCCGCCGGAACTGATAAAAAGAAGACGACGTGCCTCCGCACGTCGGACCTTCTTCAAACCCGTCCGCCGGCCGTCGAACCTCCTTCAAACCCGAAGCAGCAAGGACCCTCTGCCCTCCATCATCGGCAGCTTCATCTTCCAGAGCGTCTTCCATGCTCCAAATATAATGGCACAACGCTACGAAAGAATGAGGAAAGACTGTCAGGGAAAACCCTAAGCGGTAGAGAGGAAGGAACGCCCTTCAGACCTTTTATAGGCGAAGGGAGGCTATTTACCTTAAATGATTCTCTCCTTGAAAACATGCCAAAGGGATCTCTCCTTACGTACAGTCACCTCAAACTTCTCGTTTCCGCCCCAGCGGGACACACGAAGCGGCCATGCATTCAAAGCATGAGAAAATGAAAAGACACCCTGCCAGACGCTCACCCAACCATCAGGCGAGATCCACGTAGAAAGTATTGGCACTTTCCAACTACTGCAGATATGCTAAACAAAATACGATAATGGCGATACGAAATAGTTAAGTCTTCATCATTATGCTACTGCCTTACCTTTTTCCTACACAACAAGGAAAGTTTTTTCTTCAAAAGGAAAAAGATATACAAAGAGAGGAAGCAAAGCAGATACATTAGGCCTCTGGCCCACCCTGAAGCTGGGAAGTGGAAGGCTCAGGTGGTCTGCCCCCGGCATCCTTGGCGATGGCTAACCCTGGCACTGACCCCACTGGCGTGGGAACTGCCTCGGTTGCGTGCCCTCCCGGGATGTCCGGAGCTGGCGACCCCTCGGGCGAAGGGCCCTCCTGATCGTCTTCCTCCAACACCGAAGCATAGGAGCCGGAGAATGACAGATCCGAGTCGTAGCATTGCCCGGATGGGAAATCGATTATCCCGGACGCCAGCTCCTCGACATAAGATACGGCCCGGTCTTAGCCCTGCTTGAACCCCTTGCAGATGCCCCGGCGAAGTGCTAACTCGTAGTAGGGAAGGGCAGCCTCCTTAAGGTCGACCCGGTAGGCCTCCGAGCATTTGTACTGCTCGAGAGCCTCCGCCCCGACCGATCCCACCCTACCAGCGAGCTTGGCCTTCTCCCGCTCCGCCTCGGCTAACTTCACTCTGCCTCAGCCGTTTGCTTTTCGACGTCCGCCGCCTGCTTCTTCGCCTCGGCCCGATCAGCCTTGGCCTCCCACCGAAGGCGCTTGGCTTCCTCCGCTCGGTCCTCCAGCTCTGCACGTTCGGTCTCCCATCGACCATCCAGCTCAACACGTACAAGGCGCTCCTCTTCAAGAAGCCTAATCTTCCTCTCGAGCGATTCGCGGGCCTTAGCTAGCTACTCGGTTAGCGCCCGGGTCTCCACCTGGCTCGACCGCACCAGCTCCCTAACTGAGGAAAGCTCCCGTCAAAACCCATCACGCTTCTCGGCAAGCCGAGCCAACCTCATGTCAGACCCACCAAGGGTCCAGGCCAGGGTCGCTCGCTCCGACTCTGACCGAGCGTACGCTTCTGCCAGAGTGGCCCCCATCTGGGCCAGGACCAGGCCGCCCTCCATAACCCCCGCGAGGGCCGCGGACGGCGAGTACTGCCTACCTCCCCCCCTCACCTTCGCGGCTATACCGCGACATACCTCGTGCAGAGGGCCCGGGATACCAAGCCTCTCCAAGGCCGCTGGAATGGAGAACCCCCCATCAGCCGACGTCCCACCGAGTGGCTCGGACCGAGCCGCGACCTTGGTCGCCTCTCGTGCCTCGGTCGGAGTTTCTTGCGGCCCCCCAACCTGGATCAGCTCGGCACCTGCACCACCACCTGAAGCACCAACCTCGGCCGCGGCCCCCGCATCCCCCGCCTCGTCTATGGCCCCCTCGGCTCCGGCCGAAGGAGGAGCCGAGCCAGCATCGTCGCCTACCATAGAAGCAGCCCCAACCTCCTCGGCCTCCTCTTGCTCGGCGGGTGGGAGAGCTCGCCCGGTAGGGTCGGCCCCATCATGCTCGGCGGAGGGGCGAGCCGTGGCAAGGTCGCCTTCGACTGCGAGTACGACGCCGGCCTTCTTGGCCGCTTCCTGGCCTTCACGGCGGCCCGGATCATGCCCTCCACGGGATCCTTACGCTTGGACCCCCGCGGCCTAGAGGATTCACCTTGGTCCACCCCCTTGCCCTTATCTCTGGCTCAGGAGCGACCCGTGGGAGCAGCCGATTCATCGGCAGCCGAGTCATCGACGAGCTCGATCACCTCTGCGGCCTCCTCCAAAGCCGGCCGCCTGGTGTCTGCACAAAAAGGAAGACATGGTCAGAAAAAGAAAAATGGACCCAACATCCAGAGAAGAGTCTAACTTGTGGCACCTGAGACAGACGGATGTAGCTGTGTGAGGAGGCACTGCTCGACGTTCTCTGGGATAACCAGCTCTTTTATGGATTGGAGGTGCTTCAACAAGACAGTCGCGTATTCCTCCACATGAGGAGGGAACTAATCCTGCCTGGGAGGGATATTCGGGTAGAAATTGGAGATTACTGGACACCTCCAGGTTTCCTCCACCGAACAAATCCCCACCCAGAAGAATTGAGTTTTCCACCCCTTATGCGAAGAATCCTTCGCAGCCAAGGAGATACAGCTCCTATTCCGCCTCGCCTGGATGAAATAGGAACCCTTCCCTGCTGAAGGATGTGCTTTCAACTCAAAGAAATAGTGAAAGAGGTCCAAGGAAGAAGGAACTCCACACTGGCGGCAGAGAATGCGGAAGGCGGAAAGAAGAAGATAAGAATTGGCTACCAACTAAATGGGTGCCAACAGGAAAAAATTGAGAAGCTGAATAACGAAAGGTTCGAAGGGAAGGCGGAACCCACCCTTCCACGACAGAAGGAAAGTACAGATATGGCCTGTACGAGAGTCCAAGCTCGTCTCGTGTGGAGAGGCCGCGGCAAAGCAGAACTTGTGGGGCAGGCGATACTGGTGCTCCAGCCTTCTCACATCCTCCTCCCCAGTTCACTGGAGTTTGGAACCGGCGCCTTCACCACTGGCTCGTCCTCCCACTACTCAGCATCTGAACGCTGGTCCGCCATGGAATCCGGAGAAGAGCTTGAGGAAAGGTGATCTCGGGACCCCGAAGATTCCGAGGGAAGAGGAAGCTGCCGGACTACCTCCGCGGTTATCTCTGCCAACTCCGCGAACGCCGTTGCAAGCCTCTGCTCTTCCGTCGTATCCTCACGGTGCATCAAAGAGCTCAAAGCAAAGGCGAGCCAAACCCTAAAGACGGAGGGAGTATGGAGTAACGGCAAGCGCACAACGCCTATATTCCCATGCAGAAGGCGGCGCGTCGTTCCGACCTCTCAGAAAACTGGGCCCCTTCAGTTCAAATCCGTCAGGATCATCATTATTAAGGGCCCAGGAGACCACGACACGTAGGATACTAACACCGCCAGATCTCCACCCACCTGAGCCACGCTGGTCCAAAACCCCAAACAGCTACTCTTCCGAGCTTACTAAAGCTCGGGAGTAGGAGGGGGACAAGTGGAGAGGGGGATTTCTGTAGCCTATCTAAAAGTAGCCGAACTAAGTCCATCAGGACCAAACGAGGCCCAGCTCATTCCAAGTGACAGCCTCGTAGGGCCCACTTAGAATAAAAAGCCCAATAAGTTCACTCGGGATCACACCCTTCCTCGGTGGCCCTTAGGCTCGGAAGGCCCGAGCGTCGGCCAGGTCAGAGAAAGACTGTCACGCCCCGAACCGATAGCAGCGGAAATTGTGGTTTGCTCGGAACGTGGCAGTTAAACAGTCATGTCAATCAGAGCATAGTCATTCCACATAACACAATTTAGACAAAATAACAAATTTCATTTCAAATATAAGTTCTTTACGTATTCGGGCCCATAATAAATGAAAAGACTCAATAAAAAAACTACATAATGAGACATAAGATGCAAGATAACCAGACTAGACGGTTCATCTAGATGTCAGAGTTCTCTTCACTCTTGCCCTTGCCCATCCTGTTTGGTCTCGTCGTCACTAAGGTCATTACCTGAAAAATATTAAAAAACGCAGGGTGAGCGAATAGCTCAGTAGGACTTAATATCTCATGCTTCCAAGCTAGCTTTAAGTCAATTACAGTTTAACATGCTCATGCAGGTCATGCAAGATATAGAAAGCGAGAACTATAATAACACGAGATAAATTCAAGAACTATAATAAACAAACGAGTAAGCAAGATGCTAGATAAACTGATGAAGAGTAAGGACGATGATAATCAAGAGAGTATAGCAAGATATAATCAAGTACTTTCTCAAGTTAGTCAAGAGCATTCATGATAAAATATAACATTCATCTCTCTATGACGAACACTATCACGAGAGCATCAAGGTATCCATTATTGTGAAGGATCTTTGTGACAAGATAACGAGTACTATCAATAGGATAATTCAAGAACATCTATGATGATCGATATAGAAGTAGGACAATTACTTCTACAAGCACCACATAGCATTTGCCAAGACACTAAGGGAATATCACGACGATATGATAACCCCTCCAATAAGGCAAATCAAGATCTTTTCATGATGAACAATAAGTTGTAGAAAGGTGTACTATGATGGCAATTACTCCCGATCATCACTATCACGAGAGCGTTTGCACATCTAGCACTATATAGGATTGGCCAATGCACTAAGGGGAAAATCACGACGATATGACCACCCCTCATGGAAATAGCACTAGTTAGTATTTGGTCGCACACTTAGGAGTTCTCACGACCGTATGATTGCCCATAAATGCCAATAACCGAGTTAGTGAATGCCAACACCCGATCATTGTATACCGGTAACGTTTGGACTTTGCCTCGCCCAATAGGGTCAGATCAGGACCCGTCGCATTTAAAATATAATTTTAGTGGGACCCATAGCCCCAGACATATAGTCTAGACTAATTCCATATTAATGGCCAAGAATTTCAAGGATCAAGCATGTAAGAACTTTAAGATAGATTTCATGAAACATAGAGTTCAAGGACAGAACTTGCAGTAAGGATGATATATCAATAAACCATATAAAAACCATGGCATTTCAGAAATCTAGGTGATTAGGTACAACCAGCTCAGTCGGTCTTGAGGGAATCCAAGGCTACGAGGAGACTTACGGAGGTCCCAATGATTAACTTGTCAGTCCGAAGGAACGGAATGTCCAACGGAGGGCTCGTATGTCACCGAGAGTTGAGGTGTATAACATGAACCAATCATGAAACGGGGACTCCATCTACGGACGTGAGATGAGAGTGCCAAAAGATCCGAGGTATAGGTCAAAATCGGAAGAAAACGGTAAGAACATGATTACGTTAATTATAGAATTCATGTCCATCCAATTCTATAATTAACTATAATTAAATAAACTTATATTATTTGACGCCCATGGGTGACGTCATTTATTAATTAGCGTCCACTTGGAGGGACGTTAATTCTATGATTTTTAACTTAATTTATTTAACAAGAATTCACCTCAATATCTATTTAATTTAATAATTTCAAAAATATACATTCAAAGACATATTTATTTATTTAAAATAATTTAGAGAAATAAAATATATGATAATTGGGAGAAAAATTTAAGGATTCCAAATATATAATTTTTATAATTTTTTGTTACGTATCTGAATAGATATGAATTTTCAAAGATACAGTTACAAATATATATATATATGTGTGTGTTTATATATATATATATAAAAGATATGACGCCTTTTCCTAATGCCGTCAAAAGGTTTCAACGACAAACTCAACGTCGTCATTTTAAAAATATAAATTGAGACGTCTTCATTGAATAATCTTAAAACATACATCCAAAGACACATTTATTTATATAAAATAATTTAGAGAAATAGAATCTATGATAATTAGGAGAAAAATTCAAGGATTCCAAATATATATTTTTTATAATTTTCTGTTGCATATTTTAATAGATATGGATTTTCAAAGATATACATACATGATATATATATATATATATTAGTTAATCTGACGCCATAGTACAGTGGTGTCAAATACAAATTTGACGACCTTCGTTTGGTCATTATTTCAAAAAAATCTATTTTTCAACCCTCTCGTTTCTCGACGTAACTATGTCGGAATCGAGCTTATAATATACCGAAATGACGAGCTCGAAAAACTCTACCTAACCAGATGTTTAAAATAATTTTTCATTGAGAGACGGGGGATCTTGAGATAGAGGGCACGAAAAATGGCGTAACCACTTTCACTACCTCGGTCTCCACCCCAATAGTACGCCCATAAATTTTCATGGCCAAAGGATACTCCGACGGCCACGAACAAATCGTTAAGGTAAAATCTCATAACTATCGAGCTACAATAATTTTTATAATTCACCGAGTATACAGTTAAAACATATTAAATTGTTTAACTAATTAATGTTTGTAGACAATGCAACATTTATATGCACGAAAATTTAGGAATAATCATGGGGATTCTAATCATATGCACTTCACAATTTTTAGATAAAAGGTTAGATAGATATAACAATTTTTAATGTGCTGTAATTAATATTAACACACAGGAATTAACGACAGTTGTACTGTCATTGTTTAATTAGCGCTCCTTCACGTGGGCGTTTCTTATTGAATTAACGACCAGGATGTGGTCGCTAATTCCTTTTTCATGCAAAAACGTAAAAACTCAAGCTATAGACAGAGAATCACGTAGCAAGAAATTTCATGATAATACCTACATGTTCTATACATCTAGCATGCTAGTTGTTTTATAATTATGCTTGGGAGATTGCCTACCTTTTGACGATGTTTTAACAAGGAAAGAAGAACAATAGTAGGAAGAAGAGGTTGCCGGAAGATGACAAAGAACACAACTGCAATAGCACGTTCAATAGCAGAGGGGAAGAAGCCTTCATGCAACGTGGTGGAACAACTATCGCATCAGCAGCACAACGCCCTCGTGAGGAGGAAGAAACCACATGCACTGCAACGACCACGGCAGCACGCAGCAAAGGAGGAAGCAGACGAAGAAGATGACGACGTCTAACTCCCGGTACGTCGGCGTAGCCTAGCACGAACTGACCGCAATAATAGGGTTGTTTTGTTCAGAGAGCAAGATACTTATAGAGGAGGTAAAGGTGAGGGTTCGCATGCTATTAAGGCAAGGCTTTAATCCCTGCCATGTATTTGTCATGAGCTTTCCAATTTGCTAGCCGCCTGCTAATTTCATGTTCCAAAAAAAACCTAAGCTAACCCTTCGAACATGTATACGAGTGGGCTGTTACGTGGGTTTCGCATGGCCTATCCTTTTATTGGGTTGGGGTATCACGTGGGTCTTTGGTTTGGGTAACGAGAGGCCCCTACTGTAAGGAAGAAATGGATACATAGACATATGTATACTACGGGTGGGCTTTAGTACGTGTTTGGGTAAGAGCCCATGCATATGGGCAAAGTGGGTTGGTCAATATGTGTATATTTATAGAATTGAGAGCTTAACTAAGGTAGGTCTTTATGTGGAGATTTTATTTATTTGTTTATCATCCTATAAATTTTCACCGTTATCTCGGATATCAAAAGACAGGTTCAATCTTAAAAATAAATAAATAAATAAATAAATATATATATATATTATACTTAATTATATTTTTAATTTAAACCTCAAATATATAAAAGGATATATTCAATTTCCTATGCTCAATTGTTTAGTTTAACTATATTTATCGAAAGATATATACTTTTAATTAACCATAATTATACCATGACTAATATTTATAATTATTTTCATTTATTTCCTATTTAAATTTTCGGGGTGCTACACCCTCCCCCACTTAAAAGAATTTGGTCCCCAAATTCACATAGTTTCCTTTCCAAAATTTGTGGGGTAAGATCACCGTATCTAAAGCATGTATTCTGGCTAGATCATTCACATATCATGCTAAGTACTTAAGGTCATATCCGATTCATGTAAGTTTTAGATAAGATAGGTTTATAGGGTTACCTTCCGTTGCTTGCGGTGCTTCTTCCTTTAAGAGTGGACATCGAGTAATTTTGTGATCTCTGCTTCCACAACGGATGCATTTTCCAAGTTTATACCAACACTCGTCCGGATTGTGCCTTCCCTTCTTGCAATGTTTGCATTTCCCCTTGGCCGGAACAATTCGTCGATCATTATTCCGGGGTTTCTTATTTTCATAGAATTTGTTGCCTCCATTAAATCTCTTCTTGTCGTTCACATTTTCCTTGTTCTTGGATCCATTTGGTAAGTCCTTCTTGGCGGCCTTTCCTTTGATTCTTTCCATCATATCCATAGCATCTTCCAAGAGTTGAGCTTTTCTAACCATCTCCGTATATGTTTGAATTTCTAATGGAGCTAGTTGAGGTATAAGTTCCACCTTCAAGCCATTCATAAATCTCTTTGCTCTGATTTTCTCCGTGCAAACCAAGTGTGGTGCATATCGGGCCAATCTAGAAAACCTCGCTTCATACTCGGTGACTAACAGACTACGTTGCTTCAAAGTCGCAAATTCCATAGCTTTCTTCTCGCGAATTCTTTCCGAGAAATACTTTTCATTAAAGTGTTCTAAGAATTCATCCCATGTAACTTGCTCGTTAGGCAGGATTGCTTCCACGGATCCCCACCAGACTCGAGCATCTTTCTCTAGTTGGTAGGTTCCTAGTAATATCTTTTCTTCATTGGTGCATTGCATCACCTTAAAGGTCCTTTCTATTTCTTGTAGCCAGTTTTCTGCTTCATCCGGGTTGGTAGACCCACTAAACTTCGGGGGATTCATCTTTTGAAATTTCAGATGTAGATCCCCAGCTCCATGTTGGTTTCTGCCTTGTGCCACTTGTTGTAACGCTTGTGTCAACCCTTGAACCGTACGTTGCATTTCTCTCCATTGGGCTCTCTCGGCGGCCATCTTAGCCTACAAGAATAAGGTTTGGATTAATGATATTCATATCTTGGTAGGTATCTAACGCGAATGTAACATATTTTATCATTTAACCCAAAGCTCTACCCAAATCTAACAAGGTTCCTATAGGATAACTGACAAGGGCAACTCAATCTAGGACCTGGACCTGATAACCTAGGGATTCAGAAAGCCTAGGCTCTGATACCACCTTCTGTCACGCCCCGAACCGATAGCAGCGGAAATTTTCGTTTGCTCGGAACGTGGCAGTTAAATAGTCATGTCAATCAGAGCATAGTCATTCCATAAAACATAATTTAGAAAAAATAACAAATTTCATTTCAAATATAAGTTCTTTACATATTCGGGCCCATAATAAATGAAAAGACTCAATAAAAAAAACTACATAATGAGACATAAGACGTAAGATAACCAGACTAGACGGTTCATCTAGATGTCGGAGTTCTCTTCACTCTTGCCCTTGCCCATCCTGTTTGGTCTCGTCGTCACTAAGGTCATTACCTGAAAAATATTGGATAACGCAGGGTGAGCGAATAGCTCAGTAGGACTTAATATCTCATGCTTCCAAGCTAGCTTTAAGTCAATTACAGTTTAACATGCTCATGCAGGTCATGCAAGATATAGAAAGTGAGAACTATAATAACACGAGATAAATTCAAGAACTATAATAAACAAACGAGTAAGCAAGATGCTAGATAAACTCATGAAGAGTAAGGATGATGATAATCAAGAGAGTATAGCAAGATCTAATCAAGTACTTTCTCAAGTTAGTCAAGAGCATTCATGAGAAAATATAACATTCATCTCTCTATGACGAACACTATCACGAGAGCTTCAAGGTATCCATTATTGTGAAGGATCTTTGTGACAAGATAACGAGTACTATCAATAGGATAATTCAAGAACATCTATGATGATCGATATAGAAGTAGGACAATTACTTCTACAAGCACCACATAGCATTTGCCAAGACACTAAGGGAATATCACGACGATATGATAACCCCTCCAATAAGGCAAATCAAGATCTTTTCATGATGAACAATAAGTTGTAGAAAGGTGTACTATGATGGCAATTACTCCCGATCATCACTATCACGAGAGCGTTTGCACATCTAGCACTATATAGGATTGGCCAATGCACTAAGGGGAAAATCACGACGATATGACCACCCCTCATGGAAATAGCACTATTTAGTATTTGGTCGCACACTTAGGAGTTCTCACGACTATATGATTGCCCCTAAATGCCAAAAACCGAGTTGGTGAATGCCAGCACCCGATCATCGTATACCGGTAACGTTTGGACTTTGTCTCGCCCAATAGGGTCAGATCAGGACCCGTAGCATTTAAAATGTCATTTTAGTGGGACCCATAGCCCCTGACATTTAGTCTAGACTAATTCCATATTAATGGCCAAGAATTTCAAGGATCAAGCATGTAAGACCTTTAAGATAGATTTCATAAAACATAGAGTTCAAGGACAGAACTTGTAGTAAGGATGATATATCAATAAACCATATAAAAACCATGGCATTTCGGAAATCTAGGTGATTAGGTACAATCAGCTCAGTCTGCCTTGAGGGAATCCAAGGCTACGAGGAGACTTACGGAGGTCCTAATGACTAACTTGCCAGTCCGAAGGAACGGAATGTCCAACAGGGGGCTCGTATGTCACCGAGAGTTGAGGTGTATAACGCGAACCAATCATGAAACGGGGACTCCATCTACGGACGTGAGATGAGAGTGCCAAAAGATCCGAGGTATAGGTCAAAACCGGAAGAAAACGGTGAGAACATGATTACGTTAATTATAGAATTCATGTCCATCCAATTCTATAATTAACTATAATTAAATAAACTTATATTATTTGACGCCCGTGGGTGACGTCATTTATTAATTAGCGTCCACTTGGAGGGACGTTAATTCTATGATTTTTAACTTAATTTATTTAACAAGAATTCACCTCAATATCTATTTAATTAAATAATTTCAAAAATATACATTCAAAGACATATTTATTTATTTAAAATAATTTAGAGAAATAAAATATATGATAATTAGGAGAAAAATATAAGGATTCCAAATATATAATTTTTATAATTTTTTGTTACATATCTGAATAGATATGAATTTTTAAAGATATAGTTACAAATATATATATATATATATGTGTTTATATATATATATAAAAGATATGACGCCTTTTCCTAATGCCGTCAAAAGGTTTCAACGACAAACTCAACGT
The DNA here is from genome assembly GCA_022559845.1 of Amorphophallus konjac. Taxonomy (NCBI): domain Eukaryota; kingdom Viridiplantae; phylum Streptophyta; class Magnoliopsida; order Alismatales; family Araceae; genus Amorphophallus; species Amorphophallus konjac. The sequence continues at coordinate 426,481,044 of CM040121.1, read as the reverse complement.
CGTCATTTTAAAAATATAAATTGAGACGTCTTCATTGAATAATCTTAAAACATACATCCAAAGACACATTTATTTATATAAAATAATTTAGATAAATAGAATATATGATAGTTAGGAGAAAAATTCAAGGATTCCAAATATATATTTTTTATAATTTTCTGTTGCATATTTTAATAGATATGGATTTTCAAAGATATTCATACATGATATATATATATATATATATATATATATATATATATATATATTAGTTAATCTGACGCCATAGTACAGTGGCGTCAAATACAAATTTGACGACCTTCGTTTGGTCGTTATTTCAAAAAAATCTATTTTTCAACTCCCTCGTTTCTCGACGTAACTATGTCGGAATCGAGCTTATAATATACCGAAATGACGGGCTCGAAAAACTCTACCTAACCAGACGTTCAAAATAATTTTTTGTTGAGAGACGAGGGATCTTGAGATGGAGGGCACGAAAAATGGTGTAACCACTTTCACTACCTCGGTCTCCACCCCAATAGTACGCCCATAAATTTGCATGGCCAAAGGATAGTCCGACGGCCACGAACAAATCGTTAAGGTAAAATCCCATGACTATCGAGCTACAGTAATTTTTATAATTCACCGAGTATACAGTTAAAACATATTAAATTGTTTAACTAATTAATGTTTATAGTCAACGCAACATTTATATGCACGAAAATTTTGGAATAATCATGGGAATTCTAATCATATGCACTTCACAATTTTTAGATAAAAGGTTAGATAGATATAACAATTTTTAATATGCCGTAATTAATATTAACACACAGGAAGTAGCGGTCCTTCACGTGGGTGTTTCTTATTGAATTAACGACCAGGATGTGGTCGCTAATTCCTTTTTCATGCAAAAACGTAAAAACTCAAGCTATAGACAGAGAATCACGTAGCAAGAAATTTCATGATAATACCTACATGTTCTATACATCTAGCATGCTAGTTGTTTTATAATTATGCTTGGGAGATTGCCTACCTTTTGACGATGTTTTAACAAGGAAAGTAGAACAATAGTAGGAAGAAGAGGTTACCGGAAGATGACAAAGAACACAGCTGCAATAGCACGTTCAATAGCAGAGGGGAAGAAGCCTTCATGCAATGTGGTGGAACAACTATCGCATCAGCCGCACAACGCCCTCGTGAGGAGAAAGAAACCACATGCACTGCAACGACCACGGCAGCACGCAGCAAAGGAGGAAGCAGACGAAGAAGATGACGACGTCTCACTCCCGGTACGTCGGCGTAGCCTAGCACGAACTGACCGCAATAATAGGGTTGTTTTGTTCAGAGAGCAAGATACTTATAGAGGAGGTAAAGGTGAGGGTTCGCATGCTATTAACGCAAGGCTTTAATCCCTGCCATGTATTTGTCATGTGCTTTCCAATTTGCTAGCCGCCTGCCAATTTCGTGTTCCAAAAAACACCTAAGCTAACCCTTCGAACATGTATACGGGTGGGCTGTTACGTGGGTTTCGCATGGCCTATCCTTTTATTGGGTTGGGGTATCACGTGGGTCTTTGGTTTGGGTAACGAGAGGCCCCTACTGTAAGGAAGAAATGGATACATAGACATATGTATACTACGGTTGGGCTTTAGTACGTGTTTGGGTAAGAGCCCATGCATATGGGCAAAGTGGGTTGGTCAATATGTGTATATTTATAGAATTGAGAGCTTAACTAAGGTAGGTCTTTATGTGGAGATTTTATTTATTTGTTTATCATCTTATAAATTTTCACCGTTATCTCGGATATCAAAAGATGGGTTCAATCTTATAAATATATATATATATATATATACACACACATATATATATATTATACTTAATTATATTTTTAATTTAAACCTCAAATATATAAAAGGATATATTCAATTTCCAATGCTCAATTGTTTAGTTTAACTATATTTATCGAAAGATATATAATTTTAATTAAACATAATTATACCATGACTAATATTTATAGTTCTTTTCATTTATTTCCTATTTAAATTTTCGGGGTGCTACAAAGACCCATGCCCGATCTATCCCCTCGCCGAGATAAGGGCAGGCGCTCAGCACCCACTCTGACCTATCCTCATCCGAGCTATGCCTATCGCCCGGACAGGGTTGGCACCTTTTATGCTCGGGACGACCGATGATTGCTTATCCATGCTGCCGTTGAGAACCCTTTATGAGCAGGAGTTTATGAGGATAAGGGGCCCATGATCTCTCAAGGCTATAAAGATCCCACAATGAAGACGTAAAGATCCAACGATGAGGACATAAAGATCCCACGTTGAGGACGCAACGCCTGCCTGAAACCCCTCAGCTTACGGGACTCATGAAGCCAATGCACTATATAAACTTGGGACTACCTCCAACGAAAGGAATAAAAAGGGCAGTACACGCCTAAAACTCCCTGAGCAGGAACCACTTCACCACCTTGGTGTAGGGGGATCTCGTGCACCTATTTCTACCTCTCTCCATATGTTCCACTATTTCTCTACTGACTTAAGCATCGGAGGGTTTTTCCCAGGGAACCTTTCCTAGACCCCCTGATCCGTTTCCCTTTCTTTACAGTTCACTATTCGGTGATCATCTACCCAGCTCAGGGGCCACGCGAGATCACGCCCCTTGAACTGAGAAATAGCATTCATGGACTTTACAATCACATCCTCCAATTGGCCCCTTGGAGTCTTCACGGACCGATCCGCCAGTTGAAGGATTATAGACATGGGCTTCAACTCTCCTAAATCAAATTGCTCATATATAAAGGTGGGTAACAAATTGACACTGGCTCCTAGTCCAGTAATGCTTTATCAAATGTAACTCCACTTATATCACATGAAATTAGAGGGGCTCAGGGGTCCTTCTACTTCTTTGGTAAATGGTTCATCACGACAGTACTGACATCTTCAGATAGGCAAATCTTCTAAGTTATCGCCTTCGGCTCCCTTTTTGGAGTGCATAGCTCTTTCAGAAACTTTGCATATGCCGGCACATGCTTGATCGCGTCCAAAAGTGGAATATTGATATTCACTTGTTTAAATAATTCCACTAGCTCTTCTTGTTGGACCAGCTTTTTCTTTTGAGCCTTCATTTTTAGAGCATTGAGAAAAGGGATCTTAGGAACATATTCTTGGGGACCTTCATCAACCTTTGTCTTACCTTTATCCAGCTTCTTCTCTCCATCCTCCAGCTTCTTCTTCTCTTGCACATTCACCGACTCCTCATCCTCACTTTCACTTTCTTCTTGGGCCTCTTGGGCTGAGCTACTTCCAACTCCCCTAGCCTTATAAGGGTCATCTAAAATCTTCCCGCTTCTAAGGGTAGATATAGCCTTGGCATTCTCAAATTGAGGGCCCATAGGAGGAGGAGGCTGAGGTTGGGTTGGTTGAGGAAGAAGAGGGGCTCTTTGGTGAAAGCCCGGAGGTTGGTTCTTCGGATTAGCCACAGGTTGGCTAGGAAGCTGACCTACTTCTCTCCTCATATTATTCGTGACAATTTGTCATATTTGATTCTCCAACTTAGCAATGGATTGATGTTGAGAAAGAATGAGTTGCTGAAGTTGGTCAAATTTATCATCAAAATTGGGCTGAGGGGGTTGAGGAGGAGGTGGCTGATATTGGGGTTGATGAAAACGATTAGAAGGATATTGATTATATGGGCCCTGAGCAAATTGAGCTTGATGATACGAGGCCTGAGCTTGATGGAATGAAGGTTGAGGATATTGATGTAGAGCTTGTTGAAAAGGAGATGGATAATTTTGGTGAGACTGACTTGGCACTTGAAAGTATTATTTTTGAACGGCCTGGTTTGAGGGATTAGCTTGCATAGGTGGACCTTGTTGAGATTTCCAAGAAAAATTGGGGTGATTTCTCCAACCTGGATTATAGGTGTTGGAATAAGGATCATAAGCAAGTTTGGACACACCTTGAGCAGCAAAGATCTGTTCTTGAATGAACGGGGGAAGTTGGGCTGCCGTAGGGCAATGAGTGACAGCATGGTTCGGGCTAGCACAAAGAGCACAAATTTCTTCATGGTTGGGAGCTGAGAACGGTTGAGATTGAGGGGCAGAAAAAAAATAAGAAGGTTCCTGTCTAGATAACAACTGATCTAAATTCTGGGCTACCAAATCAACATTTTCCATCTTCTGCGCCAATAAATCCATTTTGTTTAATTTTTGAGTTATGGCATTGATATCCATCTTGTTCTCAAACTCCCCTTGGTTCTTAACTTCATATAGCCCTGACCTCTTAGATGGCCCAATCATTCTTTCATAAGATGATAGCGAGGGGTGACTAATGGAATTTTTATTAAGCATTTCAAATAAATCATAAGCCCCATCCACACTCTTACTCATAAATGCTCTCCCACATGAAGCATCCACCATGTGTCTATAATTTTCTATCAAACCCACATAGAATGTCTGGACAATTTGTCATCTTAATAATCCATGGTGGGGGCATTTCCTTAGCAGATCTTTCAATCTATTCCACGTCTCATGGATTTGTTCTCTAGGATTTTGTGTGAATCCAGTTATAGCTCTCCTCATGGTATTGGTTCACCCTATGGGATAGAATTTCTTCAAAAATTCCTTTTACATTTTCGCCCATGTATCTATGGATCTATCCAAGACACCTAACCAATATTTGGCTTTGTCTTTGAGTGAGAAAAGAAATAGTGTTAATTTGAGAGCATCATCTGAAAAGTTTTAGATTTTCACAGTTGAGTAAATCTGGAGGAATTCATAAGGATGTTTATAGGGATCTTCATTGGTATTTTTGTAGAAGGATGGGAACATTTGAATGGTACTTGATTTGATCTCATACTGAACCACCTGGTTCTGGGATGCTTAGACATAGAAGGACGGTTGGTACTGGTTAGGCATGAAATAGTCCTTCATCTGCTTGGGGATTTGTTGTGGGTTTTGGTCCACCATGAGGTTAGGTTGTGGATGATTTCTAGAATGCACTAACCTCTCTATGTCTTTAAAGGGTCTTATCAAATGTGGACGTAGGGATCTCCTACTGTAAAGCCCCGGAATTTTTATAAATTATTTCTGGAATATTTAAGTATTTTCTGGAAATCTTAAAGACCTAAAATGGATTAATAAATAAATATTGGGTTAAATAAATTTTTATTAAGGCCCAATTGTGGTAAACAATTAACCTAGCCCATTTAAATAAGGTCCAAAAGGTTTAAAGACCAAGCCCATTAAGTTTGCCCATATTTTAGAAGGTTATTTAAGTATCCACGAAATATAGGGATAAATACACTTAAAAAGGGATAATTTAGTGGATAATTAACCAAAGAGTTTGAATTAAGATGAATGCCCATGCCCAGTGGATTTAACGGTCTATCGAGCGACCGTTACAGCAATGTAACGGACCAGACCTAGTCTGTTACAAACCTGCTAAATTCCATGAGAAGAAGAAGTTGCAAAAAGTTTGGAACTTTGGGATTCTCTTGGCTAGAGATCAACTTGGGAGAACTTATAACATTGCTAAGGACACTTAGAGATTAGGTTTTTGCCAATTAAGGACTCTAAAATCGTTCAAATCCTTGAACCCTAGCCAAAAGTCTATAAATATAACCTAGTTCTGAACTGAGCGACCCTTACTTTTGGCTCGTGAAGAATCAAGGTAAGGAGATAGAATATCAGGTAAGTTCTTTAGAGTATTTTGTTCCTAATACTTTAGACTAACTACCCTCAAAATTTCATGTTAGGGGATCAAGTAACCAAGGAGATAAAGGCTTCTAAAGTCGCTGATTCTGTCTTAGCAGCCCAGGATTCAGAGCAAAGGACCACTGAAGATCAAGGAATTAGGACGCCCAAACAAGGTAATTAGGGAAGTGTTCTTTAGAACTTTTTGTTCCTCTTAGTTTCATCTTCTTACCCTTCAAATTTCACATCTTTAGGTCAAGAGATTGGAGAGATTGGGCAACGTGAAGTTGCTAAAAAATCACATGAAGAGAAGAACTAGGGCGACCCTTGAAGACTCAAATTAGAAGTTTAAAGCCCAGTTAAGAGGTAGGTTATCTCATGAACGGAAAAAACACATTGTTAGGAATATAATCCCTCTAGTTTATTTGGATTTCATGGATTATACTTCATGAATTTCATGTTTTAGGATTAGTCTATACATTTATGCATGCCTTCAACCCTAATTGAAGATAAAAAGATATCTCTTGTTATCTCATTACTACCTACGCATCTAGATAGCATTTTTCTCGTTTTGACATGATTAGAGTAGTTAGCATGCCATGAATTAATCATAGATTTCTATAATTTATTTTCTGTCAACAGAGGACCTAACGGTCTATCGTAAGACCGCTAGGGACGTGTAACGGACCTGCATTGACCGTCACACCCTGTGTGAACCACTGAAGGGTTCTGTGAAACCTGACAGACCTAATCTAGACCGTTACTTTCCTGTGACGCGCCCATACTAGTCCGTCACACAACACTGCATTCTGTCAAGATCGGTCCAATTAATATATATATGCCTTGTTAATTAGATCTTAACCTATTTTTCAGGGTTTTAAGTTCCAATATTGATTCATGTTAGAAATTACATACTTTAGAGTTATTTTCAAGCATATGTTAATTTCATGCCAAAGCACTATAGTTTTATATTAAAACCTTGATTTAGAAAAGATATTGATGAGTTTTATCATAATTTTATACCGTTACACATTCTCTCTTATCTATAAAGTCATTTTCTTTAAGTACATGGCATATATCCCGGTATATGTCCATTAGTTCACACTCTTGCACTATAGGAACATATTCTTGAACATGAGGATATCTCTATTGGATATTCCTTCCAATGGACTAGGAAATCTTGTTTCAAGGCCTCCGTAATTCTCTGCGAGCCTGGGATTCCCACTAGGACGCCGAGTTGGTTGTACCATTAAAGCTCATTTGTCTAGAAAAGCACAAACGAAAGTTTAATTCTTTTTAATGTAACGGACCTGCACTAGCTCGTCAGGCTTACCTAACGGATCGCTGTACGACCGTCACATTGTACTAGGTCCAATTTCTTATTTCTGGATTCTGCCTATACTAACGGTCCAGTTATTGACCGTTATGATCATGTAACGGCCCAGTATTAGACCGTCACAGTTCTAAATTATTTAACCCGAGGTTTGACCAAAGGGTTGATATTCTAAAGTTCCTAGATGGATTATTCATGGTCTAGGATTTGTCATATTATCTAAGATACGTAACTTAAATTATGAATGATAATAAATGTACCGTTATGTTGCCAAATTATTTCCATAAGCATGACATCATCTTAAATCATTCTTGATCTCTCATGACCTAAGTTGAAGCGTTCATTTGTTGATTATTGTTATCATGAAATCATTGAAATTGTACTTTCTTGGCCATATTGTTTACGTGCGTGGAAGTAGCTTGATTTATAATTGAAGATGCGATCGAGCACTCATTGTGTTCAAGGGCTCTATGCTAGTCCCCTCGGTTGATTGTCGGAAACATACTGTAAACCATGGGGCATGATGCTACTGACGTCACATTGCGCTGGGAGTACTTTCTCTATAAATAAGTGAAATATTCACGGCTCGTGAAGTGAAAATCCACTATACACATACATGACTTTCTTGCTTGTTACATGATATTCCACAGAAATTTACCAAATACTTGTTCATAAGCAAAAGATGTTTGGGTGATGAGTATGTGACTTGCTAGTACATTCTTGTTCATGAAAGGCCATGCTATATTCTCGTTCATACTTGTTACATTCTTGCTAGTTCATACTTGCTCTCATTCTATCTTAAACGATCATCTTTGTTACTTTGATTATTCGCTTGATTATCGCATTTCGCATGATTTTACCTTATTCTTTATAGCTAAAATGTTAGTTACTTAAATAGTGCCTTCATGTTGATGCGAAGATACCTACTGGGCAAGTGTGCTCATTACCTAATTCCAATCTTTTTAGGAGATGGAAGTGAGTCGGGTTCGGATTCGGAATATTCAAGTAGCGGATCCGAGAGTGAATGAAGAATGAGTGAAGACTTAGGAAGTCTACATTGTTTAGATTGAGTCTATGTAATTTTTCTTATTTCTTGAGTCTAGTATGATGAAGAAAGTTGAATTAGTGATTGTAATTTAATATTTGATTGATAATGAAATGAAAGTTGAAGCTTGAGTGAATATTGTGCAATTACATTTATGTGTGTGATTGTCTTGCGCTCTGATCGTTCTGGCTTGCAAGAGGCTTATTGTAACGACCCAGAGTTCAGGATACCGATATACCGATACCAAGAACTGGGGAGGCCACCCAAGAGGCTGATGAGGCCCCTGAAGGGTTAGGAGGGCATGTGTAGAGTACATTGAAGCCACAGAGATATAACAGTAAGCAATTAAATTTCATTAGATTGGATTGCTAAAGTAGCAGAAATAAAATTACCTGTTCATTAATAATTTTAACAATTACAATTATACACAGAGTCCAGCCCAAAGGAAAGACAACAAGTCTAGCACAGTAGAGTCAGATAGAAAGAGACGTACACAGAAGTCGGGAGAAGCCCGACGCAGGTACGGCTGGCAGCTACAACAGCAAGAGAGCGCTCCACCAAGAACAGCAGAGGCAGACGGCGAAACCCACCTGAAAAGCAGCAGGGGTGAGTCTCAACAGAAACTCAGTAGGGGTCACGCGGATCCCCACTGGACAGCGCACAAAGCCACGGAAGCAACAACAAAGCAGCAGGAACAGCAGGTGTAGCAAAGCAGGAAAAGCTACACTACAAAGCTGTAAAGGAACAGACGGGAAGTAGGAGTAGGGAACACGCAGGAGAGGGTGAGAACCCGCACCAAACAAGCGGCTGCTGAACTAACCTCAGCACCCCAAACTACTCCAAACAAAAGGCAACATATGGATGACCCTGAACTCACACAGAAGGGTACACCAATCCGTCAACCAGCCCCAAGCAATCCATGTCTAGACAAGACCTAGACAGACGCCAAACAAACACGTACACGACCGGGAACATCGTGCACACAGCCCCATGCACGAACAGAACACCGTGCGGACAACAAAACACTGACCCCGAGTGCAGCCACGAACGGGCAACTCGCAAAGGTCACAACGCGCAAGAAAACGCGAGAGCTACGCGTCACGTGACGGAAGCACCCCCTTACAAAGCCAGCCGCGTCCACTGACGTCTTACGCCGTACCTCAAGTGTCTAGCCTACAGCACTGCTGCAACAACAGTAGAGACATAGACACAAGCTGAACCAAACAGGAACAACAAAACAAGTAACTAGTCAGGGTCACGCCCGTCGACGTAAGTCCTCTGTCCCTGACCACGTGTGCACACACTGGCTATTGTCTAAGCCAGGTCCTCTAGCTAGTATTCTCCCTCGGCAGGACGCCACCGTTGACTAGGAGCCCGCGGAACTAACTAAAAACCGCTCACCGGGAATAACCCTCCGCCATCCGCTAGCGGGTCGGCACTCAACAGACCTTAGGCAACAACAAGTGGAGGCTTCACACGACACAGAAGCTCAAACACAAGTGCCGAAGTACAAACAGGCAACCATGCTCATCAACACGTACTTCGAAGCACCAAATGGCAGCATCACCACTGCCGACAACTCAAGGCAAGCAACTAGACCTCCTACGCAACGATCCTTGAGTCAAATGACTAAACGGCAAGATCGTCACAAACAGCGGAACAAGCCGCCAATCGGTCTAATCCTAAGCCAAAGAAACCACGCTCCGCAGAAAACAACACACGGAGACCTGAGGGAAACGCCAAGAACCCTCAGCACAGCTGGACACGCAAACCGAGGTAGAACAACGCCTCGAAGCATCCAGAAATAGTGTCTCGGACAGGACAGAACCGCCAAGACACGCACAAGCAAGGTCACACGTCAACCACTGGGTCAAACCGGGTTGACCTGAACCGAACAACAAGAGCATACAAGCGAAAGTAGGATAGACAATCCTACCGCAAGTAAGAAGACTCCTGGCTACCTCACAACGTAGTCTTAACCCTCATAGGACGTCGGAAGACATCTACGAGATAACGGGCTGACCACTAGGCCAAGCCAAGACACACAAAAATTAACGGGCGGAAAACCAAGGCACAAGGAAAGTAACGCACGAGCCCTAGACCGCTACTAGACAGTGACGGTCTAGACCATAGCCGTTATTTCCCAAACGACGGACGGACACAGGCCGTCACTCACACCACCCTAACAACCTACAAAGCACACAAAAGCCAAGTAACGCACGGGACCAGGGGCGTTACAAGCAAACGGCGCACAGGGGCTCCACCGTTACTCCCAACGGCATAGCCACCCAAACCCAAAACGAAGCAACGCGCTAAGCCAGGCGCGTCACTCACGAAACAGCGCGGCAGGGGAGGGCCGTCAGAACCAAACGACGCACGGGGGCCTATCCGTTAGTCACAACGGCATAGCCACCCTCAACCCAACACCACAGCAAACGACGGACAGGGGTGAGCGCGTTACTCTCTAACGACGCACAGGGGCTCCACCGTCACTTCCAACGGGACAACCACCAAACCTCGTCCATGCAGAATATAACGGCCAGGGGCAGGCACGTTATACTCAAAACAACGGATGGGAACACATCCGTCGGAGGAACCGCCTCAACAGGTCAAAGTCAGTCAACCGGCAAGCAACGGCCTGGGCAAGGCGCGCCGCTTCCATCTAACGCGCTGGGTCAAGCGCGTTAGACCAACCGACTTAACCCCCAAGGAAAACGACAAAACGCAAGTAACGGCCAGTCACTGGCGCGTTACACGGGAATGACGCACCACCCTTGGGCCGTCACTTACCCAGAAGCTAAAGAGCTCAAAACGACGCAGACCAAACGACGGTCAGTCATAGGGCCGCTAAATCAAGTAACGATCGCTGGCATGACCGCTACTTCGGTCACGGCGGGAAAACATAGGAATGGTCGGATCGGCCCGTTCCACGCCCCATTCACGCCGAAACGCAGAGGAAACACACCGCAACGACAAAAGACAACACCAGGGGACTTCAAACCCCACATGCAACATCAAAAACGCAAGATTCGGGCGATTTTACCAAATCAACCCTAAGTGGGTCACCGAGGTTCCCGGGCTTCTATCGGCCTCGAATGAACACCGAATCACACGAAATCAACGTGGATGGGATCCTAACATCCCAACGGTCAGTTAGAAACTAACTACGCCGCAAATGGTCACCGTTTACCGGCCGACCCTAAAAACCACGAAAATCACGGTTTAGGCAAAACAAGCCCAAACACGCTCGTTTCCTAGCCGAACGCCGTGCAATGGCAGGGAAAACGAAGATGGAGAAGCAAGGATCCGTCACCCTACCTCCACCGAAGAAACCGAGCCCCGAAAGAACTACACCACGCCGAAAACCACTCGCGAACCAATTTCACCGGCTTTGAATCCACCGTTCGGGATCGCGCCAGAATCGATCCGACCCTCGTCCCATCGCACACCTCGACAGCTCCACGGCTTCACCGCCTCGCCCACCTACGCCTCCGTCTGCAGCCGGAGCCGGAAAGGGGAGAGAACGAGAGAGAACGGGAGAGAGAGGAGAGATCGCACGAATGAGAAGGAGAGAGAGAAAGAGAAAAGAAAAAGATAGAAATTAGGAAATTTTCCTAATTTCCGAAAATTCTGAAAATGCGCCGAAAATGCACAAATTCAGAAAAATACGCAAAAATAGGCGAAACGACCGGCTCGACGAGTACATCGTCGCTGTAGCATCCACGAGCTCGAGAATTGACAAACAAACTCACCGTAGGGTTCCGTAACTAGTACGTGAGAAAAACCCACACGGCTCGTCAAACTCAACTCGGAAGCCACAAAAGTGAACCGAAACTCAACGAAACCAATCCGAAACAGACCCGAAAGATCCAACAAAGATCCAACAAGATCTACAAAAGATCCATCAAGATCCAGGGCATTACATCCTCCCCTCCTTTAAAGAATTTCGCCCTTGAAATTAAGGACTAACAAAGGAGAAGCAGGGAAGAACAACCCAACAACGCAAATCTCGGAAAACACAGCTCAGAGGAACACCGTCAGACCACAATTACAGGTACACACTCTAGCTTCCAAGACAGCAAGTCTACAGCACGAGTACGGCACCAAAGTGAACACACCTGACACCTCCGAAGCAAGGGCAACGTCGTTTACGTCTCACAGGGCAGGAGACACGACAACCACAACAACAGACAACCGAAAAACACAACAACAACACGGCAAGCAGCAGCTCACACAAGGAGACATAGTCCTCATAGCTGACAGCTCGACCACATCATCGGCTCCAGTGCCAAAAGGCAACAGGGAACACCTGGCACACAGGACACCAATGACAACAACGCCACTGGACCACAGACACCCTCACGTCAGCACTCACTCAGATATCACATCTGACCAAGTCGCAAGCTCACTCCAAGGAAGAAGAGTACAGCAAAGCTAACTGACAAGACAATGGTCCAAGACGAGAACACAAAATCATAAGGAAACAGCGCCCAAACAACACAACGGCAGTACCTGCAGAACTCTGGCTCCGCACAACACGCAGGACCAAAGGAACACATCTGCAAGCGGGGCCACAACAAGGCACAAGAATAGTTGAGCACACAACCACACAAGAACGGGTTACGCATCAGACTGCTCACCAAGAGAAGACCCACAACAACGAGAAACGACAACAATCTCGGGGAACGCAACTCAAGGACTAGCAACACGCCTCAAGAGCACAACACCCAAGAAAGAAAACACAGAGCATAAGGTACTCAATCAGCAAGGAATGCCGACAAATTCCCCAACACTCGCACATGCCAATGCCAACACAAGAAAACCACAAACAAAGGCACGGCAACTGACGACATCAAGGCACGAGAAGCCAAGACGAAGTCACATCGAGAAAGAAAGAACCTCTCGACAAGTGGGTAGCCAACCCACACACAACAGCTGTAATCTTAACAACGTGCACAGGCAACAGAACAACATCGGTAATCGCATCTCAGCACACACCAGCGCCATCGCAATCAACAAGATCGTAATTCACACGCCACGAGCACCAATCCATCGAGTAACCGAACACAAGGAGCCCAAGTGTAACAAGAAAAGAGCACCAGCTTCAGCACAAAGCACAAGGAAAGCATCAATCTCAGCTTACCTTCACGTCCCGAAAACGATAAATGAGCCTTCACAATATATCGGCCGTTAGACACAGCACGACAACAATGGTGCACAACAGCTCTTAACACCATCATGGAGTCCAAAGCCAAGCAACCGTACAACAAGGAGCAGATCAGACTCAAAATAAAGCTGTCTACACTTAAGCAGACACAGGACAAAGGCATCACTAAGACAGCAAATCCAAGGCAAACCTCGGAAAAGCATCACCACGAAGGACGAGAAGCAACAAGCTCAACAACAACAGCTCACCAGGAAGGGAAAATCCTAGGTTCGCTCGAGCAACTTCTCAATCGAGGCAACACGACAACGAAACAACCAAAACAACAATGCATCAGAAGCTAAGTAGACTCAAGCCGAGACAACCAAAGCAACGTAAAAACGTGCATGGCCATCACACCAACGCTGAAAGTCATAAGCTACCGGAGCAAAATACAGAAAACAGCTCGAACAATGCACTGCAGGTTCATGCCAACCGACAAACACTGCCAAGCGCAACACGATCGAGACCAACTCTCAAACCGAACGAAGCACATCGTCGCATCCAGACGAGAGCAAAAACCATCTCGTACAGTGCCAACCAAGCACATACAAGACCACACGCGAGAAGCACTGCGATAAACCATCGCAACACCTACGCCAGCAAGAGACTGTACTGGGCCTAAGGACTCTGGAAACTGTATATCTCGGATTCCCATGTACTTCACATAACAACGCTCTGATAGCTCAAAAAAGAACTCCGAACATCTTAGAACACTGCTCTGATACCAGCTGTAACGACCCAGAGTTCAGGATACCGATATACCGATACCAAGAACTGGGGAGGCCACCCAAGAGGCTGATGAGGCCCCTGAAGGGTTAGGAGGGCATGTGTAGAGTACATTGAAGCCACAGAGATATAACAGTAAGCAATTAAATTTCATTAGATTGGATTGCTAAAGTAGCAGAAATAAAATTACCTGTTCATTAATAATTTCAACAATTACAATTATACACAGAGTCCAGCCCAAAGGAAAGACAACAAGTCTAGCACAGTAGAGTCAGACAGAAAGAGACGTACACAGAAGTCGGGAGAAGCCCGACGCAGGTACGGCTGGCAGCTACAACAGCAAGAGAGCGCTCCACCAAGAACAGCAGAGGCAGACGGTGAAACCCACCTGAAAAGCAGCAGGGGTGAGTCTCAACAGAAACTCAGTAGGGGTCACGCGGATCCCCACTGGACAGCGCACAAAGCCACGGAAGCAACAACAAAGCAGCAGGAACAGCAGGTGTAGCAAAGCAGGAAAAGCTACACTACAAAGCTGTAAAGGAACAGACGGGAAGTAGGAGTAGGGAACACGCAGGAGAGGGTGAGAACCCGCACCAAACAAGCGGCTGCTGAACTAACCTCAGCACCCCAAACTACTCCAAACAAAAGGTAACAGATGGATGACCCTGAACTCACACAGAAGGGTACACCAATCCGTCAACCAGCCCCAAGCAATCCAGGTCTAGACAAGACCTAGACAGACGCCAAAGAAACACGTACACGACCGGGAACATCGTGCACACAGCCCCACGCACGAACAGAACACCGTGCAGACAACAAAACACTGACCCCGAGTGCAGCCACGAACGGGCAACTCGCAAAGGTCACAACGCGCAAGAAAACGCGAGAGCTACGCGTCACGTGACGGAAGCACCCCCTTACAAAGCCATCCGCGTCCACTGACGTCTTACGCCGCACCTCAAGTGTCTAGCCTACAGCACTGCTGCAACAACAGCAGAGACATAGACACAAGCTGAACCAAACAGGAACAACAAAACAAGTAACTAGTCAGGGTCACGCCCGTCGACGTAAGTCCTCTGTCCCTGACCACGTGTGCACACACTGGCTATAGTCTAAGCCATGTCCTCTAGCTAGTATTCTCCCTCGGCAGGACGCCACCGTTGACTAGGAGCCCGCGGAACTAACTAAAAACCGCTCACCGGGAATAACCCTCCGCCATCCGCTAGCGGGTCGGCACTCAACAGACCTTAGGCAACAACAAGTGGAGGCTTCACACGACACAGAAGCTCAAACACAAGTGCCGAAGTACAAACAGGCAACCACGCCCATCAACACGTACTTCGAAGCACCAAATGGCAGCATCGCCACTACCGACAACTCAAGGCAAGCAACTAGACCTCCTACGCAACGATCCTTGAGTCAAACGACTAAACGGCAAGATCGTCACAAACAGTGGAACAAGCCGCCAATCGGTCTAATCCTAAGCCAAAGAAACCACGCTCCGCAGAAAACAACACACGGAGACCTGAGGGAAACGCCAAGAACCCTCAGCACAGCTGGACACGCAAACCGAGGTAGAACAACGCCTCGAAGCATCCAGAAACAGTGTCTCGGACAGGACAGAACCGCCAAGACACGCACAAGCAAGGTCACACGTCAACCACTGGGTGAAACCGGGTTGACCTGAACCGAACAACAAGAGCATACAAGCGAAAGTAGGATAGACAATCCTACCACAAGTAAGAAGACTCCTGGCTACCTCACAACGTAGTCTTAACCCTCATAGGACGTCGGAAGACATCTACGAGATAACGGGCAGACCACTAGGCCAAGCCAAGACACACAAAAATTAACGGGCGGAAAACCAAGGCACAAGGAAAGTAACGCACGAGCCCTAGTCCGCTACTAGACAGTGACGGTCTAGACCATAGCCATTATTTCCCAAACGACGGACGGACACAGGCCGTCACTCACACCACCCTAACAACCTACAAAGCACACAAAAGCCAAGTAACGCACGGGACCAGGGGCGTTACAAGCAAACGGCGCACAGGGGCTCCACCGTTACTCCCAACGGCATAGCCACCCAAACCCAAAACGAAGCAACGCGCTAAGCCAGGCGCGTCACTCACGAAACAGCGCGGCAGGGGAGGGCCGTCAGAACCAAACGACGCACGGGGGCCTATCCGTTACTCACAACGGCATAGCCACCCTCAACCCAACACCACAGCAAACGACGGACAGGGGTGAGCGCGTTACTCTCTAACGACGCACAGGGGCTCCACCGTCACTTCCAACAGGACAACCACCAAACCTCGTCCACGCAGAATATAACGGCCAGGGGCAGGCACGTTATACTCAAAACAACGGATGGGAACACATCCGTCGGAGGAACCGCCTCAACAGGTCAAAGTCAGTCAACCGGCAAGCAACGGCCTGGGCAAGGCGCGCCGCTTCCATCTAACGCGCTGGGTCAAGCGCGTTAGACCAACCGACTTAACCCCCAAGGAAAACGACAAAACGCAAGTAACGGCCAGTCACTGGCGCGTTACACGGGAATGACGCACCACCCTTGGGCCGTCACTTACCCAGAAGCTAAAGAGCTCAAAACGACGCAGACCAAACGACGGTCAGTCGTAGGGCCGCTAAATCAAGTAACGGTCGCTGGCATGACCGCTACTTCGGTCACGGCGGGAAAACATAGGAATGGCCGGATCGGCCCGTTCCACGCCCCATTCACGCCGAAACGCAGGGGAAACACACCGCAACGACAAAAGACAACACCAGGGGACTTCAAACCCCACATGCAACATCAAAAACGCAAGATTCGGGTGATTTTACCAAATCAACCCTAAGTGGGTCACCGAGGTTCTCGGGCTTCTACCGGCCTCGAATGAACACCAAATCACACAAAATCAACGTGGATGGGATCCTAACATCCCAACGGTCAGTTAGAAACTAACTACGCCGCAAATGGTCACCGTTTACCGGCCGACCCTAAAAACCACGAAAATCACGGTTTTGGCAAAACAAGCCCAAACACGCTCGTTTCCTAGCCGAACGCCGTGCAATGGCAGGGAAAACGAAGATAGAGAAGCAAGGATCCGTCACCCTACCTCCACCGAAGAAACCGAGCCCCGAAAGGACTACACCACGCCGAAAACCACTCGCGAACCAATTTCACCGGCTTTGAATCCACCGTTCGGGATCGCGCCAGAATCGATCCGACCCTCATCCCATCGCACACCTCGACAGCTCCACGGCTTCACCGCCTCGCCCACCTACGCCTCCGTCTGCAGCCGGAGCCGGAAAGGGGAGAGAACGAGAGAGAACGGGAGAGAGAGGAGAGATCGCACGAATGAGAAGGAGAGAGAGAAAGAGAAAAGAAAAAGAAAGAAATTAGGAAATTTTCCTAATTTCTGAAAATTCCGAAAATGCGCCGAAAATGCACAAATTCAGAAAAATACGCAAAAATAGGCGAAACGACCGGCTCGACGAGTACATCATCGCTGTAGCATCCACGAGCTCGAGAATTGACAAACAAACTCACCGTAGGGTTCCGTAACTAGTACGTGAGAAAAACCCACACGGCTCATCAAACTCAACTCGGAAGCCACAAAAGCGAACCGAAACTCAACGAAACCAATCCGAAATAGACCCGAAAGATCCAACAAGATCCACAAAAGATCCATCAAGATCCAGGGCATTACACTTATCATGCCGGTGTAGATTCTAAGAAATTCACTTAGAACAATTAAAAAGAATTGTTATTAAAAAAGGATTGGAAAAGGGGAGAAAAGGGGAGCATGCGAGGATGCTAAGGGGAATGTGATCGCCAGAGGGGTTACCTCAAATAAGAAAAAGGATGATCGCGAGTACCTTGTGTTAAGCGAGGGAGATTATGAATCCTTTCTTCCTCCTTCTACCGGCCGGCCGATGAAGGGGGTTCTTAGTCTTGATTACCTTGCATGAACACACATATCAAATAAAAGAGTGGATTAGCCAAAAGGTGTAGTATCAAAGTTCTAAGATTATGAAATTAATCAAATTAAACATGAACATGAACACACCTTGTGTGTTTTGGTTTTAAACCCCTAGGAGGAGTAACAAGGTTTGAAAAAATATGGATGTAATGCTAAGCAATAATGCGTAGAGTATGAGATCTAACAAGAACTAGAGGGAGGGAGGATGTGTAATGAAAATAACAACTAAATAGCTAAAGTAAGGATTCCTTTCTGCTGTGCGTGCAGCAGTAAAGGGAGGAGAGCTTCAACATGTGATGGAACTGCAGTGGTTCATCTGTGGAAGGAGAAAAGCATCGCCTGGAAGGAAAACTCGTTTGGATGAAGAACCTGCAAAAACAAATAAGACACTCTTCTCTCTGTCAGCTCTGCTCTCTTAATGATGATCTCTTTCTCTATTTTTTTTCTGTGTTCTCTGTCTGTTCTCTCGCGCGAAGAGACCCAGGAGGGGTATTTATAGGGCTAAGATCCTTGGAGAACAAGGATTAAAACAAGGTAAATATCTTCCATCAAGAAACTCCCTTCCCAGTCGAATACAAGGCTCAAAATGAGAAGGAACCAATACGGGAAAGAAGCAGGCGGAAGGGAGATGGAATTGAAAATGACGACCCCATGAAGGGCGTCAATTAAAAATGACGACACATCCAAAGGCGTTAATTAGAATAACGACTCCCATCAAGTCGTCAATTCCTGGATTTAATTATAGAAACAAATAATTTTCCTTATTTAAAATTATCAACTAACGCTTGCCAGATAGACGTCAAATAATAAATGCCTTTAGGAAAGACGTTAATTCTTCAATTTTTGTTTTATTTGAAATTCAAAATTTTCAATAAATCCAGAAAATGACGCCCGTATTGATAGTCGTCCATTGTTAAAAGAGGCGCCCTTGGTCATGCCGTCAATTTAAATAGCGCCCCTTATCAGGGCGTTAATTTCAATTTCTCAAGAAAAAAAATAAGAAATCACAATTAATTTATAGAAAATAGAAAAACTTCATATTAAATCAACATTGAAGTCCACTTTGGGGCGTCACATGGTGACATGAGATTTGCTCAATATAGCATCAATTTTAGCGTGTCTACAGCTGCCCCGTCTTGGCGTCTGCTTTGCAAGGGAGTGAGACGGAATGAAGCGAATAAGGAAACAAGCGGAATGAGGTGGAACGAACTGATAAGTAGATGCCAAGGTGTGATGTGACACGCCTCTGACACTAAGCGTTAGAAATCTTTCCAAGATTATGAATGAAACAACTTCGGACAATTCCGAGAAAGCATCGGTCAGCTGGATAAAGGAGAGTAAACTAAATAAACAAAATGTGTGCGAGGGCACGACAGGGAGGCACCATTGAAGAGCTGTTACCAGCCAATGTGGACACGCCACAACCAAGGTGAATTTGTAGAAAAGTAAAGTGAATTGAGATAAAGATCCAGCAAATGGATGGTTTTCAAGGAACCAGCCTGAGCAGCTTCAAGGAGAATAAAGTACTTGATTTGGAGTGGAATATCTCATGTCAATTCAATTAAGAATGAGCGACCTTCATTATTGGCGTAATATGAAGATTTTCATCATAAAGCTCAAAGTCCTACATGATGCATGCTGGGCTAAAGAAAAATTTAAACAAACTAAAATAAAAGATAATCAAGGATAATATTGTTAAGCCACCCAGATTTGGTCAAGAATCCAGATCTCTGAGCTGATACTAAGCCGAAGCCCGTTTGTCCACGCATCAACTCAGAAAGAGGAACCATCGTCCCAAACCTTGAATGACTTAACGGCCTATCCGTGTGATCAAGATTCCCCTAGAATTATCACTGTTTTTGATGAAGGGGAACTCAAATTTCAAGTTCATCAGAACCACAAGGTCCTTGATATGTTATAGTAGCGTAGATACCTTATAGTAACAATGCATACAGGAATGCATACAGGATGATGGTGAGCAATGAGGGAACTGAGAAATGAGGTGCAGTCACCGTGGGGCTTGGATGCCGAGGCCCAGTTGGTGGGACCAAGAGCTTCTTAACCTGCACTCAAAATTTCATTAGCCATGATATAAAAATGCATAGAACATACTCAACAACACCGATTTGAATTTTTAGAATTTTTTTGGATTTTTTGGATTTTTTTTTTGGGGAGTTTTGAGAATTTTAGAATTTTTATGAAATTTTATTTTTATTGGAATTTTATTGAAATTTTAAGAATTTATGAATTTTTATTGGAATTTTGAGAATTTCTGAATTTTATTGGAATTTTGAGAATTTATGAAATTTTATTGAAATTTTGAGAATATATGAATTATTATTGAAATTTTTGAGAATTTATGAATTATTATTGGAATTTTGAGAATTTATGAAATTTTATTGAAATTTTTGAGAATTTATGAAATTTTATTGAAATTTTTAAATTTATGAAATTTTATTGAAATTTTGAGAATGTATGAATTTTTATTGAAATTTTGAGAATTTATGAAATTTTATTGAAATTTTTGAGAATTTATGAAATTTTATTGAATTTTTTGAGAATTTATGAAATTTTATTGAAATTTTGAGAATTTATGAATTTTTATTGAAATTTTTGAGTTTTTATGAATTTTTATTGAAATTTTTGAGTTTTTATGAATTTTTATTAAAATTTTTGAGAATTTATGAATTTTTATTGGAACGTACAGACTTTTGGAATGTACAGAACAAATGTGTAGACTTAGCATTGTATAGACTTATGGAATGGGGTGTATAGACTTGGGTGAGGAATGGAACGTATAGACTTGGGTGAGGAAATGGAATGTATAGACTTGGGAAGGAAATGGAATGTATGGACTTTTAGAAGGTTGTACAAACTTGGTGAAGAGAATGGAACGTATAGACTTGTGAAGGTTGTACAGACTTTGAGGAGAGAATGGATGTATAGACTTGAAGGATGTACAGACTCGAAGAATGTACAGACTTGGTGGATGTATAGACTTTGAGGAGAGAATGGATGTATAGACTTGAAGGATGTACAGACTCGAAGGATGTACAGACTTTAAGGAATGAAGTGTATAGACTTGATAATGGAACGTATGGACTTTAGAAGGATGTATAGACTTGCACAACCTGCACTTCAAAGCTCAAAAGATCATTGGCTTAAAATATGATCATAAGTGCTTGATAAAAATAATTTAATCATGATATAACAGCACTTAAGTTCATGAGGAATCCAACAATTTAAACGCACAAGCTCAGAAAATGACGACCCTTCTGATAGGCGTCAAATTAAGAAATGACGGCGTGCACGGAGGCGTTAATTGAATTAAAGGTTTAACTTGGAATTGGAATGCAAATGACGACCTTAATGGAGGCGCTGGATAAATGACGACCCAGAGAGTGTCGTCAATTTAACAAATGACGCCACAAAGAACGTCGTTAATTAGCTATTTTCATTTCCTGCTCGGAGTTAAACTTCCAGCAAATCGTTTTATTCAAACACAAACCATGCTGCCCGTTAACATTCAAAACACTATAAATAGGGCAACTGTTGGTGTTTCCAAACATCAGATCATCGAAGCCATAGCACTGAAGCCATCTTCTGTAGACAGACAGACAGAAGAACTTGTAGAAGAATTAGCAGCAGAAGAAAAACAGATCAGAACAAGTAACATTATTAGAAGGATGAACCAGTTAATGCAGTAGAGGCCTTCCAAGAGGTCAAGGATGAGTTTTCCAAGAATTTGTGAAGTGTCAGGCCATATCATTGGAAAAATTAGTAAAGACCAAGTAAGTGTTCTTTGTGTTTGGAGCTTTTATTTCGTTCTGTCTTTCTTTCTTTTCAAAATTTTTGATGTTATTCTCTTTCTTCTTCCTTTCTTTTATGTTTTATGTTTTCAGGATTACCCCATTATTCCTGGTCCAAGAAGATTTCTAAAGGTCAAGTGGCTTCCTTTGCTACTCTCCAAGCTCTCTCTAGACGTGAGATCCTTCCTTGCTAAGTGGAACCTTCTAGGCCTTATCACCCATGCCACCCATTATAATGATATCCATCTTGATTGGGCTTCCATTGGAGCTCTTATAGAATTATGGCACCCTCACACCATACTTTTCTATTCCCAACCTTTGAAGCAACCATCATCCTAGAAGAAGTGGAGATGCTCTTGGGTTTGAAGAAGATGAAGCAAGGAGAGGAAACAAAGATGGCCCATATGACTAAGCCCATACAAGCCCATGATATGCTCATGAGCCTTGTTCAAAGCTCAAATTTGGTGAATCAAATGAAGGCCAACAAGGGAATCAATCTTTTGAAGTTGGCTTCTTGGGTATATAAAAACATGGATAAGGCTCAAGGAGATGAAGCCCTTTTAGAGAGAGTGATGAAGGAGTTTGTCATATGTGTAGGAGGAGCTTTATTCTTCCCTTCATTGGAGGATCATTTAGAGGAACAACACTTGAGTGCAATAGCAAACATGTGGGAGGGAAAGAAAATAGGTGGGGCAATACTAGCCAACCTATACAATGGGCTCACCTCGGCTTCACTAGGACGGCCTTTATTTGGATCAATGATTCTTCTAACTTGTTGGATAGATTTACACTTTAAGTTTGATCCATGTCAAGCAAACCAAGCGGCCTCCAAAATCTTCTCCAAGAGCCCACTTAGGTATATGACAAGCTCATTGGGCTTATGTGAAAGAGTTACTAATAGAGTTCCCAAGCTCAAGAAGAGGAATGAATGGAGAGATTACTTCAAAACAATGCCAAAGAGCAATTTCACATGCACACCGGGTTTTCTCAAAACTCAAGAACTTCGCTCAAGGTTATCCTCCGGCATCGAGCTTTGTTTAGTTGGCGGGACCGACTTCATCCTTTACAACGCACATCGATGCCTCCCACAACTCGGACTTCCTCGACATCTCTTCGAATGACCTTCTCACCTTCCTCCAATCAAGAAGAGGGATCTATGCTCAAGTGGTGACCATGAAGAAATCAGGACCATAATGGCTCAATGGAAGGTGGCACTTCTCCACAAATCCAAGACTCATGTTGAAGAAGAAGAGAACAAATGTAAAGCCTATGTACTGGCTCTCAAGAACATAAGGCCCACAGTGGCTTAGAATGTAATCAAAGATTTTCATGAATGCAATAAGAACTCCTCTTTTATCTGAGCCAAAGCAATGTATGAAAGTGATCAGTTCTGATATTTCAAGCAATTCTGTCTGATATCAAGGAATTCCAGTCCTTCTGTTCTGAATAGCGCCCCTATTAACGGCGTTAATTACTTAAGACACGCCTCAGTTGAAGCCGTCCATTATATTTCAAAGTCATAATTGACGCTCAAGGCACTGGCGTTTCTTAACTCACGTCTTTAAACCAGGCGTTAATCAATTCAAATTTTCAAATAATTTTCGAGATAATTCCTTAATTTCTTATAAAACACGCCTTCACTCACGTCGCGTATTAAACAATGGACGCCCGTCTGTTCGTCGTTAAATTCAAAGGGGTAATAATGACGCCCACTCACATCAATCAGTTCCCATCAATGCGTCTGACGACGATTGAAAATCCCCATGCAAATAATAATTGACGTCCAGACTCAGGGCGTCAAATCTATAATCCACGCCTTACTTCAAACCGCCAATTGAAGAAGAGACGCCTTCCTATCGGGCGTCAATTATTCTCGACCGTTAAACCCTACTTTCCCCCCTTTCTTCTTCCTTCCTTCGTTTATCTCCTTCTCTCCTTTCTCTGCAAAACCCTAACCGCAAACCCCCTCTTTCTCAATTTCCCATTCTCTCTCTCTCTACTCTCTCCCTCTCACAACCCAATGGCGGGCGGAGCTCACAAGCGGCAAAGGGTCTCTGCCCCTGACGTGGTAGACTTGGAAGGTGAGCCGGCCGTGGAGGAACTCCCTCCCGCGGCGGCCGAAGAAACACCGGCGGCGGCGGCCGGTGACGCAGAAGAACAAGAAGAAGACGAAGGAGACGAAGAAGAAGAAGATGATGAAGATAAAGGAAATGAAGAAGAAGAAGGAGAAGGCGAAGGAGAAGAAGGAGAAGGAGATGGTGAGGAAGAAGAAGGAGAACCGGAGGTGGCGGCGGCGGTGGCCCGTCGGCCCGGCCAGCTCCGACGACCAAGGCAACCAAGACAACCCCTCCGTGGGGGGTTGATCGGTCCCGAACGTCAAAAGGTAGGTCCCCATACCCCTATTCTCCATTTTTTTATTTTTATTTTCATTATTTCCCCATTTCCATAGCCCTCGGGCATGAAAAAACCAGAGACACAGTAAAATGACGCCCCCAGGGATGTCGTGAATTTAAATAACGTCCCAGAGAGGGTCGTTAATTACATCTTTTCATTTTCTAAAAATAATTAATCGCATGAAAGAAACGTCCTTCAACATGTCGTTATTTTAATTTTATCATGTTTCGCCAGCATGCTGTTATTTCCCTGTGATTTCATTTAAATTTTAAAATGTATGTATTTCTGTTATTTCAATTTTGCACATTAAAACCTTGAAATCCCAGGAAAACCACGCCCCCATCGGGACGTTAATTAGATAGGTAACGACCACAGGGTGGCCGTCAATTCAACATTTTCCAGAAATGCAATTTAGGATAGAAAGTTACTTCATGAACCGCGCCCTTCCACAGGGGCGTTACTTAAATAACTGACGACCCAGGGTTGGGCGTCAATTATAAATTTTTCAGATTTTTAGAATATCACCTTCAAAAAACGTCGCCCACAGAGGCGTCAACTAGATAAACAACGACCCCGGGTAGGTCGTTAATTAAATGATCGTACAGTACCACCTGAAACCTATTTGGAAATAACGTCGCCCTCAGGGGCGTCAATCATGAAAACCACGACCCACGGTAGGCCGTTAATTATCCAAACAGCAAATATCACAATTAATGAGCTTAAATGAATTTTCATATGAAAACTTAAGCAAAAAGTTCTCCTATATGCATGCAGGGGCTGATGAGGACACGAATTTCTTGGGTCCAGGTCCGGGCAGCGTATTACGGCCTCCCCGAGTTCCAGAGAGCTAGGATAGATGCTATGGGGTTTGGAGGCTTCCTTAGCATTGAGCCAGTCAGACCCGACCTGCCTTTGATTCAGGTTTTGAGAGAGAGATGGGATAGGTCTAGCCGGGCATTTCTGATGCCATGGGGGCATATGGTTCCTAGTTTGGAGGATGTGGCTAGGATCACCGGGCTGAGGGTAGATGGGGAGGCGGTGAGCGGGATCACCCTACCTGATTATAGTGAGCTTACCCAGAGGCTACTAGGGCTAGAGACGGTCTATGAGACGCCTAGCGAGTGTAGGACCATTTTACGCACCGACCTTACCATAGCTATGGGATTGGGGGACTCTAGGTAGAGATCTAGGGAGTCCTTAGAGCAGTTTTCGCAGAGATTGATAGATGGGGCTAGGGCTGCCTACTGCCAGGATCCAGCTGACAGAGAGAGAGCAGACAAAGATTTGAGGAGGTTTCTATTTTTGATGCTTGGGAGACTGCTACTCGACACGAAGGGCGACGTCATCAACTGCCGCTTCCTAGGGATACTTGAGGACTTAGAGAGTGTGGGCATATACGCCTGGGGAGCAGCGCTGCTGGCGCACTTGATAGCCGACCTGTCCACGGGGACAGGTCGAGAGACGACAGTTAGTGGCTTTTCACCTTTTCTTCAGGTATGCATTTTTTTGTTGTTTTTTATTCTTTTCCTTTTATTATATGCATATGCATGGTTAACTAATGCAATGTATGGATGCAGATTTGGAGCCATTTGTACATGCCCATGGGGCGTGTTGATCTACGACCCGGAGATGAGGGGTCCTTCCCTCTAGCACGACGCTGGCTACCAGTGGTGATCGGAGCCCCACTTGCATATGAGCTGCATGTATTGCGACGGGAGTTCCGAGACTTCCCCGCCTCACTGGTATGCATTATGCAATTTATATTTTTGTTTTTATGTGAAATATGATGATGATATGATGATGTGAATGCATGTTTGTGAATGCAGGTGAGGTGGAGACCCTATGAAGGGATGACCGACGAGGGCCAGCCGTGGGTCGTAGCGGGTCGACCTCGTTTTGGGCATGAGCTTTGGGTTCATTGCCTGAATGAGATTGAGCCGTTACGGCTTAGGCTGGTGATGAGGACCCTCGACCTACACCAGGAGTGGATCGATGTAGGAGAGCCGCGGGGTATAGGCAAGAAGACGCGCGGTCGCACGGAAGCGATCGACTGAAGAGTGTGATTCTCCGACCAGTATGCAGACTGGCAGCGTGGCGGGACCCGGGTCACTTCACAGGCGACCGATAGCTCCGAGTACCTCCGACGCTACTGGGAGGTCTACGCCGGCCGACCCCCGATGAGGGTCTTAGGGGTATGTATGAATGCACTTATTTCTAAATTAAATGCAAATGCTTTGTATATCTATCATGCGACTAATATGTGATGAATGCAGGATGCGCGGGACATAGTGGCGATGGATGCACAGGCCCACCTACATAGCCTATAGGCACAGCTAGCCACCACACGGGCAGACCTTGAGACCTTGGTGAGTGTTTAATTTATTCCTATATGCATATGAAATTTTTTTTTATTGATGATTAGCTACTGACAATCTCAATAAATGCAGCGTGCCCAGTAGGGAGCAGTAGGGGGAGAGACAGGAGAGGCCTCCAGCTCGAGAGGGCCTAGTGCAGAGGTGACTGCATTAGCAGAGCAGCTAGCAGGGGCAGTGGCACGGGCCGAGGCAGCAGAGTGCAACCTTGCCTCACGGGTATGCCTTAAATCTAAAACTCAAAATTATTCATTTATTTATATAATATATTCATGAAGATTGTTTTCTTTACAGACCGAGGAACTCCGAGCCGCTCTTACTTACATCGAGGAGGGATAGCAGGCGATGGCCACGCAGGTGAGTTAGTTATTTTCAATTGTATGTTGCTTATTCCATGAATTATTGAATTATTGCATTGATGATCTGTTTAAATGTTTGCAGTCTTCACAGTTACAGGCGGCACATACCCGGGCTGCCCTGGCAGAGACAGAGTTGGCGATCCGTGAGCAACGGGTTGTGGAGCTGGAGCGGGCCTTGAGGCGGCGAGAGGAGCTGCCTCAGGACGTGGCGGAGCTGCGAGTCGCCCTCGAGATGGAGCGGAGAGAGCGTACTCGGGAGCGCGAGGAGCACCAGGCGGAGCATGTCCGGGACCGCGAGAAGTACCAGGCGGAGCGTGCCCGGGATCGTGAGGAGTGGCCAGCTTGCCATCGAGAGCTTACAGCCTTGAGGGCCCAGCTAGCCGTTGCACAGGAGCGGCTACGAGCGGCCGAGGAGCGTCTTCAGCGAGGTAGAGAGCGGGCGCGAGCTGCAGGGTACAGCTTCACCAACTCTACTTTTGTGGCGGGTTCCTCTCTCCGGCAGAGGAGCGAGGTAGAGGAGCAAGCTCGAGCTCCAACTACTTCCCGGGGGCCCATGCCCCCTCCACCAGCGCCTCATCGGGAGGACGAGAGTGAGGCAAAGAGTAGGAGAGAGGAGGGTGGAGGCGAGAGCTGAGAGACTTACTTGTACTCCTCCACCCTCACACCTGTACTCAGACATTTATGATGTACATATATATGAAATTGAGATTTTGTTACCTGAGCACTTGTGTAATTGTGTACTTGTGTCTTCTTTTCCTTCTCATTTTTTTTTTACTTTTACCCTGTGCTTCCACACTTGAATAAACAGGTTAATTCATCTGTTCGACTTGGCCCCTTGCTCAATAAGCAAGGGATGTCTTCACTTTGACCTTGATAATGGGTCAAGGGGCCAAGCCTTTAATCAATGAAGGCAAATGATCGATATAAAATGCGTCATGCAAGCAAGCAAATGCAAACTAAAAATAAAAGATGCCCATACAAGAATGCAATCAAGCATATGAGAACAAAGGGCTTAAAATTCCACAGTCATTTTTTTTGTTATTATTGGTATATATGCCTTTTTTTTTGAATTTTTGTTTTGAAAGTGACACTTAATTTTGAAAAGGACGCCTATTGAAAAATTTTATTTTGTAGGCGAGTATGGTATAGAGCTTTGAAACCTTAACCATCATAATCTAAAATTCATTAGATTTTCTCAAGAGACTTAACAAAAGAGTCAATGTGATTTATACTTTGGCTTTTACTCATATTCTCTCGCAGCCCATCCTTCTTAGTTGGTCTTTGCCATTCTTTGAGTTCACAACCCACCATGGATGGAGAAGAGAAGAATGATTAAGGAAGCTCACGAAAGGTTTTCAAGAACGGGGCACACTCTTCCCCTGCCCTTATGCCTGTTGGGATTCGGTCTTCGGCTTAGGGAAATTTTGTTGCTCTTTTTGCCCTTATTCATGCATGCTTACGACCAAGGTTTTCCTTGCGGGGACTTTGCCCTCTTGACATGCTTTCTTTTATCATAACTTCCTTTTCTTTTCTTCTTTTATTAAACAGATAAAGACCTAATTGTACTTGGGCTTTAAGCATTTTGTTCCCTTTTGGGCCCTGACTTCCACCTACTAGGGCGGCGGGCAGGCTTGGTTGGTAACCCTTAACTTGTGTTCCCTCTCGTGAGCCGAAAGGAAGAGAATAGGTAAGGCTTTTACACTCTTGATTGGGTCGGACTTTCCTTGAATTCCGGGCTGCTAGAGTTTAAGAATAAAGCGTGTAGTGTGTGCGTGAATTGACCCAAGAGTTAAACCGTCGAGACTGAAGAATGAATTTAAAGATTTTGATTTTTTCGGTGTCGTGGCCCATGTACTATACCAGCCTCCAAGATTTTCAATTTTTGTTTTGTTTTGTTTTTGCTCTTTTGTTTTGTCCTTTTTTATATATTATTATTATTATTATTATATATTTTTTCTTATTCTTTTTTTTCTATTTTTAGGGATAGTATTTCTTTAGATAGAGACCATTCCAAGGATGGTTAGCTCTTCGCCTTCAGCATTAATCAATTTATAAGCGTTGCCAGGATAAACATCTTTTATAATAAAGGGGCCTTCCCAATTAGGTTGGAGTTTTGAACGTGGTCCACCTGGTTTTACAAAGATTCTTTTAATCACCAATTCACCAATTTTGAACTTTCTCTCAATTACTTTCTTTTGGTAAAAACGTGAAAGCCTGTTTTGATAAATACGCGCATGCTCGGCGGCAGCCAGACGCTTCTCATCTATGAGTTCCAACTGGGCAAGGAGAGATTCACACCGCTCATCAATTGAGAATTCCTTGTCCAATTGTACTCGCAGAGAAGGAACAAGAATTTCATAAGGAACTACCGCCTCCATTCCATAAGTTAGGGCGAAAGGGGTTTGCCCAGTAGGAGTACGAATGGAAGTGCGATAGGCCCAAAGAGCTTCAACCAATTTTTCTGGCCAATCCGCAAATTTGTTAGCCTCACACGTTTTCTTGACAATCTTAATCAAAGTCTTATTAGTTGCCTCTGCTTGGCCATTGCCCTGCGGATAATAAGGAGATGAATGATGCAATGCAATGTTATACCTGTTGCAGAGGTCCTGAAGTTCTGAGAGATGAACTGGGGTCCATTGTCGGTGACGATGGTACTTGGGATGCCGAATCTTGCGATGATATTCTTCATTATGAACTTGCAGACGGTTGACGCTTTGATCTCCACGTAAGCTTCTGCTTCCGCCCACTTGGTGAAGTATTCCGTCGCCGTCAGTATGAATGACTTTGGTTTTGTGAGGAGGGTCGGATCACCCAGGGGTCCAATGATATTGAAAGCCCACATGGCGAAAGGCCATGGGGAAGATACGGGATGGAGTGAAGAAGCAGGAGAATGAATTTTATCGGCGTGCAGTTGGCACTTAACACACCTTCGGACATAGATAGAACAATCCTCTTCTAGAGTGGGCCAATAGAAACCTAGCCTTAGGATCTTCATAGCAAGCATCTGGCTATTGACATGACCACCACACACCCCCCGAATGGGCCTCTTCCACAACTTTCCAAGATTCATCATCATCTAGACATCTTAACAAAACTCCAGTGAGACCTCTTCTGTAAAGCACACCTCCAATTAGAGTGTATCGCTGGGCAACCCTTCTAATGGCTTTCTTTTCTTCCGCTGTAGCTTCTTCAGGATATGATTGATCCTGGCAATATTTAGCAATTTCATAATACCACGGATTTTCTTCATCATCCAATTCTTCTTCCAAGTCCAATAGCATGACCTCCTTATTCTCAATAATTCTGCCTTGCTCAACCTTCCTAAGCACCTCTTCCTTAATCCTAAGAAAAGATGGGTCTTGAATAGCGGGAATGAGCCGCTTACGAACAGTGATGGAGTGGGAATCCCTTTCGGGAAGGAGAACCAAGGAAGATGCAAGAGAAGCAAGAGCATCAGCTAGAATGTTATGGTCACGAGGGACGTGAACGAAGATTAGTTTGGTGAAAAGCTTGGTGTAAGCAGAAGTCAATTCTTGGTAGGGCTTGAGTTTAGGATTAAGTGTACGGCACTTGGAGAGCACTTGGCGAAGAATAAGCTGACTATCACCTACAATTCGCAATTGGGTAACACCGAGTTGATGAGCGGCCTCCAGTCCAGCCAAAAGAGCCTCGTACTCAGCTATATTATTTGTAACTGGAAATGCAAGCTGAGAGGCGAGCGGAATAGTGATACCCTCAGGTGATAGAAGAACAATACCAATCCCTTTCCCTTTTGAATTCAAAGCTCCATCAAAATGTAACGTCCACATCGAATCGGATTGATTGACGGACATTAGTTCCTCATCTGGAAACTCTGAGCGAACAGGGTCAAATCTGGGGAGAGGGTGATGAGCAAGATGTTCTGCTATGGCGTAGCCTTTAATCGCTTTTTGCTGAATGTAGATGATGTCAAACTGAGAGAGGAAGCTTTGCCATCGCGCCAATCGGTCAGTGAGAACAGATTTTTCAAGAAGGAACTTGATTGGATTCATACGAGCAATGAGATGAACCTCGTGAGCTAAGAAATAATGCTTGAGTTTCTGAACTACCCAGACTAAAGCTGCACAAGTCTTCTCCATGGCTGAGTACCTCTGCTCACATGGGTTAAAGAGTTTTGACAAGTAGTAGGCTGCCCTCTCTTTTCCTTCTTCGTCAACTTGGGCTAGGACAGCGCCTACAGAGTCACCCAGGACAGAAATATAAAGAACAAGCGGTTTGCCCTGAACTGGCGGCCTCAGGACAGGAGGATTTGAGAGATAATCCTTCAATCCGTCAAAAGCTGCCTGACACTTGTCATCCCAAATAAACTTGACTCCCGGCTTGGTAAGCTCGTAGAACGGCTTACATCTTTGTGAATGCTGAGAGACAAATCGGCGAATAAATTGCAACCTCCCGATCAATCCTCTTACTTCTTTCAAATTCCTGGGAGGAGGCATTTCTCTTATGGCCTTCACCTTATTGGGATCAATCTCAATACCCCTCTTACTAACAATGAATCCAAGCAACTTCCCTGATGAAACACCAAATACGCACTTCTTGGGATTCATTTTCAAATGGTACTCCCGTGCTCTTTGCAAGACTTTAGCTAGAACCCCGGGATGCTCAATCCTTGTTTTTGATTTTACTACCAGGTCATCCACATACACCTCAATATAAATGTGGATCATATCATGAAAAATTAGCCATCATGGCCCTTTGATAGGTGGCTCCAGCGTTCTTAAGTCCAAAAGGCATGACCACATAACAATAAGTTCCCCATGGTGTAGTGAACGACGTTTTCTCTTGATCCTCCTCGGCCAAGCGAATCTGATTATAACCTGAAAAGCCATCCATAAAGGAGAGTCTCAAATCCTGCCGTGTTGTCAATCAAAACATCAATATGAGGGAGGGGGAAGTCATCTTTAGGACACGCGCGGTTGAGGTCCAGAAGTCTATACAAATCCTGACCTTTCCATCTTTCTTCATGACTGGGACGATGTTAGCCACCCAATTAGGATAGAGGACAACTCTAACAAATCTGGCCTTATGCAGCTTATCGACCTCTTCTTTCATTTTTAAAGCCATATTAGGGTGGAAACGTCTCAACCGCTGTTTGACCGGGACAGACCCTGGTTTAAGTGTAAGCCGATGTTCAACGAGCGCAGGATCTAGTCCGGGCATATCTTCGTAACTCATGCAAATGTGTCCTTGTATTCTTGAAGAACCAAAATGAGCGCCTCCTCTTCGGATGGCGGCAAGTTCTTTGAAATGAAGATGATCCTAGGGTCTTCTTCCGTACCCAGATTTATTTCTTTGGTAGGTTCTTCTACTGAGGCTGATGGTTCATCAAATCTTCTTATGCCACTAGCAAAAGCATCAGCCTCGTCCTCATATTCTTCGTAACTTTCATCCCCCTCTTCAATAGGGTCTTCATCATTCATAATCTTATAGACACCAAAACCATCATTAGAAGCATAAATACCCTCATATTCTATCTCTGGCAGGATGATCGGATTTTCCACAAATTCTGGGATGGCTAGGCAAGCTTGACATCTTCTAGCTAACTCCAACAAGAATCTACGGGGAATCTGATTACCCTTGGACTTCTTATGTGAAGCTACCCCATGAGTTTGAAAACTAGAGGAAAAAGAACAACTAGCTTGATCACTAGAAGATGGGGAAGAAAAAGCGGGTACAGAAAGGGATACATACGAAGTCCCCTCATCGGAGGGGTAGGGGAGGTCCCTTAACAGATCCGGGAAGAGCGGCCCCGGGATCGGGACACACTCGGGAAGAAGATAGGAGGTCGGCTCAATGGAGATGGATTGGGAAATTTGAATTTTGGCATTTTTTTTTCATTTTCAAGGAGAAAGCAATGGGGGGTGGAAACATGGGAGAGTGTTGAAATTAAAAGTTTGGTGAAAGATTGAATCAATGATGACCCACGCGGGGGCGTAATGGAGAGTTTGGAAAACCGCTCGAGGAGCAAGGGGGGAATTGGAAGAGAAACTTGTAGTGAATTTGGAGAGAAGTTTATTAAGACCGCAGGCGGCCTAGGTATATCTGAAAAGAACACCTGATCAATCAAACGGACAACAGCCGTCGGGTGAATGGATTTGGTAAAGAAAAGGCCGGCCCACAGCCTGTCTGTATTGAAACCCTCTTCAAACGGCACATCGGGTTCTCCAGTATCTGAATAGTCACTCAGAAGTTGCCTCTTGTCTGTAATTACTGTTGGCTTTTCAATCAACTCATGAATCAACGGCGGCCATTCTGGATCAGTTGGCATGAACAAGCGGCTCAGAGCAATAGAGATATCATTCATGTCAAACCACCTATACCAGTCACATTCAGGATCATCCATTTTCCTTCGCTTATCCGGCCTTAATGACTCCAAAGCTTTATATGTGGCTAGTGGCGCTATATGGCGAGCAAACTACCGTGCATGTATGTCTCGACAATCCTGCATAGAAGTGATTACTGTAGTATGCTCATCATCATTCTGAATACCTCCTGTTACAAAATGTGTTTGAAGGGTCCATGTAAGAGGTTGCCGGTCAGTCTTGAGAGTGGAAGTCATAACGGCCCACGGTTCTTTTTCATCTTTACCTGGTGCTTTATATCCGAGGCCACCTCGGAGAATCATCTTTTGAGGCTTGACAGCTTAACTCTCCCTTGGAGATTGGCACCTAAGCCTTTACCAGTTCGGTACCCCATTTTCATTAAGATGTTCCATCTGGGCGTATTCATCAAACCTTTCTTTTTCTTGCCCTTGGATAGCTGTGTGGTGGAAGGGGTTGAAGGAGATGATGACCTCATCGGGTCTTGCCGCAGATCGGCAACATCCAATACTGAGAGCAAAGGCATATTGGAAGGCCACATGAGGGCACTGATGTTGCAGAATGTATGTCTTCGGTCGGCAAAATGGGCATACTGGTCACTTTAATGATACGTCCTTTATGTGGAAATTTGATGCATTGATGATTCGTGGAAGGCACGGCATCCAGTTCCTGAATGTAAGGGCGGCCCAAAATACCATTAAATGTCGGGTCCATATCCAAAATATGGAAATCTACCGTGACTGAGACTGGACCCAAACCAACTTTTAGAGTAATCATTCCCAATGGAGGCTTTCTTGTGTTATCATAAGCTGTGATTGTTATAGTGGATGGTCGAATCTGACTCTCCGGAATGCCGCACATCTTTAAAGTGCTTGGTGGCAAAACATTAATGGATGCCCCAGTATCAACCAAACATTGCTTCACGGCTATTTTGTTGATATCAATGGTGATGCACAGTGCATATTTCCTGGCCGGCTGCGGAGCCAACTCATGTTCATAAAAAGTAATAGTCGGCTGATTGTTAACTGGGTTTAAGACAGTAGTAACCTGTTCGGCCGAGATATCTTCATTCACCATTACTTTTTGCAGGTATTGTTTCAAAGCTTGCTGATGTGTGGTAGATCTTTTAATCAGTTCCAGAATAGAAATACGGGCCGGTGTTCTGTCCAGATGCTTCAATAAATCATACTCCGTGCCCTGCGTAGATTCTTGTTCTTGCTCTCCTTGTTCCTGTGGTGGCTCCTGCTCCCGCTGGGGAAACACTCGTTGAAACATTCGTCCGCTATGGAGCACCATTGTTCTTTGCGCCTCTGTCGGGATTGGTGTGGGTAAAGGGGTGGAGGAAGTAGAGGGAGTGGTGCTGGATGTAGGCACAGGGTTGGTGGGAGGAAGGGTTCTTATAAGGAGCTTCACCGGCCGTGGATTATTGGAATGAGGTGATGGTGGTTGTGTAACAAGAAGGGGCCTTGGAATCATGGTGGCGGTAGATGGAGGTGGAACGGGAGGGGTGACGGCTGTCGGCGAGATACGAATAAGAGGAGGTTTGTTTGGTGGAGGGTTTTGGGGTGATGGAGAATTTGTGGGTTGGCGCAACAGAAGGGGACGTGAAGGGACGATATTGGCATTGGATGGCCCAGGAGTGAGGGAGCGTATAAGGGGACGTAGTGGTTGGGAAAGAGGGATTGGCTGGTGTCTTCTTATCAATGAGGGTGGTGGATTAGAATTCTGATTAATAGCCCCGACAGAGGCATTTTCATTGTGCCAAATTTGTCCTCTCTCCACTTCATGGATCGAGGTGACTATATTCACTTGTTGATTTGGGACCGGATGCTCCGGTAGTGGATTATTAACAATCCCCATATTGGGTTGGGGAGCAGGAACCTGTTGTTGATGGGGAGCTTATGGTTGTCCTTGTTGCTGATGCTGTTGAGCTGCTGGCTACCGAGGAGGCCTTCGGACTTTTAAACAAGCAATGACTTTCCTCATCTCGTCCCAATCAATATCACCTTGATCATTCATGTCATGTATATAATCTTTGAAGTGAAAGTAATGATCGATATTGTGCCCCGGTTGTCGGTGAAAGACGCAATACCGGGATGTATCCACATGTTGGGGCCATATTGCTCTTTCCTTTGGCAATGTGAGCAGGTTAGCGGCCATGAGGGCATTAAAGATATCCAATAAGCTTTCGGGAAGAGGGGAGTACTGTGCCCTTCGGGGGCCCAAAGGTCTTCTTTGTTGAAATTGTTGTGGTGCATAATTGGCTGGTGGGGGCACTTGGTGATATTGTGGTGTTTGATTTGGTGGAGCAATGTGGGGTTGTTGTTGAGGAGGTGGAGGAGGCCGTAAGGTCTGAGGAGGGTTGTTATTTGGCTGGTGGACTTGATTATGGAAGGCGGGCTATTGTGGTGACGGCCCTGGGTTTGAAGGATGGCGGAAGAGTGTGGAATTGCCAAACGCGCTCACCTGCTCGTTGGTAACGGTGCCTTCAGTGGTTGCCCCAGTATTGCCAATATTAACATTCCTCTTTATCACCTTTGGCCTTGGCTCGAACATGCCCATGATTGGCGAATCCTTCATTTGTGTCTGAATATATCTAGCTCTTTCATAGAGCTCTTCCATAGTGCTTAGTTTAATCATGGCCAGGATATGACGGAATTGTGGAGTAGAATTTGAAATAATCATTTTGACTTGCTCCGTCTCTGACAATGTGTCTTTCAATTTCTCAGCCATGGCCCTCCACCTATCAGCAAATAAAACAAAGTCCTCCTCGGGCTTCATTTTTTCAGCAACCAGGTCTGTAATGGACAAGGAGGGACCCACACGGTCCTTGTACTTCTGTATAAATTTTCGTTGAACTATATCAAAATCACCGGCATCGGCCGGCTCCAGGGAATAAAACCATTCAAGTGCGGGGCCATCCAAAGACCGCCTGAAGAGATAAGCCAATGAATTTTTATTATCTTGCCAAAATGACGCTTCATACATAAAATCCTTCAGGTGGATGTTCGGGTTGCCCGTGCCATTATATCGTAGGAAATTCTGCATTTCTGATGGTGGTAGATGGAAAACTGGCATAGGGGGAAGCACGATCTCAGGAGCAACCTTGGGTGTAGTGACCCTCTTAAGCTGTTCCTCCATTTTGGCCATCCTTTGGAATAACAGAGCATGGTTATCAGACTCAACTGGGGCCTGATGAAAGGAATGTTGGTTTGTTATAGGCCTCCTTAGAATTTGGGAACCAAGGGGCTGCTGAGGCCTAACAATGGAATGACTTGCCAGTTGGTCCGGCATAGTCACAACAGGAGTTGATGGGCGTGAGGGTACCCTAGGGACGACCGATGGGTCATTAAGAGAATTAGCGGAGTGGCCACCCATGGCCTGATGAGGGTTAGAAGACGACGGGATGAACTTTCCCTTCAGAAGAGCGGCTTGAGTTGCCTGGCACTGAGAATCATCCAGCTGAGCAATAGCCTTGAGAATCTCATTGAGATTGAGGAAAGAGGAAGTGTCCCCTGGAATATTCTGGGTAGTAGGTCGGGCCTGGGAAGAAGGCCCAACCTCCAAAGCAGTAGTGGTGGTGTCTACCATATGGACTTGATTGGAGGAAGAATAGTAATTTCCCTCATAATAAACAGAATCTTGAGAGGGAATCTCATAAAACGGGTCAGAATGACCCTCCTCATTACCATCATAAGTGTATCCGTAGTTGGCCATGTTGAGAATTTTACCTGAATGCCATTTCATACTTGAGGAGAAAGAGATGAATGTCTCGCAATAAGATATAACCCAAAAGATATCACCTTTTTAAAAGAAACACACAAGTTGTAATGAGCGCAAGATTTTAAGATTTCTCTTGGAAATTAGGGTGGATTCAACATTAGGTACTTTCTTTCAAAGGTGGATCCTGGTTGAAAATTTGGGTATAATCTCCGGGTATCTAGATTTTCTCTCCTTTCCAACGAATGGGCCAACTATACTCCGGGTACTTCAATGGTACAACCTGCCTAGCGTCCATGAGGGAATCCACGGGAGCGAGGACTTACGGAGGCTTGGCTTAGGAATTTTCGGTCCAAAGAGACGGAATGCTCAATGGAGGGTCCTTCCTTCACCAAGAGGGGTGAAAACTCCTAACAAGTGTGGGGAGAGGAGGTATCCCAAACCATATGCCAAGATGAATGCAAACAGGTAATATCACCAACAGATATATGATCAGTCAATCAAATGGACAAAAGAGCAGTTCTGTGGGCACAGAACAAAAACACGACCCATGGCAGGTCGCTAATTGAATGAACAGCGCCTGGAGTGCAGGCGCTAATCACCGCAAATAGTGAAAGGAACACCTCTGGGCAGAAGCGCAAAGCACTGTAAACAAATACTCAGGAAATAACCGGATCACCAATAATTAAGAAAATGGCGCCTTAAGCTAAGGCGTTCAAAGATAAAATGATGCCCGGGAGTTGGGGCGTCAAAATCACTGAACAATGATCCAATCGCATTAAAAGTAAACAGTAACAATAGAAATGACGCCTTGCTGTAAGGCGTCTTATGAAGAAATGACGCCTCTGTATGAGGCGTGCATAATAAAATGACGGCAGCAGGGAAGGCGTTACTTCAGCTTAATGAACTGACAATCAGAATAAACCAATGGAAACTGCAAAACTGGCTAATCAGTGGGGAGGTGTGCACGTGGTGCACAAAGGGGAGTGTGCTACGTGGAACACAAGGGAGGAACACACGAGGGTGTCAAAGGAGGGGGGGCACCGAGGGCGCCAATGGGAGGGTGCTACGTGGAGGACGAGGGAGGGGTACGCGAGGGTACCAATGGGAGTGTGCTACCTGGAGCACATGGGAGGGGTAATCAAACTAAAAACACTAGAAGTCCCACCGTGATCGCCAATTTGTAGATTCTAAGAAATCCACTTAGAACAATTAAAAAGAATTGTTATTAAAAAAGGATTGGAAAAGGGGAGAAAAGGGGAGCATGCGAGGATGCTAAGGGGAATGTGATCGCCAGAGGGGTTACCTCAAATAAGAAAAAGGATGATCGCGAGTACCTTGTGTTAAGCGGGGGAGATTATGAATCCTTTCTTCCTCCTTCTACCGGCCGGCCGATGAAGGGGGTTCTTAGTCTTGATTACCTTGCAAGAACACACATATCAAATAAAAGAGTGGATTAGCCAAAAGGTGTAGTATCAAAGTTCTAAGATTATGAAATTAATCAAATTAAACATGAACATGAACACACCTTGTGTGTTTTGGTTTTAAACCCCTAGGAGGAGTAACAAGGTTTGAAAAAATATGGATGTAATGCTAAGCAATAATGCGTAGAGTATGAGATCTAACAAGAACTAGAGGGAGGGAGGATGTGTAATGAAAATAACAACTAAATAGCTAAAGTAAGGATTCCTTTCTGCTGTGCGTGCAGCAGTAAAGGGAGGAGAGCTTCAGCATGTGATGGAACTGCAGTGGTTCATCTGTGGAAGAGAAAAGCATCGCCTGGAAGGAAAGCTCGTTTGGATGAAGAACCTGCAAAAACAAATAAGACACTCTTCTCTCTGTCAGCTCTGCTCTCTTAATGATGATCTCTTCTCTTTCTGTTCTCTGTCTGTTCTCTCGCGCGAAGAGACCCAGGAGGGGTATTTATAGGGCTAAGATCCTTGGAGAACAAGGATTAAAACAAGGTAAATATCTTCCATCAAGAAACTCCCTTCCCAGTCGAATACAAGGCTCAAAATGAGGAAGGAACCAATACGGGAAAGAAGCAGGTCGAAGGGAGACGGAATTGAAAATGACGACCCCATGAAGGGCGTCAATTAAAAATGATGACACATCCAAAGGCGTTAATTAGAATAACGACTCCCATCAAGTCGTCAATTCCTGGATTTAATTATAGAAACAAATAACTTTCCTTATTTAAAATTATCAACTGACGCCTGCCAGACAGACGTCAAATAATAAATGCCTTTAGGAAAGACGTTAATTCTTTAATATTCGTTTTATTTGAAATTTAGAATTTTCAGTAAATCCAGAAAATGACGCCCGTATTGATAGTCGTCCATTGTTAAAAGAGGCGCCCTTGGTCATGCCGTCAATTTAAATAGCGCCCCTTATCAGGGCGTTAATTTCAATTTCTCAAGAAAAAAACAAGAAATCACAATTAATTTATAGAAAATAGAAAAACTTCATATTAACTCAACATTGAAGTCCACTTTGGGGCGTCACATGGTGACATGAGATTTGCTCAATATAGCATCAATTTTAGCGTGTCTACAGTCGGCTGTTCACTTTCCTCAAGCTAGTCTTCTGCTGTAATAAAGGCTCGGGACGTGACACCTACCTTGCATGCAATGCAAAAGGGCCCAAAGAGAAATTAATTTTTTTCTTTCTTTTTTTATGCAAATGAGTTTGGAAAATAATGCAATGAATCAAGCACTATATGAATGTAAAATGATGGTGAATTTTGTTTCATTTTTTTCATTTTTTTTATTTTGAAAAGAAGAATTGGTACTCACCACTAAATTGGTCAACTTGTCAGGTAAGAGGGGGAGTTGTGGGAGGCTCCCCCTACTTTCGTAGGGTTCTAATTAAATAACTACAATCTTACTTAGACGTTTGCCATAAAACCTCTAGCCTTAAACACCAATTTTTCAAAATAGTATTAAATTCTAATGCTTTTTTTATATGAAACCTTCTAAGGGCAATCTACCTTCAAGGTGCTTCTTGATACAACCGGCCCGGTTTCATGCGAAAAATTCAACTCCTCATTAACCCCAGTTGCATTGTTCAAATAAATGCTCAATTCTTTTTCTATCCTCACTTCTTCTTCCTTCCCATCTTCAAAGAGAGTTTCATCAAATTCAGGGAGAGGCATTTGATTGTAGATATGATGTTCATTTCTCTCTTCTTCTCTTCCCAAATCAGACTTCTCATTATTTTCTTCATGATTATGCTTGGCCATCACAACTTAAGCTTCACTAGCTTCCTCCCAGTTCTCTTGATATGGCTGCCCCATATACTCCTCATCATCAAATTTTTTTTGAGAGTTGTTGAATTGAGGATTTATGGATTGATCGTTCAGGCTGATATTATAGTCACAATCAGGAAATGGATTTTTAAAGTTTTCAGTGGGGAGGCTAGCATGTTGGTCCATTTCGAGCTCTTTATCAAGTTGGTCAAGCTAGGCTTGGATAATTTGGCTCTGAGCTTTAATGGACTGTTGATTGGCCAAGATGAGCTGAGTCATTTGATTAAACCTCTCCTCAAAATCAGATTGTGGAGGAGCTGGATAGGTTGGGTGGCACTCAGACTGTGGTGAGTAGCAATCAGAATAGAAGTTAGTCTAGTACTGAGGTAGTGGGGAGTAGATGGTTGTCCTTGATGTTGGGCTTGGTTGTAAGGAGCATTTGAGTAAGAAGCACAATCTGAAAAGTGTGAGTTCGAAAAACTTTGCATGGGGTCTTGATACGGTGTCAAAGAAGAAGATTGTTGGTTTTCCCACCTAGGATATGGATATGTGTGAGAATAAAGGGTGGAAAAATCTGATGGCAATTGGTGTGGTTCTTGGATAAGAGATAGATTAAAAATCTCATTGTGAAAGAATGAAGGATTTTGATGATATTGGGTAAATGAGGAATTTAAGTTCAAGTTGCTCGCATGGTTTAGCATGTATTAACATCTCAATTTTACTAATGGGCCCTAACAAATGTGGTTGTAGGGATCTTCTACCTTGCATGCAATGCAAAAGGGCCCAAAGAAAGATTGTTATTTTTAGATTTTAAAATTTTTTTTGAAGTTTTTCAAAATAATACAATAAATGAACCACTAAATGAAAATGCAATGAATTATCGCCTATATGAATAGTACATGCAAAAATGATGATAATTTTTTATTTTTATTTTTTTTGCAAAATAAGAATTGGCACTCAATACCAAATTGTTCCACCGGTCAGGTAAGAGGTGAGATTGTGGGAGGCTCCCCCTACTTTCGTAGGGAGCTAATTAAATAACCATAAACCCGCTTAGGCGTTTGCCACTTAACCTCTAACCTAGACACCAATTTTTCAAAATAGTAATAAATTCCAAAACTCCGCTCTTTTTTCTTTGTGTGACCTTCTAAGGGCAATCTAACTCCGGGGTACTTCGTGGTACAACCTACCCGGCTTCCGTGAGAGAATCTACGGGTGCGGGGACTTATGGAGGTCTTGAAAAAGAAAATTCCATTCCAAAGAGACGGAGTGCTCAATGGAGGGTCTTTCCAATTTCAAAAGGGGTGTAAGGAACCTAAGTTACCCTTGAGAAGGGTAAAGAGAAGAGAAATTTTTTTTTTCAAATGATGATGCAAGTAGATAAGAAATTAACTAGAATGTAAAATGCATGAAAATAATGCAACTAAGATGAATGTATGATAACATGATGAGATTTTTTCTTTTTTCTTTTATTTTCTGATTTTATTTTTTTTAAAGAAATTTCTTTTGTTTTGTTTTGTGATTTGTTTTCAAAAAGAGATAAATGAAAGAGACTATGAACTAAAAATAACAACTAACATGCAACTATATTGAAAAAGAAAGATTAAAACATGTTTTTAAAGTTTTCTAGATTTTTGATTTTTTTAGATTTTTCATGAATTTGTTCATATTATTTTAGAATTTTTCAAAACAAGACCTTTTCCTACGTTAATTGACCTTTTAGCGACGCTTGAATTACCTGAATTTTCTACTTTCTATGACAGTTTTAGGCTTTAGCAACGCTTCCTGTGACAGTTTGTTTCCTGAGATTTTTAGGTCCGATTTTTTGTGAATTTTCTGATTTTTTTTATTTTTTCAATAAAATAACACAGAAAAATTAGTAAAACTATATACAAATCAAACACAATAAATTTCAACCATTAAAAAATAATTTCCTACCCAACAACGATGCCAAAAATTGAAATGCACAAAACAGTCATCGTTTCAAATTTCGTGCCACATAATTTCAAAATTGATAACCATACTCACTCACTTAAAAAGATTTGAATTAGAGTAAAGTGGTAAGAACAGATCGATCCCACGGAGACGAAATATTTTCAACTAAGCATGAGATGGAAAATTCTTATATTTGAAAGATCTGACTTTTGAGTGAGATTAAACTAATGAAAAGGAAACTTAAATGAAAATAAACTGTTGAGTCCCAAATGTGACAACCAAGAGGGGAGGGGTGAATTGATTGGCTAATAAAAAATTATTCTCTTAAGAAAACTATGCCAATTAACCAAACAACCGCTAATACTTGCACAAACAGGATCACACTCATGAATGCGTGCGGAATGTGTTTGAATAGCTATTGTGGTGATCTCTCAACTCACCGTGAAGCCCACTCGATAAGAATCGGAAAATCCACAGCACATGAGACACACGGATTTTTTAGGTGGTTCGGTTACACAGCCGTGTCCCCTACGTCCACCCCTCACACTTGAGGATTAAAGTTTCACTATCGAGTGAATCACACACACACGCTGTTTATAATAGCAAACACACACACACACACACACACATACAGCTTCCGATCTGGTAGCCAAACGCGCACATGTGCACATACACACACGCACGTTCGTGTTTCCGAACACGAACACCACACACAAGAATCTGAAGTTATGATTACACGAATATTCAAGATCAAGCAAAATGATTCAGAATGAGAAGTTTAGAAAATGATTTATCCTGATCGGAGCTCCCCCTATCACTTCAGCGAATTTCGTCGAACACTTGGTGCAGCCCGATGATCGTTCTTGACGATTGTGCTCGGATGTGGCACGATCTTGAACTCCACGCAGACAACCAGCAGGATGTCGATTTGGAGGCTTGAATCCCTCTTCTTTCCTTCACTTTCATGCACACAGCAAGGTGGAAGAAGGGCTGTGGCTGCTGGTTGCGACCTGCACTCACAAAGGTTAGAGCAAAAACCCAAAATCAGGAAGATACGAATTACACTTGGGGTTTTCATCTCAATAGGATTTTATATATGCTTAGGGCGGTCAAGGGGCGGCCATGGGACAAGATCCACTTATTATGGAGTGGATCACGGACAGCCACATAAGTGTGGTTGGACCATTTGGTTGAAATGCCAATAGTCCATATTCACTGCGCCGCCCAGACCAGAAAGGGTCGACCCTCGTGAGGGGCCAGATGGGCCTGGCAGCATGGGTCGACCCTTGGGGTCGACCCTCTCAAGAACCGTTGCTGTCTACACAAAACGGGCTTCTGGATTTTACAGGGGTCGACCCTCACTGGAGCCTAAACAAGTTGAGTGGAAAGGGTCGACCCTTGGGGTCGACCCATGATCAAACCGGTTCTGGAAATTAATTCCATGAGCAGGGGTCGACCCTTGGGGTCGACCCATTCAAATGGGAATCTGTCTGGCAGCAATGGGTCGACCCTTGGGGTCGACCCTTTTTCCTGAACTTCCAAATATGAGGATAAAAAGAGCTAAGTCCAGGGGGTTCAAGATGGGGGATGAAAACATGAATGCTCCACATTTAGAAATAAGTTCTAACAAATTAAATGAGGATTTAGGATCGATCTCACCAATCGTCCTTCAGTCGTCAAGGAGCTTTTGCCATATTGTTTTGTCCTGTCAAAAACAAGGTTTGAATTAATTCCACATGTGGCACATTGAAACCAAAATACTTACATTGAGTTGCTGTTCTTGAGCCTTCTTGAATAGCATGTCTTCAAGTGATGTGCTCATTTTCAGTTCATACAAAACATTTGATCATCATCAAAAATCATAAGTCATATACATGAGGAGGGGGTTCAACAATCTCCCCCTTTTTGATGATGACAAAATAATAGAAACCACATTGTAAAGCATCCACCATTCCATATACATGAATCAATTCATCAATTCAAGGACATGGTCAAACAGAAATCCAAATATAAGATTGATCATCATGTGGCATATTCCCAAACTTTTCTTGCCGACAATTAGTGGAAAAGGTAATGCAAATAACAAGATGCAATGCATGAACACTAAAAGGAAATGCAGCAGGACTAATGAACTAGAAACATGAGAAAAGCACACATT
The DNA here is from genome assembly GCA_022559845.1 of Amorphophallus konjac. Lineage (NCBI taxonomy): Eukaryota > Viridiplantae > Streptophyta > Magnoliopsida > Alismatales > Araceae > Amorphophallus > Amorphophallus konjac. The sequence continues at coordinate 426,436,718 of CM040121.1, read as the reverse complement.
CATGCAAGCACACATCACACACTAACATATAATAGCCAGGGCACATATAGGCCAAGAGTTCTTCCCCTTTGACATCATCAAAAAGGAGGGGGTGAAATAGGAGTAGCAAAAGCGCCAAACTAGAGGAGCAACGCAGTTTAGTCATCACCATCATCCGGAGTGAAGGAACTAGAAGGACGCCTGATATATGCTAATATTTCATCAAACATATGGGCTTGGTTGGCCAAGGCGTCGGTGACAAATTGAGAATGCTCCTGGTGAGAGAGTTTCAGATCAGAGAGCTCTTGTTGCATAGCCTCCATAGTCTCCCCATACGTGTCTAACCGGTCATCAATGGAATCCAAACAGTCCATGATTAGTTGTGCCTCTTCAGAAGGCATTCATGTTGCAGGAACATGAGCATTTTCAGCCAGATCATCATTGTCATCCTCATTATCTTCAGAACTGTCTGTTGGTACTGCCCTTTTCATTTGACGAACTAACATGCCATCTTTCTCTTCAAATCCTATGTGGTGACAAATAGATTGATAGGTGTAGATGTCCGCGTCACGGATACTTTGAGATGCTTCTTTTGACAAATTAATATCCATATAAGTAAAGATGGCTGTCAAGGCCGCAGCATATGGTAGAGTACGGTGCTTGTGCATCATGCTAGAACATATGTGATCAAGAATAAGCTGTGAAAATTTAATGGGAATTCCACCGAATAAGCAGTAAAACAAGAACATATGTTTCTCCGTAACCTTGTCATGGCCTCCTCCACGTGGTAATAACATTGTGGTAATCATTCGGTGCAATATACGTTTCATAGGAGGGAAATGGTTTGCATTTAATCTGGCGACCGACCGGTCACCCATTTCTTCAGAAGTCATAAAACTGTAAATAGTGGCATCCGAAACGTCTACATCACCAACTGCATATCCTTCATTTAGCAAGTCAAGGGCAAGTCCCAACAAGTGCGGTGATAAAATAATTTCCCGACCATTAACCGTTGTAACTGGAACATCACCCGAAATACCCAAATTGCTGTAAAATTGGTGTACCAAATTGGGGTAAATGCGGCGATGTGCAGACATGAAAATGTGCAAGTTCGGCTGGCTGCAAAATAGATCAACTAATCCACGTAGATGGCGACTAAGATTTTCAAAGTTTACCGCCCGGGGATGAAGAACAGTGCGGTCCAAGACCTTGCTGGCGGGTTGAGGTGCGGCGGTTTGAGATCGACGCCCTTGCCTGGAGCTCGATGCCTCACCTCTGCGAGAAGTACGCTTCTTCAGGGCCATCTAAAAAATAAACCAAAAGAACCCACCGATGTGGTATAGATCTTGATGGTTCAATCAAGGAGAAATGCAAGAAGTGTGAATCTATGATCCTCCACAGACATCAGAAGCTTACCTCAAGGGAATGAAGATCAAAAGATGACGCTTTAAACTACAAGGGGAAGATTTCGCGCGGATGCCACCCGGAGAACCGCGGCTAGGGCTTGATGTCTTGGATGCCAAGAAAGGGTTGTTTAGAACTTGCAATGGTTGGTGGCAAGGCTAGGAGGGGGGCAAGAGATGTTTTATAGCCATGGGAGGGTTCCAACTTAGGGTTGGAACCCTTGTTGGAACGGCTTGGGTGCGGGTGAGCCGCCCCGCCGGTTTGGGTCGACCCGTTGGTTCTCTTGCCCCTGGGCCGAACTAGATGCGCGAGGGTCGACCCTTGGGGTCGACCCATTTGCTGTATTCGCGAGGGTCGACCCTATGGGTCGACCCTTTTTCTGGATTTCAGTATTATGAAATAAGAACGTGAAGAGAGTGTCAAGGAGTGTCCGGCTCGAGTCCTCAATTGTAAAAATTCATGGAAATCAAAGTTATGAATAAAATTTGGGTTGAAATCAATTGGGGAGATGTTTGTGAAAAAGATACTTAGAATATATAAGACGTTTATGGTCCACTTAACCGGATTTCTGATTTTGAATAAATTAGCTCCTTTGTTGGCAAAGTAATTGTATTCAAGGTGATTTTGGCCATAGAAGGTGTAACACCCATAAATTCTAATTAGAATAATAATAGTTTTCTACAAAAAAAATCTTTTATTTACCAATAATATTTAACTAATAAATATCACATGTCAAGTTATATTATTTTCACAAATTATTGAATTATAATTATTAATTTCAAATAAATAAAATAAATAAATAAATAAAAATAAAAATAATAGTTCTCTCACTTTTGGAAGAAAGGGAGCTATAAAATATATATATATAAAAGTTATTTTGGAATAATAAAAATTATAAATAATATATTTTCCATAATTATAAATTATAAATGAAACCTAGAGTACTAAGGTATCATATAGAAGAAGTATTAACTTACCAAGGAAAATCATCTAGCATATTGGTTCACAACTTGCCTTTCACCCCGGTGACCTTAAGCTAAGGCTTTATTTAAAACGTGACTTAACCTAAGGCTTTAATTTGATAAAACGTGACTTAACCTAAGGCTTTAATTTGACGTGAACACTTAAAAGATGGCTTTAACTAAGGCGTTATTTAAAACGTGACTTAACCTAAGGCTTTAATTTGATAAAACGTGACTTAACTTAAGGCTTTAATTTGCAAAAAAACATGCCTTCTACTAAGGCGTTAATTCTTTTGATCCCCCAACCGACAGCCCCTCTGGCATGCGTTGGCAGGGCACCAAATCCATTTTTTTAGGATCTTGCCTTCCTATCCTGTCGAACTAATCAGCATGGGGTTTTTTTATATCCCCTTCCTAGCTACTAGAGTCCTACGGTGACTCTAGTATTTGCAGAGGGCTGCTGCTGGTCTTGCTGCTGCTGCTGCCCGGTGTGCTGTTGCTTGCAGAGGGGAATCCTTCTGCTACCCACTTCTTCTTCCTTTAAGGTAGGTGGTCTCATCTTTTAACTAAACCCTATAGGCTAATTAACAAATCTAGTTAAGTTAGGGAATTAAATGCCATATCCATGTGTTTACCGTTTTCATTAATAACCCTTGGGGTTTACACTATGATGATCTGTTATCTATTTAAGTATAGGGCAAATACATGCAGTTTAATTTAAGTAATTAATATGTTAAATAGGTAATCATGCTAGTAATCATTATATTGTGAGTCAAATTAGAGAACATGTTAGTTTAATTAAGAAAAAACTGTTAGTTAATTGAAGAGCATGTTAGTTAATTAAGAGACTATTAGAAGGGCATGTTAATTAATTAAAGGGCTTATTAGTTAAATTGAAGATTTGATGGTTAACTTACATGACATTAGTATCATATTAAAGGATCAGATTGTTTAAGTAGAAGATCTTGCTAGATTACATGTTTAATTAGACCCTCTGTTAGCTAAATTACACACTTTCAGTAAAGATGTTAGTTAATTAGTGTCATTAAACTCTTAATTAGCTAGAGCCATCCGTTATAATTAAACTGGAAATCAGTCGGAATCAGGTATAGATGTTAATTAGTGAAAAACCCCAAATTATGAACCCTTAGAAATTAGCCTCAGGTAAGAGGCGCCCTTTACAAGGGCGCCAATTACCCGGGCTCAGTAAGAGGCGCCCCTGTCAAGGCGCCAATTACTGAAGAAACGACCTTCCTAGAGGTCGTCAATTCATCATGAAATAGTAATAAACATTTATTAATATTTAGTTAAACTTAACGGAACTGGGATTACATGCCTCCTGGTAAGAGGCGCCCCTAACCAGGGCGCCACTTACCAGAACTTTGTAAGAGGCGCCCCAGTCAAGGGCGCCAATTGCATGAGAAATGACTGCAGGTGCAGTCGTCAATTCTTTCAACCAAAATAAAAATTTTAGGAGTTAGTAAGAAACGCCCTCTTCTAGGGCGTTAATTTAAACAAAATTATAAATGGAGCTTGTAAGAGGCGCCCTGGCCTAGGGCGCCAATTACAGAGCCCCTGTAAGAGGCGCCCTTGTCCAGGACGCCACCTACAGAAAAGGGAGGTTAACCTCCCATCGTCAATTCTTACACCCTATAAGACATGTCCTGTTCTAAGGCGTTACTTTAATATATATATATAAATATTATGGCCTGTAAGAGGCGCCCTGGCCTAGGGCGCCAATTACAGAGAGCCTGTAAGAGGCGCCCTGGTCCAGGGCGCCAATTACATAAATGGGGGCCTAACCCCCAGTCGTTAATTCGTATGCCTATATATATATTAAGAGCCTTATAAGAAACGCCCTGTCCAAGGGCGTTAATTTAATATATATATATATATATATATATATTGGCAGGCCTGTAAGAGGCGCCCCTGACCAGGGCGCCACTTACAGAGGCCCCTGAAAGAGGCGCCCTGGTCTAGGGCGCCAATTCCACAAAGGCTGCTTAATGCCCGTTGGTCTGTTTAAAGTCAATCCAGGGCACTAAATGAATAATTAAAATTTCTGTCAACCCATTTTAAATTTCAGTATCATTAATAAGTATATATAAATGAAATTGTCAATTTATATATATAATTGGTCTCACAAGGTCAAGAAATGTTAAGGTATATGCAAGATGAATACGTACATTAAGTAATCTTACAAGTTAATAAAAATAGATGAAAAAGGTTAATAAATATAGATGATATGAATGATGACAATCAAAATAAGCTAAAGAATTTAGCCAAATAGATATATATAAAGGAATTAAAGGATTAGTAAATCCTAGGGTACCAATCGGGTATACGGTTTTCCCGTGTTTTCCTACGTATAAATACTCCTTGAATTTCCAGTCAAATTCCACCTTACAATTTCCTACTGGTCAAGCCTTAAAACTCTATATTGGCTATAAAATGAAAGTGGATGTCAAAATTATGACTAAAAATGCTGGCAAAAGGGCCCGGTCTGGTCCTGGGAGGAGCACCCGAAACCCATGGGAAAGATCTCTTGCTTGCCGGTGTCTTGCATTGCACCGGGATACATGCTAGATTGAGACATTCCACCCCTCACGTGTTCTACTTGACTTGCTTGACTTGCGTGGCCCGAATGGGCATTACATGACTTGAATGATTACTTGAATGAATTGATAAATATAGCCAATTCTTGTTATACATGATCTAGATTACATTGCTTACTATTGCTTAAATTCTTGATATGACCAGTTATCCCTTGTTTAATATTCTTACTGCTTATTGAAACTTAAATTCAGCTCTTATCGTCTTTTATAATTCCTTGATTATCTATTGTCAGCATGCATAGGTTAATTACATTATTTAAATTATAATTCATTTAAAGCCTGTTAGAATTTGAGATGTAAACCCTACTGAGCGACTCACTCATCTAGTTGTTCTTCTAACCTTTCAGGTGAATTGGAGGCCGGTCAGGACACCGATGGGGAAGAGACCGAGTGATGAGTGTAGTGATTATGTTATGTAATTTAGTGTGTTAAATAAATTTCAGGATGTATCAGTTGTAATTTCCAAGTTTAAATAAATGACTGTGTTGTAATTCAGTTGATTATTGTAATAATCATTAGTTCAAACTCATTTCGCCGTTAATAAATTAAATTTTGCGCACTCTATTGTAATTAGAAATTCATTCATAATCTAGCTTGCTTTGGTTCTGTATAAAGAACTGTCGCGCCGCGGGTAAGCTTCCGCACTCGGGACGTGACAGCTCTTTCTTGGTATTAGAGCCTAGGATTTAAAATTTTCCTAGGTAAAACACGTATTTAGCCCAACTAGAATTGCTTATCTAGGTAAACCCTAGAAAATTTTAATAGGATAGAAAACTTTTAGGAAATGTATATATGTTCTAGGGAACGACTAAGGAAAAAAAAATTTAGTTAGACCCTACCTGGTGAGATGGGTAGAAACACGGGTTAAGATTAATGCAATAAAAATCCCCTTAACCTTAAAGCCCTATGTCATTTATCTTAAAATTCTTAAAATTCTTTTGTAGGAAAATGGCCGCTGAAAGAGCACAATGGCGCGACATGCAGCGCACTGTGCAAGGACTTACGGAGGCGCTACAGCAAGTGGCGCAAGGCGGTGCTCGCAATGCTCATCGTGGAGCCGGTGACCTTCACCGGGATTTTTGCAACATGAATCCACCCAGGTTTGCGGGTTCAGTGGACCCTGATGATGCCGAGCATTGGCTAAAGGAGACCGAGAGGATCTTTCGGGTGATGCAATGCACCGATGAAGAAAAGGTCTTATTGGCTACGTTTCAGTTGGAACGGGATGCACGAAGCTGGTGGGAGTCCGTGGAAGCCACACTGCCCGACGGTTATGTCACATGGACAGAATTTGTGGAGCACTTCAACAATAAATATTTCTCGGATCGGGTGCAGGAGAAGAAGGCCGTAGAGTTTGCCGCACTCAAGCAGTGGACCCGGAAGGTGGCCGAGTATGAGGCCCAATTCTCAAGGCTTTCCCGTTACGCACCTCACTTGGTGAGTACGGAGAAAATGAAGGCGAGGAGATTCCTTAATGGGCTACGGCCCCAATATATTACTCAGCTTTCACCGATGGACATCCAAGTCTATTCGGAAATGGTTCGTCGTGCCCAATTACTGGAGGACGCTACTGAATTTTCTAAAAAGATTCAGGGCAAGAACAAGAAAGAATATGTTACAAGTCCGGGAAACGGCAAACCACTCTTCAACAAGAAGCGGACTTTTAATGGAGGCGAGTCTTCCAAGGAGAAGAGGTTCCAGAAGAATCACAAACCATTCCTCGCTATCGACAACAAGCCTTCCTCTGGTGCTGCAGTTACAAAGGAAATTTGTAAATATTGTGAAAAAGCTGGTCACAAGACCGAGGATTGTTGGAGGAAATTGGGAGCGTGTCTCCGATGTGGTAGCCGGGAGCACCGAATTCCCGACTGTCCGTTGATTAAGGAACAAGCCGACAAGGACGAGAAGCGTCCAATTAAAAGGCAAGGCCGTCTACAAGCTCTTCAAGGAACCGAATCTGTGGAAGGAGGAATCGTGGAAGGTACCTTGACTATCTGCTCTAAATCTGCTATAGTTTTATTTCATACTGGGGCAACTCATTCATTTGTTTCCAAGAAATTTACTGCTTCATTCTCTAATGAACCGGAACGGTTAGATTTAATTATATCTACGCCCCTTGGGAACAAATCGGATATCATGCATCACTACCCGAGTTGTGAGGTCATGGTTCAAGACAATAATTTACCGGCCGACCTGATATGCCTTGACATGGAATGTTATGATGTCATATTAGGAGCCGACTGGTTATCGACCTACCAAGCAACGGTAGATTGTCGGCATGGCAAAATAGCTTTCAAAGATTATCCCGAGTTAGTTTTTAACAAATCTCGGGATAAAACCTTGCTTATCTCAGCTCTTCGAGCTAGTAAACTGGTAAAGAAAGGATGCATGGCTTTTTTGGCTTTTGTAACTACCACAGAAGTCCAGAAGGAGAAGATTGAAGACATCAGAGTAATTCAGGATTTCCCCGATGTATTTCCAGATGAATTATCTGGTTTATCCCCAGAGAGGGAAGTGTCATTCACAATAGACATTGTTCCGGGGGCCGGCCCTGTTTCTAAAGTAGCCTACAGGATGTCTCCTGCGGAACTGAAGGAGCTAAAGGAGCAATTGATGGACTTACTACAGAAAGGGTTTATTAGGCCGAGTACTTCCCCGTGGGGAGCGCCCGTGCTTTTTGTTAAAAAGAAAGATGGCACATTGAGATTATGCATTGATTATCGGCATTTAAACAACCTTACTATCAAAAATAAGTATCCACTGCCGAGAATTGATGAGCTGTTCGACCAGTTATCAGGAGCAAAATATTTCTCCAAAATAGATCTTCGGTCGGGTTATCACCAACTGAGGATCAAGGAAGAGGATATTTACAAGACTGCATTTCGGAGTAGGTATGGGCATTACGAATTTACTGTTATGCCTTCTGGTCTAACCAATGCACCTGCAACCTTTATGCAGCTAATGAACAGCATTTATCGGCCTTATTTGGACCAATTTATTGTGGTCTTTATTGATGATATACTGATCTACTCGAAGACTAAAGAAGATCATGAGGAACATCTTAAGAAGGCATTGCAAGTATTGCGGGACAATAAATTATATGCAAAATTCAGCAAATGCCAGTTCTGGCTGGAGGAAGTGTCCTTCTTAGGACATGTTATCTCTAAAGACGGAATTTCTGTTGATCCTGCAAAGGTCGAAGCCGTGCAAAACTGGGGACGACCGACGAATGCGACGGAGATTCGTAGCTTCTTGGGCTTAGCTGGTTATTACCGGCGTTTCATCAAGGACTTCTCCAAGATTGCTGTTCCTCTCACCAGATTGACCCGCAAGGAAGTGCCTTATGAGTGGAGTGAAGACTGTGAAAGAAGCTTCGTAACTTTGAAAGAGTTACTGACCACTGCACCGGTCTTGTCACTCCCGATTGAAGGGGAGAAGTACGAGGTATATACCGATGCATCTGGTATCGGCCTCGGATGTCCATTGATGCAGAATGGGAGAGTTATTGCATACTCGTCCCGGCAATTGAAGAAGCATGAAGGAAATTACCCTGTGCATGATTTAGAGTTAGCCGCGGTAGTATTGGCTTTGAAGATATGGAGGCACTATCTCTATGGAGAACAATTTACGGTCTACTCCGATCATAAAAGCCTCAAATACTTATTCTCTCAGCAGGAGCTGAACATGCGGCAACGACGTTGGCTCGAGTACCTTAAGGATTTCGACTTCACTATACAATATCATCCTGGTAAGGGTAATTCCGTAGCAGATGCCCTTAGTCGAAAGCCGAGAGTTCTAGTAGCCAACTGTATGGTTCAGGAATGGAAATTGCTGGAAAAATTTTCTGAACTCGACATCAACATAAGCAAGAATGACGGGTGTATTACTCTATCCCACTTACATGTACACCCGGATTTGCTAACTGAAATCAAAAGGTTACAAGAAGAAGACCCACTGTTGGTAGAAATCAAAGAAAAACTGGACGAGAAGACCGACTTCAAGTTGGCACCTGATGGCAGAATCTTATTCCATGAAAGGACATGTGTGCCCGACAGTCCTGAACTGAAGAAGGAGATTCTAGAAGAAGCCCATCGATCGAGATACACGATACACCCGGGAACCACTAAAATGTACCAAGATGTAAAAAGGACCTTTTGGTGGCCCAACATGAAAAGGGAAATAGCGGACTTCATGTCTCGCTGTTTAACTTGCCAGCAGGTGAAAGCCGAACACCAGAAGCCAGCAGGGAGACTGCATCCACTGGATATTCCCAAGTGGAAATGGGAGGATATCGGCATGGATTTCATCATGGGTTTGCCCAAGTCGAGAAGCGGATATGATGGAATATGGGTAATCATCGATCGCCTTACTAAATCGGCTCATTTCTTACCTATCAAGAGTCGATGGTCGATTGATATTCTTGCCGCTTTGTATATTAAGGAAGTTACCAGATTACATGGGATTCCGGTGTCCATGATATCTGACCGAGACCCTCGCTTCACTTCTCATTTCTGGAAGGGTCTACAATGCTCTCTAGGAACGAAGCTTAACTTCAGTACTGCCTTTCATCCCCAGACGGATGGTCAGACAGAAAGGACCAATCAGGTTGTTGAAGACATGTTGCGAGCATGCACTATAGATTTCGGCGGAAGTTGGCCTGATCACTTACCATTAGTCAAATTTTCTTACAACAATAGCTACCAAGCCAGTATCCAAATGGCACCTTTTGAGGCACTCTATGGCAGAAGCTGTAGATCTCCAGTATGCTAGGAGGAGGTCGGTGAAAGAGAACTCCTAGGTCCTGAAATGGTAAGAGATTCAACTGAGAAGATTACTCTTATCAGAGAAAGACTTAAGGTAGCTCAGTGCAGGCAAAAGTCTTATGCTGACAGCAGAAGGAGAGACCTGGAATTTTAAATTGGTGATCATGTATTCCTCAAGGTATCTCCCAGTCGAGGCATCAGGAGATTTGGTGTCAAAGGAAAACTTACACCAAGATTCATCGGTCCATTTGAGGTGTTGGAAAGAGTGGGCGAGGTGGCCTATCGTATTGCTCTACCTCCTCAACTCTCGGAAATACACAACGTATTTCATGTTTCTATGCTGAATAAATACGTGCATGATTCTTCTCACATCATCGACCACGCCAGTTTGGTGATTCAAAAGAATCTCACATATGAGCAAAGACCGATGCGTATCCTCGATCGAGAAGTCTGAGTTCTAAGGAGCAAGACGATCCCTATGCTAAAAATTCAATGGAATCGATGCTCCGAGCAGGAAGCAACTTGGGAGACCGAGGAGTCTATAAAGAAAAGATATCCAGAGCTATTTTAAATTGTAAGTATTCTATACGCTCTGCTTTTCTTTTGCATAATAGAACCACCCTCATGCAGTTGAATTTGGGGACCAAATTCTTTTAAGTAGGGGAGGGTGTAACACCCGTAAATTTTAATTAGAATAATAATATAATAATAATAATTTTCTACAAAAAAAATCTTTTATTTACCAATAATATTTAACTAATAAATATCACATGTCAAGTTATATTATTTTCACAAATTATTGAATTATAATTATTAATTTCAAATAAATAAAATAAATAAATAAATAAAAATAAAAATAATAGTTCTCTCACTTTTGGAAGAAAGGGAGCTATAAAATATATATATATAAGTTATTTTGGAATAATAAAAATTATAATTAATATATTTTCCATAATTATAAATTATAAATGAAACCTAGAGTACTAAGGTATCATATAGAAGAAGTATTAACTTACCAAGGAAAATCATCTAGCATATTGGTTCACAACTTGCCTTTCACCCCGGTGACCAGAGTTCAAAACCCACGACCAACATTTTTCCTTTATTGTAAAAAAAAAAACAAAACGCCCAATCTTAGGGCGTTAATTCAATGAGAAACGCCCAAATATTATGTCGTCAAATGACCATTTGAGATGCGACTTGGAGTAAGGCGTGACTTCTATAAAGGACTTAAAAGATGACTTAACCTAAGGCTTTAATTTGATAAAACGTGACTTAACCTAAGGCTTTAATTTGACGTGAACACTTAAAAGATGGCTTTAACTAAGGCGTTATTTAAAACGTGACTTAACCTAAGGCTTTAATTTGATAAAACGTGACTTAACCTAAGGCTTTAATTTGCAAAAAAACACGCCTTCTACTAAGGCGTTAATTCTTTTGATCCCCCAACCGACAGCCCCTCTGGCATGCGTTGGCAGGGCACCAGATCCATTTTTTTAGGATCTTGCCCCCCTATCCTGTCGAACTAATCATCATGGGGTTGTTTTATATCCCCTTCCTAGCTACTAGAGTCCTACGGTGACTCTAGTATTTGCAGAGGGCTGCTGCTAGTCTTGCTGCTGCTGCTGCCCGGTGTGCTGTTGCTTGCAGAGGGGAATCCTTCTGCTACCCACTTCTTTTTCCTTTAAGGTAGGTGGTCTCATCTTTTAACTAAACCCTATAGGCTAATTAACAAATCTAGTTAAGTTAGGGAATTAAATGCCATATCCATGTGTTTACCGTTTTCATTAATAACCCTTGGGGTTTACACTATGATGATATGTTATCTATTTAAGTATAGGGCAAATACATGTAGTTTAATTTAAGTAATTAATATGTTAAATAGGTAATCATGCTAGTAATCATTATATTGTGAGTCAAATTAGAGAACCTGTTAGTTTAATTAAGAAAAACTGTTAGTTAATTGAAGAGCATGTTAGTTAATTAAGAGACTATTAGAAGGGCATGTTAATTAATTAAAGGGCTTATTAGTTAAATTGAAGATTTGATGGTTAACTTACATGACATTAGTATCATATTAAAGGATCAGATTGTTTAAGTAGAAGATCTTGCTAGATTACATGTTTAATTAGACCCTCTGTTAGCTAAATTACACACTTTCAGTAAAGATGTTAGTTAATTAGTGTCATTAAACTCTTAATTAGCTAGAGCCATCCGTTATAATTAAACTGGAAATCAGTCGGAATCAGGTATAGATGTTAATTAGTGAAAAACCCCAAATTATGAACCCTTAGAAATTAGCCTCAGGTAAGAGGCGCCCTTTACAAGGGCGCCAATTACCCGGGCTCAGTAAGAGGCGCCCCTTTCAAGGGCGCCAATTACTGAAGAAACGACCTTCCTAGAGGTCGTCAATTCATCATGAAATAGTAATAAACATTTATTAATATTTAGTTAAACTTAACGGAACTGGGATTACATGCCTCCTGGTAAGAGGCGCCCCTGACCAGGGCGCCACTTACCAGAACTCTGTAAGAGGCGCCCCAGTCAAGGGCGCCAATTGCATGAGAAATGACTGCAGGTGCAGTCGTCAATTCTTTCAACCAGAATAAAAATTTTAGGAGTTAGTAAGAAACGCCCTCTTCTAGGGCGTTAATTTAAACAAAATTATAAATGGAGCTTGTAAGAGGCGCCCTAGCCTAGGGCGCCAATTACAGAGCCCCTGTAAGAGGCGCCCTTGTCCAGGACGCCACCTACAGAAAAGGGAGGTTAACCTCCCGTCGTCAATTCTTACACCCTATAAGACATGTCCTGTTCTAAGGCGTTACTTTAATATATATATAAATATTATGGCGAGGGCGCCAATTACAGAGAGCCTGTAAGAGGCGCCCTGGTCCAGGGCACCAATTACTTAAATGGGGGCCTAACGCCCAGTCGTTAATTCGTATGCCTATATATATATTAAGAGCCTTATAAGAAACGCCCTGTCCAAGGGCGTTAATTTAAATATATATATATATATATATATATATATATATATATATATATATATATATATATATATATATATATATATATATATATATATATATTGGCAGGCCTGTAAGAGGCGCCCCTGACCAGGGCGCCACTTACAGAGGCCCCTGAAAGAGGCGCCCTGGTCTAGGGCGCCAATTCCACAAAGGCTGCTTAATGCCTGTTGGTCTGTTTAAAGTCAATCCAGGGCACTAAATGAATAATTAAAATTTCTGTCAACCCATTTTAAATTTCAGTATCATTAATAAGCATATATAAATGAAATTGTCAATTTATATATATAATTGGTCTCACAAGGTCAAGAAATGTTAAGGTATATGCAAGATGAATACGTACATTAAGTAATCTTACAAGTTAATAAAAATAGATGAAAAAGGTTAATAAATATAGATGATATGAATGATGACAATTAAAATAAGCTAAAGAATTTAGCCAAATGGATATATATAAAGGAATTAAGAGATTAGTAAATCCTAGGGTACCAATCGGGTATACGGTTTTCCCGTGTTTTCCTACGTATAAATACTCCTTGAATTTCCAGTCAAATTCCACCTTACAATTTCTTACTGGTCAAGCCTTGAAACTCTATATTGGCTATAAAATGAAAGTGGATGTCAAAATTATGACTAAAAATGCTGGCAAAAGGGCCCGGTCTGGTCCTGGGAGGAGCACCCGAAACCCATGGGAAAGATCTCTTGCTTGCCGGTGTCTTGCATTGCACCGGGATACATGCTAGATTGAGACATTCCACCCCTCACGTGTTCTACTTGACTTGCTTGACTTGCGTGGCCCGAATGGGCATTACATGACTTGAATGATTACTTGAATGAATTGATAAATATAGCCAATTCTTGTTATACATGATCTGGATTACATTGCTTACTATTGCTTAAATTCTTGATATGACCAGTTATCCCTTGTTTAATATTCTTACTGCTTATTGAAACTTAAATTCAGCTCTTATCGTCTTTTATAATTCCTTGATTATCTATTGTCAGCATGCATAGGTTAATTACATTATTTAAATTATAATTCATTTAAAGGCTGTTAGAATTTGAGACGTAAACCCTACTGAGCGACTCGCTCATCTAGTTGTTCTTCTAACCATTCAGGTGAATTGGAGGCCGGTCAGGACACCGATGGGGAAGAGACCGAGTGATGAGTGTAGTGATTATGTTATGTAATTTAGTGTGTTAAATAAATTTCAGGATGTATCAGTTGTAATTTCCAAGTTTAAATAAATGACTGTGTTGTAATTCAGTTGATTATTGTAATAATCATTAGTTCCAACTCATTTCGCCGTTAATAAATTAAATTTTGCGCACTCTATTGTAATTAGAAATTCATTCATAATCTAGCTTGCTTTGGTTCTGTATAAAGAAATGTCGCGCCGCGGGTAAGCTTCTGCACTCGGGACGTGACAGAAGTAACAATGAACATGGGTGAATACAGTATACATAGTAGAAACGCAGAAGCACACCAAAGTGATTTTTCACACATTTTTTTTGTTTTTCACACAACATGATGCATATGCATGACAAGGGAATTACAATATGCATGATACTAATGCAGTTATATGTAATGAAGTGACCTGTATACACATGATGCACATGGTTATGAATCATACTCTTCTATCCTACAAACCCCTAGTTCTCTTCTAAATGTGGTGAACTTATCTTCACTTAGAGGTTTGGTGAAAATGTCGGCAATTTGACGATCGGTTTCAATGAAGCTGATTTCTACATGACCCTTACTTACATGATCTCTAATGAAATGATGATGAATTTCAATATGCTTGGTTCGAGAGTGATGAACAGGGCTTTTGGACAAGTTTATGGCGGAGGTGTTGTCACAAAGAATTGAGGTGTTTTTAAAAGAGATGCCATAATCAATCAATTGTTGTTGGATCCATAACACCTGGGCTACACAACTACTGACAGCCACATATTCGGCTTCGACAGTAGACAGTGCCACTGAATTTTGTTTCTTGGAGGCCCATGAGACCACGCAGCCCCCAAGAAATTGGCAATATCCACTGGTGCTTTTCCGATCCACTTTGCAACCCACATAATCGGCGTCAGAATAAGCAAGTAAATCAAGACTCGAATTACGCGGAAACCATAGTCCGAAATTAACTGAGCCAGCAACATATCTGAAAATTCGTTTAACAGCCGACATGTGTGATTTTTTTGGGTTTGACTGAAATCTAGCACACATGCAAACATCAAACTGTGTGTCGGGCCTACTGGCAGCTAAATACAACAAGGAGCCTATCATGCTTCTGAAAAGTTTTTGGTCCACGGTTTTACCTGTTTCATCTTGGTCAATTTTTATTGAAGTAGACATTGGAGTTGGTTGTGGTTTAGTGGTTGTCAAGTTGAACTTTTTCAGCAACTCCATTGCATACTTCTTTTGATGTATGAACATGCCATCAACCGTCTGGTTCACCTGCAATCCCAAGAAGAAAGTCAGCTCTCCCATAAGACTCATTTCAAACTCACTTTGCATTAATTTGGCGAAGTCTTTGCTAAGAGCATCTTTAGTGGAGCCAAAAATAATGTCATCAACGTAAACTTGAACAATTAAGATTTCCTTACCATTCAATTTTGTAAAGAGGGTTTGATCAACATTACCTCGTTTGAATTCATGTTGAATGAGGAATTCACTTAACCTTTCATACCATGCACGGGGTGCTTGTTTCAGACAGTAAAGTGCCTTGTCCAGCTTGTAGACATGGTCTATATGCTTTGTGTCTTCAAACCTCAGTGGTTGCTCCATATACACGTCCTCCTGGATATAGCCATTCAAAAATGCACTCTTAACATCCATTTGAAATAATTTGATATTATGACAACATGCAAATGCTAAGAGAACCCTCACTGCCTCAAGTCTTGCTACTGGAGCAAAAGACTCATCGAAGTCAACTCCTAATTCTTGGCTATAGCCCTTGGCTACAAGCCTGTCCTTGTTCCTAATTACCACTCCTTGATCGTTTGTTTTATTTCGAAACACCCATTTGGTTCCGATCATGGAGTGATTTTTAGGACATGGTACGAGGAACCACACTTTGTTCCTTTGGAACTGGTGTAGTTCTTCTTGCATGGCCATGAGCCATGACTCATCTTTCAAGGCCTCTTCAATGGAGTGAGGTTCAGATTGACAGAGCAAGGCTAATAAATCATGAGTTTCAACTTCCCTGAAGGAGGCTCGTGTCCTTATCCCTTCTTGAATAATTCCCAATACATTCTCCGGCCGATGGTCCTTTGCAAATGTCCATTGCAATGGTAGCTCCTGTTCAAGTTGAGTTTCCTGATTTGCATCCTCTTCTTTTGGTTCTTCCTCTTCTTGTTTTTCTGATTTTTCTTCCTTCTTCTCGATATTGTCATCTTTCAACTCATCATCCTGCAAAGTAGATTTTTCATCAGTTCTAGATGGAGATGATTCATCAATAATAACATGTGGGCTTTCTTCAACTACAAGAGTTCTCAAGTTATACACTTGATATGCTCTCGAATTGAGAGAGTACCCAAGCAATATGCCTTTGTCACTTTTGGGATCAAATTTAGCCAAGTCCTTCTTCCCATTGTTATGAATGTAGCATATTGAGCCAAATGGTCTCAAGTATGAAATGTTTGGCTTCTTACCTCGGTATAGCTCTTACGGAGTTTTCTTCAACAATGGTCTTACCATGGCTCGATTTATGATGTAGCAGGCCGTGTTCACTGCTTCAGCCCAAAAGTACCTCGGTATTTTATTCTCGTTCAGCATGGTTCTTGCCATCTCAACTAGAGTTCTGTTCTTCCTTTCCACAACTCCATTTTGTTCCAGAGTTCTTGGTGCGGAGAAGTCATGCATATAGCCTTGAGCCCTGCAAAAATTGCTGAACTCATGGTTATCAAATTCTCGGTCGTGATCACTCTGCACAGCTTTGATGCAATACCCTTTATCATTTTGAACAAATCTGCAAAATGCTTCAAATTCTATCAGGGCATCATTTTTATGAGAAAGGAAGTAAACCAAACAGAATCTTGAATAATCATCCACAATCACAAATCCATATAGTTTACCACCCAAGCTGTGAGTTCTACTTGGTCCGAAGAGATCAATGTGGATGAGTTCAAGAGGCCTTGATGTGGTCACATCTTGTTTGGACTTGAATGATGTCCTTGTTTGTTTGCCCATGCTGCAAGCTCCACAAACTCCATCATCGACTGCCTTCAACTTGGGCAGTCCAATTACCAAATCATTTCTTGATAATTTCAGCAATACATTAAAACTAGCATGCCCAAGCCGGCGATGCCAGAGCCAAGCATCATTATTGTTCCTTGCAATTAAACATAAATTCACATGAGAGGAATCATTCAAGTCTATCATATAAACATTGTTATACCTGAAACCAATGAACTTTATCTCATGAGTATTCCTATTCAAAATAGTGCAGTGGTTAGAATCAAAAATCACATTGCACCCCTTATCATAAAGTTGGCTTATGCTTAAGAGATTATGTTGCAAACCCTTCACAAGCAATACATTTTTAATGGTATGATTTTGATTCTTACCTATCTTACCTTCTCCGATGATTTTACCTTTGTCCTTACCACCGAATGCTACCGTCCCACCATCCTTTTCATGCAGGTCCACAAACCATTCCTTGTTTCCCGTCATATGCCGAGAGCAGCCACTGTCCAAATACCATTTGTTCCTTTGAGCTCTCGAGTAGACCTGCAATTCAACCAAAGTTCTTATGGAGATTTTGGTACCCAAGCTAGCTTGGGTCCATGATGGTTAGAGGCATGATGCATATATGATCTATTTCTGAATCCAGCAGAATTTTCTTCATCATATTTCAGAATTCTACAATCATACATATCATGACCCATTTTTCACAATAGAAACAAGTGATGGCTCTATCTCTTTTTCTCCTTCTACCAACATTTGAAAAGGAGTTATGCATATGTTTCTTTGGTTTGAAGGATGCTGAACTTATGGGAGCCCAATGGGTTGTTTGAGCTTTTGATTTTTCAAGGATGGCAAGGGCATCCTTTAGCTCTTTTATTTGAGCCATTTGAGATTGGATTTGTTCTTCAGCCTTTATTTTGGCTTCATTGCAAGCAATGCTTTCAAGCTTTTCTTGTTCCATATCATTGTTCAATTCTTCATACATTTTCAGAAATGTAGATTATTCTTCTCTCATGCATGAAATCTCTTCTTCAAACAGTTCAATTTTGGATGCAAGAATTTCATTTTCATGCTTCATGTTTTCATTTTCTGATTTTAAAGCGTGGCACTCTTCACATGATTTTTAAGCATGCACAAAATGATCAATTTTCTTTTTCAAATTTTTGTTTTCAGATTTGAATCTTTTACATTTTTCATATAAAGATTCATATGCAATTTGCCATTGTTCACAAGTGAGAGTTTCCGGTTTAGAATCTACCTTATCTCCTTCGTCGCCATTTGCCATGAGACATAGATTCTGGACTAGCTCATCTAGTCCATCTTCATTTCTGGATTCCTCCTGATCTTCGTCGCTCCATGTGGCCATCATGGCTTTGGGCTTTCTGAACTTACCTTTCTTCACCTTCTTGATGAGATCGGGGCACTCACCCCGCATATGGCCGGGTTTCTAGCATTCATAGCAAATCACTTCTTCTTTTCTGCTACTTTCTCCTCTGTTTGGTCCTTGCCTTCTTTGTCCCTTTCTGAACTGACCACCAAAGTTTCTTGTTCTTCTGACGAACCTTCTTGCTCTTTGTGTGATCATGGCAACTAATTCCTCATCTTCAGTGTTGTCAATTGAATCATTTTCACTGCCCTTTGAATCGTGTGGATTCACCTTTAGGGCCATTATGGTGACAGCTTTCTTTTTCTTGTGATCCTCCTCGCTCCTTTTGATGTTTATCTCGTAAGTCATCAACGAGCCAATTAACTCGTCCAGAGTTAAAGTGCTTAGATCCTTGGAGTCTTCAATTACAGTGGCCTTTGTATGCCACTGTGGAGAAAGGGATCTTAGGACTTTTCGGACTAGTTCCTTGTTGGAATATTCCTTGCCAAGTCCCTTTAGTCCATTGGTAATTTCTGTTAGCCTTGCAAACATATCAGAAATTGATTCTTCTGGCTTCATTACGAACAGCTCATAGTCCCGAACTAAGAGGTTGGCCTTTGTTTCCTTGACTTCCGATGTTCCTTCATATATAAGCCGCAGCTTATTCCACATCTCCTGCGCAGAGGAACACGTAGATATTCGTGAGTATTCGTTAGGATGAACAACACATTGAATTATATTCATAGCCTTAAAATTCATTGAACACTTCTCTATATCTTCTTCATCCCACTCATTTTCATTTTCAGATAAAACATATGGACCCTTACTTATGACACGCCAGACATCGGAGTCCTGGGCACGTAGGAAAACATACATTCTATTTTTCCAATAGGGGTAGTTTGATCCATCAAAGAACGTAGGTCTTTGAATGGAATGCCCTTCGGGCATCATCCCTTTGTTTGCCATTTTAATGGGATCTAGCTCTGACGACCATGTGATCGTGATTAAACAGAGACCAAGGCTCTGATACCAATTGTTGAGTCCCAAATGTGGCAATCAAGAGGGGAGGGGTGAATTTATTGGCTAATAAAAAATTATTCTCTTAAGAAAACTATGCCAATTAACCAAACAATCGCTAATACTTGCACGAACAGAATCACACTCATGAATGCATGAGGAATGTGTTTGAATAGCTGTTGTGGTGATCTCTCAACTCATTGTGAAGCCCACTCGATAAGAATCAGAAAATCCACAACACATGAGACACACGGATTTTTTAGGTGGTTCGGTTACAATGCCGTGTCCCCTACGTCCACCCCTCACACTTGAGGATTAAAGCTTCACTATCGAGTGAATCACACACACACACTGTTTAGAATAGCAAACACACACACACACACATACGGCTTCCGATCTGGTAGCCAAACGCGCACATGCGCACATACACACACGCACGTTCGTGTTTCCGAACACGAACACCACACACAAGAATCTGAAGTTATGATTACACGAATATTCAAGATCAAGAAAAATGATTTAGAATGAGAAGTTTAGAAAATGATTTATCCTGATCGGAGCTCCCCCTATCACTTCAGCGAATTTCGTCGAACACTTGGTGCAGCCCGATGATCGTTCTTGACGATTGTGCTCGGATGTGGCACGATCTTGAACTCCACGCAGCCAACCAGCAGGATGTCGATTTGGAGGCTTGAATCCCTCTTCTTTCCTTCACTTTCACGCACACAGCAAGGTTGAAGAAGGGCTGTGGCTACTGGTTGCGACCTGCACTCACAAAGGTTAGAGTAAAAACCCAAAATCAGGAAGATACGAATTACACTTGGGGTTTTCATCTCAATAGGATTTTATATATGCTTAGGGCGGTCAAGGGGCGGCCATGGGACAAGATCCACTTATTATAGAGTGGATTACAGACAGCCACACAAGTGTGGTTGGACCATTTGGTCGAAATGCCAATAGTCCATATTCACGGTGCCGCCCAGACCAGAAAGGGTCGACCCTTGGGGTCGACCCTCGTGAGGGGCCAGATGGGCCTGGCAGCATGGGTCGACCTTGGGGTCGACCCTCTCAAGAACCGTTGCTGTCTACACAAAACGGGCTTCTGGATTTTACAAGGGTCGACCCTTGGGGTCGACCCTCACTGGAGCCTAAACAAGTTGAGCGGAAAGGGTCGACCCTTGGGGTCGACCCATGATCAAACCGGTTCTAGAAATTAATTCCATGAGCAGGGGTCGACCCTTGGGGTCGACCCATTCAAATGGGAATCTGTCTGGCAGCAATGGGTCGACCCTTGGGGTCGACCATTTTTCCTGAACTTCCAAATATGAGGATAAAAAGAGCTAAGTCCAGGGGGTTCAAGATGGGGGATAAAAACATGAATGCTCCACATTTAGAAATAAGTTCTAACAAATTAAATGAGGATTTAGGATCGATCTCACCAATCGTCCTTCAGTCGTCAAGGAGCTTTTGCCATATTGTTTTGTCCTGTCAAAAACAAGGTTTGAATTAATTCAACATGTGGCACATTGAAACCAAAATACTTACATTGAGTGGCTGTTCTTGAGCCTTCTTGAATAGCATGTCTTCAAGTGATGTGCTCATTTTCAGTTCATACAAAACATTTGATCATCATCAAAAACCATAAGTCATATACATGAGGAGGGGGTTCAACATAAACTAACTAAAGAATATGAGAGGGTTAAGAAGAGAAATTTAGAAGGAGAAAGATAGAGAAGAACACAACTTCCAAAATATGAATTTTATTATTAAGAAAGTGACAGGTACAACTCTATAAAAATTACAACTTGGAAATAAAAAGAACAAAGGAAGAAATAAAAGCTAAGATGATGGAG
The DNA here is from genome assembly GCA_022559845.1 of Amorphophallus konjac. Lineage (NCBI taxonomy): Eukaryota > Viridiplantae > Streptophyta > Magnoliopsida > Alismatales > Araceae > Amorphophallus > Amorphophallus konjac. The sequence goes on along the minus strand of CM040121.1, from coordinate 426,415,547 downwards.
GGATGCCGCCGTCTACGCCATGCCGAGCCTTGGAAGTTCACCCCGCTTTGGAAGTAGACGCTACCGAGAGGACCGAAGGAAGAAAATCTGCAAAAGGGATGTGGGGAGAAATATGGAAGAGGAAGAAATAGATAGAAGAAGAAGAATAAAAAGACTAAAACAAATAATATAAAAATATGTGTGTGCGTGGGTGTGTTTTGAAAAGAGTGAACAGAGAAATAGAGGGGGTATGGTGGAAGAAAAAGCACAGTAAAATAAGATGAAAACATAGGGTAAATAGAAAGAGAATAACTTTAAATCTGGAATGAATTATAAAAGGTGGAAGAAGAGAAAGTTGGAGATTAGAAAGAGACGAAGAAATTTGATGAAGAGTGCAAAGGGAGAAAATGTAATACCCCGATTTTTCAAGTAATTAATTAGAAATTCCTTAATAAATAGAATAAGCTAAATTTTGACCACTTTATAAAACTCTAGAAAAATTATATTCTTGTAAAGGATACCACATTTAACAAATTTGTCTTCTGTGACCAACCCAAATAAAATCTGTAAATAGGTCGACTTAGTGAATTAAGTCCAAATTAAACACTTAGTTAACTATACCTTGTAACGCTAAATTCGAGCCAAATACTCCATCAAATGAGCCCAAACCAGTGGCAAATGAAAGGCTAGGATGAGAGGATCATTTCCCCTCTCTTATTTTCTCAAAACCCTAATCCTAGGAGATGCTATCGGCAGAGATTGGATCGCGTCAACAATTGCGACGGCGTTCACATTAACCCTACTTGCGTGGACGAATACTCCGCGCATAGAAACCACTAGATGGGGTGCGACCTATAAAAATGAAGCTCTCTAGCCCTAGAATCATTTAGAACCAGTGGCGGCTGCAGAGGAGTTGGATCGAGAGAGATCTCTGGTGATTAGGGGCTGCATGTACAAGTGCCTCGGGTTTTCTTTCTCCTTCTTTCTTCATCCGATTCAGGTAGGTGATAGCAAGCCAAACCCGACAAACAATATATGGTTGGAAGCATCATGTCAGCTTTTCATTGATGTAGAAAGCCCTAAATTTTATCAAGTGTTCTGCGAGAATTTCTGGTTTTAGTAGAAGCATGTCACATCTAGGTTTATAAATGTTCCCTTTCGATTAAGTAGTAATTTCAGGCTGTAAACATAAAATTGATTCATGCATCTTGTAGAGTTTTTTGTGCTCTTTCTGCTGGTAGTAAAAGCCCCAAATTTCATGCTTTATATCATGCAAATTCCATGTTTTAATCTAACCCTAGAAATCTCGCCGGAGTCGGGCAAGGAAAAGGGGCAGCGACCTGTCTGGACTTGTGCGGCCACACGATAGACCGCACAACTAAGACAGGCGGCATGTTGTTGACCGTTTAAAGGTTTCTATCTCTAATCATTTCCCTGGAACGTGCATTCGAATCCTAACCGCATGTCTGTCCTGTGGCCAGTTCCAGACCGCATATCCCTCCCAGCGGCACCCTACCGACCGTCCATGTCCAGCAGGCCTTCGGACCTGAGGGGGCATGAGCGGCCCGTCCGTGACCGTATATGAAGATGTACGGTCCAGGACCGACAGCACATCTATAACAGAACGGATTAATTGTCATTACATCATGTTATGTTAGTGGTAAATGATATGTTAGCAACACACCAAATAAACTGTAATTCATGACAGTAAATAATTCTTGCTGATTTATTTAATTTGAGCTTGATCTTGATTCATCTTTCCAATGAATGTCAATCTTAATTGTGAATCATTTATAATTGAAATGGCTATTAGGTTTATACTTGTTATAACCTTATACCTGAACCGTAAATCTTGAACCATTATTATCCCTTAGAATTGAACTTGGACTCAATCGCACCGCTGTGATATGAGTCATAGTCCGAATTGGACTAACAGAGACATGCGCGGCTATTAGTGGACCGCATACCTCCCTGAACGGCCCTGTGGATACCGTTCATCCCTAGCTAATGCCAATTAGTTTTGGCCGATTATCCTTGATACATCTTCGGCCAATTCCTGATTTGATCAGCCTAGTAGACCCTAGGCCGACCAGCAGATAGTGGCCTAGACTCTGGTGCAGTTCCACACTGCCTATGGTAGCCCGGGAGCCCACTTGGGTGAATTTCTAGATTATTGTTAGGCCCTGTGTTATGCGGACAGTAATGGACCGTATATCTTATCAAGCGGCCCTTAATGGACAGTTCAATTAATGAGCGGCGCTGTCAGGACCGCATATCCTGTCTTTGATTTCCTAAACTTCTATCCTTGTACGGCCCAATACTTACCGTTCATGCTGGAGAGCGGCCCTTAACCAGCCATTCGACCCAGCCCAGTTCCTGTTTAGTGCGGCCCTGAGTCGACCGCACAAGTGCTTGAGCTGTCCATTAGTGACCGTACATCATCCAGAGACTAGTTTTCTCCGTGTTTCACGGTTTTGAATCCAAGAACATGATGGTTCTTTATAACTTGAACTCCTAGACAGAAATTCTGGACAGTATCTCTTCAACTTAGACTTGGGATGTTCCGAGGTAAGTTTGTACTTGGTTGTAATTGGCCATTTTAACTTGATTAAAGTCTAGACGGAACTTGGGATCTTGGATGCAATAAATCAATGCCAACGCATCCGGTCTGGTCCTGGGGAGAGCGCCCAAAAAGTACTTGTGCCTATGGGAGTTTGTAATGACATGGTGAGGCATTGCACTGAGTGCATGACTAGTGTGATGTCTATGACAATGATCTCTTAATCTCTTACTTGAATCGTGTTTGACTTGGTTATATTCTTGCTTGTTGGCCAATTTTCTAAAATTTCCTGTTATTTATATTATTCACAAACTTGTAATTCTTGTAGTTATATCTTCCTGCCGTATTGTTATTCCATTTCGTTCTTCAGCACTCTCTTTATGTCGTTTCATCTGATCGTCCTTTCTTTTCTTTCCGTTTCATATAAACATGTAATTCATTGGTTAATTAACTTGCCCGTTGTTACCTACTGAGCGTTCGCTCACATAGTTGTTTCCCCCTTTCCAGGCAGCTCAGGTGAAGATTCACATATGGATGGGAATGGGCCAGAGTGATGACTTGGAGTGTATCAGTTGATAGATGTTGAGATTGTTATAGTTGTTTTACATCTAGTTATGCCTTAGAGCTTGTGTTAGTTATTGTAATGGAGTCAAGTAGAGGTTATGCTTAATTATGTTTAAGTCAGTTTGATGGTTATTGTAATAAATTTGGAGTTATTTCTGTTCGTGACGTTATGTTAATTCTTAGCTTAGCATGTTATCATTACTAGCGTTTTCTACTGCCAGTCCCAATAAGTTTGGTGGTATCAGAGCCTAGGTTTTCTAATATTCCTAGGTTCTCTAGGTTCTAGCATCCTAAGTGATATCATAGGACATATAGCCTTGTTATAGGTCTAAGGACCCAACCTGGTGAGATTTGGGTAGAAGATTGGGGTTGAGTTAATAATCTAATTGCACGATTATCCATTCTTAATAGAACCTAACATAACATATTCCATGTGTAGGCTTTTGCAATGGCAGGAGAACGCGCGGAATGGAGGAACTTGCAGCGTACGGTTCAAGGACTTACTCTGGCCTTGCAACAACTGGCCCAAGGAGGAGCTGCAAACCATGGCACTGGCGACCTCTATCGAAACTTTCGTGGGATGAATCCCCCGCGATTTGGTGGCTTGACTGATCCTGATGAAGCCGAGCACTGGCTTGAAGAGATAGGGAGAATTTTTGAAGTGATACAATGCAACAATCAATAACGTGTGCTCTTGTCGACCTTTCAACTTGAACGTGATGCGAGGACATGGTGGGACGCAGTGAAGGCTACCCTTGGTGATAGACAAGTCACATGGGAAGAGTTCGAGGAATTCTTCATTGGTAAATATATTTCTGATAGAGTGCAAGAGATGAACGCGGCTGAGTTTGCTGCTTTGAAGCAACAAAATCTATCCGTAGTTGAATATGAAGCTCAATTCTCTCGGTTATCTCGTTATGCTACTCACTTGATATCTACCGAGAAGATGAAGGCTAAGCACTTTCTTAATGGGCTGAAGCTGCAGTATATCATCCAGTTGGCACTGATGGAAATTCAAACTTATTCCGAGATGGTGAGAAAGGCTAAAGTATTGGAAGATACTTTAGAAATGACGGAGAGAATCCATGGAAAGAATGTTAAGAAAGAACAACACCATACTGGTTCTGGGAGTATCAAGCCCGATCATGGCGGGAAGAGGCCCATTAGCGGGTCTGGTTCATGGAAGGGCAAGATGCCGAAGATTGAAGACAAGAAGCATGGCCCTATTGTTCCATTCAATGGCGTATGCAAGTATTGTAACCGTCTAGGTCACAAGATGGAGGAGTGCTGGCGCAAGCTGGGCGCCTGTTTACGTTGTAGCAGTAGGGACCATCGTATTCCTAAGTGTCCTCTTTTATCTAAGCAACTACCCCGGTGAAACCGCAAGGAATCAAGAAGCAGCAAGGCAAGCTCCAGGCTCTACAAGAAGGCGAGCCAGGATCCGCCGAGGAGGGTGGACTCGTCGTAGGTACTCTTATTATACATGATAAATCAGCTTTTATTCTTTTTGATACTGGTGCCACTCATTCTTTTATTTCTCAGAGATTTACGAAGTCTTTAGCTGTGAAGCCAGTTTTGATGATTTCTCCGTTAGAGATTTCGACCCCTATTGGTTCTGGATCAGCAATTAAGTATTTCTATCCTTCAAGTAAGGTCATGATCAATGAACAAAACCTGCCAGCTGATTTAGCTTGTATGGACAGGAAGGATTATGATGTAATCCTAGGAGCATATTGGTTGGCTAAGGATGAGGCCAATGTTCAATGCAGATCTAGTTCTGTGTCTTTCACTGTACACCCTAAACTTTCTTTTGTAGGAATTAGACACCATAAGTCTGTTCCACTTATTTCGGCTCTTCGAGCTGCTAAGCTGATGAGGAGAGGATGTAAGGCTTTTCTAGCCTTTGTTTTTGCGTCCCCTGAGCAGAAGATTGAGATTGAGGACTTTTCTGTCGTCTGAGATTTTCCATATGTCTTTCCTGAGGAACTGTCGGGACTTCTCCTGGAAGGGAAGTTATCTTTTCTATTGATCTAATTCCTAGTGCGACTCCTATTTCCAAAGCTTCTTATCGTATGTCTCCTGCGGAGCTAAGAGAACTAAAGCAGCAGTTGATGGAATTACTTGAGAAAGGGTTCATTCGTCCAAGTACTTCCCCGTGGGGAGCCCTTGTATTATTCGTCCAGAATAAGGATGGTTCGATGAGGTTATTCATCGATTATCGGTAATTGAACCAATTGACTATCAAGAACAAATATCCATTGCCAAGGATTGATGAGTTATTTGATCAGATAGCAGGAGCATAGTATTTCTCTAAGATCGACCTTCTTTCTGGATATCATCAATTATGAATTAAGGAAGAGGATATTTATAAAACAGCCTTCCACAGCAGGTATGGGCATTTCGAATTTGTAGTAATGCCTTTTGGGCTAACGAATGCACCTGCAGCTTTCATGCAGCTGATGAACGATGTGTTTCGGCCCTATCTTGATCAATGGGTTGTGGTGTTCATTGATGACATCTTGATTTATTCTAAGAGTGAGGAGGAGCATGCTGAACATTTGAGGATGGCATTGCAACTATTGAGAGATCATCAGTTATATGTCAAGTTTAGTAAGTGTGATTTCTGGCTGCAAGAGGTGTCCTTTCTAGGGCATATCATCACAAAAGAAGGTGTTTCTATTGATCCTTCGAAGGTAGAGGCAGTAAGGAATTGGGAAAAACCTACTAATGTGACTGAAGTGAGAAGTTTCCTAGGCCTAGCATGTTACTACTGGAGGTTTATTCAAGATTTCTCCAAGATTGCGGTACCTCTGACAAAATTAACCCGCAAGGAGATCAAATTTGATTGGTCAGAAGATTGCGAGTGAAGCTTTCAAACCTTGAAGGAATGTTTGACTACTGCACCTGTTTTGGCTTTACCTTCTGGAGAAGGAGGTTTTGTTGTATACACTGATGCTTCAGGTATTGGTTTAGGGTGTGTACTTATGCAGCTCGGGAAAGTGATAGCCTATTCTTCTAGGCAGTTGAGGAAGCATGAAGAGAATTATCATGTTCAAGATTTGGAGCTAGCAGCAGTAGTGTTCGCCTTGAAGATATGGAGGCACTACTTGTATAGAGAGGCATTTACGGTATTTTCAGATCATAAGAGTTTAAAATACTTGTTTTCTCATAAGGAACTCAATATGAGGCAGCGAATATGGCTGGAGTATTTGAAGGACTTCGATTTTTCCATTAAGTATCATCCTGGAAAAGATAATGTTGTGGCATATGCCTTAAGCCGCAAGCCTATAGCTAAGTTATCAAGCCTCATGTTACAAGAATGGAAATTGCTGGAGCAGTTAGCTAGTTTAGATCTTAATGTTGACAAGGATCGGGTTATGATTGCTCATATTCAAATTAAGCCCGAATTATTGATGAAAATCAAGTCTCTGCAAGATGATGACCCAGAGTTGGTAGAGATCAAGGGAAGCTTGAGTAACAGACCTGACTTCATGATGACTGATGATGGAAGATTATTATTTCAGGGAAGAACTTGTGTACCTGATGTAGCTGAGGTAAAGAGTAAGATCCTCGAGGAAGCTCATAGATCCAGATACACTATTCATCTTGGAGGTACTAAGATGTTTAAGGATTTGAAAATATCTTTTTGGTGGCCGAATATGAAAAGGGAAGTTACGGACTTCGTAAGTAGATGTTTGGTTTGTCAGCAAGTCAAGGCCAGGACCGACCGCACATTTATAACAGAACGGATTAATTGTCATTACAACATGTTATGTTAGTGGTAAATGGCATGTTAGAAACACACCTAATAAATTGTAATTCATGAAAATAAATAATTCTTGCTGATTTATTTAATTTGAGCTTGATCTTGATTCATCTTTCCAATGAATGTCAATTTTAATTGTGAATCATTTATAATTGAAATGGCTATTAGGTTTATACTTGTTATAACCTTATACCTGAACCGTAAATCTTGAACCATTATTATCCCCTAGAATTGAACTTGGACTCAATCGAACCGCTGTGATATGAGTCATAGTCCGAATTGGACTAACAGAGACATGCGCGGCCGTTAGTGGACCGCATATCTCCCTGAACGGCCCTGTGGATACCGTTCATCCCTAGCTAATGCCATCTATTTTTGGCCAATTATCCTTGATCCATCTTCGGCCAATGCCTGATTTGATCAGCCCAGTAGACCCTAGCCCGACCAGCAGACAGTGGGCTGGACTCTGGTGCAGTACCACCCTGCCTATGGCAGCCCGGGAGCCCACTTGGGTGAATTTCTAGATTATTGTTAGGCCCTATGTTGTGCGGACAGTAATGGACCGTACATCTTATCAAGCTGCCCTTAATGGACCGTTCAATTAATGAGTGGCGCTATCAGGACCGCATATCCTGTCTTCGATTTCCTAAACTTTTGGCCTTGTGCGGCCCAATACTTACCGTTCATGCTGGAGAGCGGCCCTTAACCAGCCGTTCGACCCAGCCCAGTTCCTGTTTAGTGCGGACCTGAGTCGACCGCACAAGTGCTTGAGCGGTCCATTAGTGACCGTACATCATCCAGAGACTAGTTTTCTCCGTGTTTCACGGTTTTGAATCCAAGAACATGATGGTTCTTGATAACTTGAACTCCTGGACAGAAATTCTGGACAGTATCTCTTCATCTTAGCCTTGGGATGTTCCGAGGTAAGTTTGTACTTGATTGTAATTGGCCATTTTAACTTGATTAAAGTCTAGAAGGAACTTGGGATCTAGGATCCAATAAATCAATGCCAACGCATGATAGGGGCCCGGTCTGGTCCTGAGGAGAGCGCCCGAAAAGTACTTGTGCCCATGGGAGTTTGTAATGACATGGTGAGGCATTGCACCGAGTGCATGACTAGTGTGATGTCTATGACAATGATCTCTTAATCTCTTACTTGAATCGTGTTCGACTTGCTTATATTCGTGCTTGTTGGTCAATTTCCTACAATTTCCTATTATTTATATTGTTCACAAACTTGCAATTCTTGTAGTTATATCATCCTGCCATATTGTTATTCCATTTCGTTCTTTAGCACTTTCTTTATGTCATTTCATTCAATCGTCTTTTCTTTTCTTTCCGTTTCATATAAACATGTAATTAATTGGTAAATTACTTACACTTGTCTGTTGTTACCTATTGAGCGTTCGCTCACATAGTTGTTTCCCCCTTTCCAGGCAGCTCAGGTGAAGATTCACAGATGGATGGGAATGGGCTAGAGTGATGACTTGGAGTGTATCAGTTGATAGATGTTGAGATTGTTATAGTTGTTTTACATCTAGTTATGTCTTAGAGCCTGTGTTAGTTATTGTAATGAAGTCAAGTAGAGGTTATGCTTGATTATGTTTAAGTCGGTTTGATGGTTATTGTAATAAATTTGGAGTTATTTCTACTGGTGACGTTATGTTAATTCTTAGCTTAGCATGTTATCATTACTAGCATTTTCTACTGCCAGTCCCAATATTCCGCGTCGGGGCGTGACAGTTTGGTGGTATCAGAGCCTAGGTTTTCTAATATTCCTAGGTTCTCTAAGTTCTAGGATCCTAAGTGATATCATAGGACCTATAGCCTTGTTATAGGTCTAAGGACCCAACCTGGTGAGATTTGGGTAGAAGACTTGGGTTGAGTTAATAATCTAATTGCACAATTATCCATTCTTAAAAGAACCTAACATAACCTATTCCACGTGTAGGCTTTTGCAATGGCAGGAGAACGAGTGGAATGGAGGAACTTTCAGCGTACGGTTCAAGGACTTACTCAGGCCTTGCAACAAGTGGCCCAATGAGGAGCTGCAAACCATGGCACTGGCGACCTCTATCGAACTTTCGTGGGATGAATCCCCCGCGATTTGGCGGCTCGACTGACCCTGATGAAGCCGAGCACTGGCTTGAAGAGATAGGGAGAATTTTTGAAGTGATGCAATGTAGCAATCAAGAACATGTCCTCTTGTCGACCTTTCAACTTGAACGTGATGCGACGACATGGTGGGACGCAGTGAAGGCTACCCTTGGTGATAGACAAGTCACATGGGAAGAATTCGAGGAATTCTTCATTGGTAAATATATTTCTGATAGAGTGCAAGAGATGAACGCGGCTGAGTTTGCTGCTTTGAAACAACGAAATCTATCTGTAGCTGAATATGAAGCTTAGTTCTCTTGGTTATCTCGTTATGCTACTCACTTGATATCTACCGAGAAGATGAAGGCTAAGCGCTTTCTTAATGGGCTGAAGCTGCATTTATATCAAGCAGTTGGCGTCGATGGAAATTCAAACTTATTGCGAGATGGTGAGAACGGCTCAAGTATTGGAAGATACTTTAGAAATGACGGAGAGAATCCGTGGAAAGAATGTTAAGAAAGAACAACACCATACTGGTTCTGGGAGTATCAAGCCCGGTCATGGCGGGAAGAGGCCCATTTGCGGGCCTGGTTCATGGAAGGGCAAGATGCCGAAGATTGAAGACAAGAAGTCTGGCCCTATTGATCCATTCAAGGGCGTCTGCAAGTATTGTGACCGTCCAGGTCATAAGATGGAGGAGTGCTGGCGCAAGTTGGGCGCCTGTTTACGTTGTAGCAGTAGGGACCACCGTATTCCCAAGTGTCCTCTTTTATCTAGGCAAGCTATCCCGGTGAAACTGCAAGGAATCAAGAAGCATCAAGGCAAGCTCTAGGCTCTACAAGAAGACGAGGCAGGATCCGCCGAGGAGGGTGGACTCGTCGAAGGTACTCTTATTATATATGATAAATCAACTTTTGTTCTTTTTGATACTGGTGCCACTCATTCTTATATTTCTCAGAGATTTACGAAGTCTTTAGCTATGAAGCCAGTTTTGATGAATTCTCCATTAGAGATTTCGACCCCTATTGGTTCTGGATCAGCAATTAAGTATTTATATCCTTCTAGTAAGGTCATGATCAATGAACAAAACCTGCCAGCTGATTTAGTTTGTATGGACATGAAGGATTATGATGTAATCCTAGGAGCAGATTGGTTGGCTAAGTATGAGGCCAATGTTTAAGGTAGATATAGTTCTGTGTCTTTCACTGGACACCGTGGACTTTCTTTTATAGGAATTAGACACCATAAGTTTGTTCCACTTATTTCGGCTCTTCGATATGATAAGCAGATGAGGAGAGGATGTAAGGCTTTTCTAGCCTTTGTTTTTGTGACCCCTGAGTAGAAGATTGAGATTGAGGACTTTTCTGTCGTCCGAGATTTTCCAGATGTCTTTCCTGAGGAACTGCCAGGACTTCCTCCTAAAAGGGAAGTTATCTTTTCTGTTGATCTAATTCATGGTGTGACTCCTATTTCCAAAGCTCCTTATCGTATGTCTCCTACGGAGCTAAGAGAACTAAAGCAGCAGTTGATGGAATTGCTTGAGAAAGAGTTCATTTGTCCAAGTACTTCCCCGTGGGGAGCCCCTGTATTATTCGTCCGGAAGATGGACGGTTCGATGAGGTTGTGCATCGATTATCGGCAATTGAACCAATTGACTATCAAGAACAAATATCCATTGCCAAGGATTGATGAGTTATTTGATCAGATAGCAGGTGCTCAGTATTTCTCTAAGATCGACCTTCGATCTAGATATCATCAGTTACGAATTAAGGAAGTGGATATCTATAAAACAGCCTTCCACAGTAGGTATGGGCATTTCAAATTTGTAGTAATGCCTTTTGGGCTAATGAATGCACCTGCAGCTTTCATGCAGCTGATGAACGATGTGTTTCGGCCGTATCTTGATCAATGGGTCGTGGTGTTCATTGTTGACATCCTGATTTATTCTAAGAGTGAGGAGGAGCATGCTGAACATTTGAGGATGGCATTGCAACTATTGAGAGATCATCAGTTATATGTCAAGTTTAGCAAGTGTGATTTCTAGCTGCAAGAGGTGTCCTTTCTAGGGCATATCATCACAAAAGAATGTGTTTCTGTTGATCCTTCGAAGGTAGAGATAGTAAAGAATTGGGATAAGCCTACTAATGTGCCTGAAGTGAGAAGTTTCCTAGGCCTAGCAGGTTACTATCGGAGGTTTATTCAAGATTTCTCCAAGATTGCGGTACCTCTGACAAAATTAACCCGTAAGGAGATCAAATTTGATTGGTCAGAAGATTGCGAGCGAAGCTTTCAGACCTTGAAGGAATGTTTGACTACTGCACCTGTTTTGGCTTTACCTTCTGGAGAAGGAGGTTTTGTTGTATACACTGATGCTTCGGGTATTGGTTTAGGGTGTGTACTCATGCAGCTCGGGAAAGTGATAGCCTATTCTTGTAGGCAGTTGAGGAAGCATGAAGAGAATTATTCTATTCATGATTTGGAGCTAGCAGCTTTGGTGTTCGCCTTGAAGTTATAGATGCACTACTTGTATGAAGACGCATTTATGGTGTTTTCAGATCATAAGAGTTGGAAATACTTGTTTTCTTAGAAGGAACTCAATATGAGGCAGCGAAGATGGCTGGAGTATTTGAAGGACTTCGATTTCTCCATTGAGTATCATCCTAGAAAAGGTAATGTTGTGGCAGATGTCCTAAGCCGCAAGCCTATAGCTAAGTTGTCAAGCCTCATGTTACAATAATGGAAATTTCTGGAGCAGTTAGCTAGTTTAGATCTTAATGTTGACAAGGACCGGGTTATGATTGCTCAGATTCAACTTAAGCCCAAATTATTGATGGAAATCAAGTCTCTGCAAGATGATGACCCAGAGTTGGTAGAGATTAAGGGAAGCTTGAGTAACAGACCTGACTTCATGATTACTAATGATGGAAGATTGTTATTTCAGTGAGGAACTTGTGTACCTGATGTAGCTGAGGTAAAGAGTAAGATCCTCGAGGAAGCTCATAGATCCAGATACACCATTCATTCTGGAGGTACTAAGATGTTTAAGGATTTGAAAAGATCTTTTTGGTGGCCGAATATGAAAAGGGAAGTTGCGGACTTCGTAAGTAGATCTTTGGTTTGTTAGCAAGTCAAGGCCAGGACCGACCGCACATCTATAACAGAATGGATTAATTATCATTATAGCATGTTATGTTAGTGGTAAATGGCAAGTTAGCAACACACCTAATAAACTGTAATTCATGACAGTAAATAATTCTTGCTGATTTATTTAATTTGAGCTTGATCTTGATTCATCTTTCCAATGAATGTCAATCTTAATTGTGAATCATTTATAATTGAAATGGCTATTAGGTTTATACTTGTTATAACCTTATACCTGAACCGTAAATCTTGAACCATTATGATCCCCTAGAATTGAACTTGGACTCAATCGAACCGCTGTGATATGAGTCATAGTCCGAATTGGACTAACAGAGACATGCGCGGCCGTTAGTGGACCGCATATCTCCCTGAACGGCCCTGTGGATACCGTTCATCCCTAGCTAATGCCATCTATTTTTGGCCAATTATCCTTGATCCATCTTCGGCCAATGCCTGATTTGATCAGCCCAGTAGACCCTAGCCCGACCAGCAGACAGTGGGCTGGACTCTGGTGCAGTACCACCCTGCCTATGGCAGCCCGGGAGCCCACTTGGGTGAATTTCTAGATTATTGTTAGGCCCTATGTTGTGCGAACAGTAATGGACCGTACATCTTATCAAGCTGCCCTTAATGGACCGTTCAATTAATGAGCGGCGCTATCAGGACCGCATATCCTGTCTTCGATTTCCTAAACTTTTGGCCTTGTGCGGCCCAATACTTACCGTTCATGCTGGAGAGCGGCCCTTAACCAGCCGTTCGACCCAGCCCAGTTCCTGTTTAGTGCGGACCTGAGTCGACCGCACAAGTGCTTGAGCGGTCCATTAGTGACCGTACATCATCCAGAGACTAGTTTTCTCCGTGTTTCACGGTTTTGAATCCAAGAACATGATGGTTCTTGATAACTTGAACTCCTGGACAGAAATTCTGGACAGTATCTCTTCATCTTAGCCTTGGGATGTTCCGAGGTAAGTTTGTACTTGATTGTAATTGGCCATTTTAACTTGATTAAAGTCTAGAAGGAACTTGGGATCTAGGATCCAATAAATCAATGCCAACGCATGATAGGGGCCCGGTCTGGTCCTGAGGAGAGCACCCGAAAAGTACTTGTGCCCATGGGAGTTTGTAATGACATGGTGAGGCATTGCACCGAGTGCATGACTAGTGTGATGTCTATGACAATGATCTCTTAATCTCTTACTTGAATCGTGTTCGACTTGCTTATATTCGTGCTTGTTGGTCAATTTCCTACAATTTCCTATTATTTATATTGTTCACAAACTTGCAATTCTTGTAGTTATATCATCCTGCCATATTGTTATTCCATTTCGTTCTTTGGCACTTTCTTTATGTCATTTCATTCGATCGTCTTTTCTTTTCTTTCCGTTTCATATAAACATGTAATTAATTGGTAAATTACTTACACTTGTCTGTTGTTACCTACTGAGCGTTCGCTCACATAGTTGTTTCCCCCTTTCCAGGCAGCTCAGGTGAAGATTCACAGATGGATGGGAATGGGCTAGAGTGATGACTTGGAGTGTATCAGTTGATAGATGTTGAGATTGTTATAGTTGTTTTACATCTAGTTATGTCTTAGAGCCTGTGTTAGTTATTGTAATGAAGTCAAGTAGAGGTTATGCTTGATTATGTTTAAGTCGGTTTGATGGTTATTGTAATAAATTTGGAGTTATTTCTACTGGTGACGTTATGTTAATTCTTAGCTTAGCATGTTATCATTACTAGCATTTTCTACTGCCAATCCCAATATTCCGCGTCGGGGCGTGACAGTTTGGTGGTATCAGAGCCTAGGTTTTCTAATATTCCTAGGTTCTCTAAGTTCTAGGATCCTAAGTGATATCATAGGACCTATAGCCTTGTTATAGGTCTAAGGACCCAACCTGGTGAGATTTGGGTAGAAGACTTGGGTTGAGTTAATAATCTAATTGCACAATTATCCATTCTTAAAAGAACCTAACATAACCTATTCCACGTGTAGGCTTTTGCAATGGCAGGAGAACGAGTGGAATGGAGGAACTTTCAGCGTACGGTTCAAGGACTTACTCAGGCCTTGCAACAAGTGGCCCAATGAGGAGCTGCAAACCATGGCACTGGCGACCTCTATCGGAACTTTCGTGGGATGAATCCCCCGCGATTTGGCGGCTCGACTGACCCTGATGAAGCCGAGCACTGGCTTGAAGAGATAGGGAGAATTTTTGAAGTGATGCAATGTAGCAATCAAGAACATGTCCTCTTGTCGACCTTTCAACTTGAACGTGATGCGACGACATGGTGGGACGCAGTGAAGGCTACCCTTGGTGATAGACAAGTCACATGGGAAGAATTCGAGGAATTCTTCATTGGTAAATATATTTCTGATAGAGTGCAAGAGATGAACGCGGCTGAGTTTGCTGCTTTGAAACAACGAAATCTATCTGTAGCTGAATATGAAGCTTAGTTCTCTTGGTTATCTCGTTATGCTACTCACTTGATATCTACCGAGAAGATGAAGGCTAAGCGCTTTCTTAATGGGCTGAAGCTGCATTTATATCAAGCAGTTGGCATCGATGGAAATTCAAACTTATTCCGAGATGGTGAGAAAGGCTCAAGTATTGGAAGATACTTTAGAAATGACGGAGAGAATCCGTGGAAAGAATGTTAAGAAAGAACAACACCATACTGGTTCTGGGAGTATCAAGCCCGGTCATGGCGGGAAGAGGCCCATTTGCGGGCCTGGTTCATGGAAGGGCAAGATGCCGAAGATTGAAGACAAGAAGTCTGGCCCTATTGATCCATTCAAGGGCGTCTGCAAGTATTGTGACCGTCCAGGTCATAAGATGGAGGAGTGCTGGCGCAAGTTGGGCGCCTGTTTACGTTGTAGCAGTAGGGACCACCGTATTCCCAAGTGTCCTCTTTTATCTAGGCAAGCTATCCCGGTGAAACTGCAAGGAATCAAGAAGCATCAAGGCAAGCTCTAGGCTCTACAAGAAGACGAGGCAGGATCCGCCGAGGAGGGTGGACTCGTCGAAGGTACTCTTATTATATATGATAAATCAACTTTTGTTCTTTTTGATACTGGTGCCACTCATTCTTATATTTCTCAGAGATTTACGAAGTCTTTAGCTATGAAGCTAGTTTTGATGAATTCTCCATTAGAGATTTCGACCCCTATTGGTTCTGGATTAGCAATTAAGTATTTATATCCTTCTAGTAAGGTCATGATCAATGAACAAAACCTGCTAGCTGAATTAGTTTGTATGGACATGAAGGATTATGATGTAATCCTAGGAGCAGATTGGTTGGCTAAGTATGAGGCCAATGTTTAAGGTAGATATAGTTCTGTGTCTTTCACTGGACACCCTGGACTTTCTTTTATAGGAATTAGACACCATAAGTTTGTTCCACTTATTTCGGCTCTTCGATATGATAAGCAGATGAGGAGAGGATGTAAGGCTTTTCTAGCCTTTGTTTTTGTGACCCCTGAGTAGAAGATTGAGATTGAGGACTTTTCTGTCGTCCGAGATTTTCCAGATGTCTTTCCTGAGGAACTGCCAGGACTTCCTCCTAAAAGGGAAGTTATCTTTTCTGTTGATCTAATTCGTGGTGTGACTCCTATTTCCAAAGCTCCTTATCGTATGTCTCCTACGGAGCTAAGAGAACTAAAGCAGCAGTTGATGGAATTGCTTGAGAAAGAGTTCATTTGTCCAAGTACTTCCCCGTGGGGAGCCCCTGTATTATTCGTCCGGAAGATGGACGGTTCGATGAGGTTGTGCATCGATTATCGGCAATTGAACCAATTGACTATCAAGAACAAATATCCATTGCCAAGGATTGATGAGTTATTTGATCAGATAGCAGGAGCTCAGTATTTCTCTAAGATCGACCTTCGATCTAGATATCATCAGTTACGAATTAAGGAAGTGGATATCTATAAAACAGCCTTACACAGCAGGTATGGGCATTTCAAATTTGTAGTAATGCCTTTTGGGCTAATGAATGCACCTGCAGCTTTCATGCAGCTGATGAACGATGTGTTTCGGCCGTATCTTGATCAATGGGTCGTGGTGTTCATTGTTGACATCCTGATTTATTCTAAGAGTGAGGAGGAGCATGCTGAACATTTGAGGATGGCATTGCAACTATTGAGAGATCATCAGTTATATGTCAAGTTTAGTAAGTGTGATTTCTAGCTGCAAGAGGTGTCCTTTCTAGGGCATATCATCACAAAAGAATGTGTTTCTGTTGATCCTTCGAAGGTAGAGATAGTAAAGAATTGGGATAAGCCTACTAATGTGCCTGAAGTGAGAAGTTTCCTAGGCCTAGCAGGTTACTATCGGAGGTTTATTCAAGATTTCTCCAAGATTGCGGTACCTCTGACAAAATTAACCCGTAAGGAGATCAAATTTGATTGGTCAGAAGATTGCGAGCGAAGCTTTCAGACCTTGAAGGAATGTTTGACTACTGCACCTGTTTTGGCTTTACCTTCTGGAGAAGGAGGTTTTGTTGTATACACTGATGCTTCGGGTATTGGTTTAGGGTGTGTACTCATGCAGCTCGGGAAAGTGATAGCCTATTCTTGTAGGCAGTTGAGGAAGCATGAAGAGAATTATTCTGTTCATGATTTGGAGCTAGCAGCTTTGGTGTTCGCCTTGAAGATATAGATGCACTACTTGTATGGAGACGCATTTATGGTGTTTTCAGATCATAAGAGTTGGAAATACTTGTTTTCTTAGAAGGAACTCAATATGAGGCAGCGAAGATGGCTGGAGTATTTGAAGTACTTCGATTTCTCCATTGAGTATCATCCTAGAAAAGGTAATGTTGTGGCAGATGTCCTAAGCCGTAAGCCTATAGCTAAGTTGTCAAGCCTCATGTTACAATAATGGAAATTTCTGGAGCAGTTAGCTAGTTTAGATCTTAATGTTGACAAGGACCGGGTTATGATTGCTCAGATTCAACTTAAGCCCGAATTATTGATGGAAATCAAGTCTCTGCAAGATGATGACCCAGAGTTGGTAGAGATTAAGGGAAGCTTGAGTAACAGACCTGACTTCATGATTACTGATGATGGAAGATTGTTATTTCAGTGAGGAACTTGTGTACCTGATGTAGCTGAGGTAAAGAGTAAGATCCTCGAGGAAGCTCATAGATCCAGATACACCATTCATCCTGGAGGTACTAAGATGTTTAAGGATTTGAAAAGATCTTTTTGGTGGCCGAATATGAAAAGGGAAGTTGCGGACTTCGTAAGTAGATCTTTGGTTTGTTAGCAAGTCAAGGCCAGGACCGACCGCACATCTATAACAGAATGGATTAATTATCATTATAGCATGTTATGTTAGTGGTAAATGGCAAGTTAGCAACACACCTAATAAACTGTAATTCATGACAGTAAATAATTCTTGCTAATTTATTTAATTTGAGCTTGATCTTGATTCATCTTTCCAATGAATGTCAATCTTAATTGTGAATCATTTATAATTAAAATGGCTATTAGGTTTATACTTGTTATAACCTTATACCTGAACCGTAAATCTGGAACCATTATTATCCCCTAGAATTGAACTTGGACTCAATCGAACCGCTGTGATATGAGTCATAGTCCGAATTGGACTAACAGAGACATGCGCGGCCGTTAGTGGACCGCATACCTCCCTGAACGGCCCTGTGGATATCGTTCATCCCTAGCTAATGCCAATTAGTTTTGGCCAATTATCCTTGATCCATCTTCGGCCAATTCTTGATTTGATCAGCCCAGTAGACCCTAGGCCAACCAGCAGACAGTGGGCTGGACTCTGGTGCAGTTCCACCCTGCCTATGGCAGCCCTGGAGCCTAATTGGGCAAATTTTTAGATTATTGTTAGGCCCTGTGTTGTGCGGATAGTAATGGACCGTACATCTTATCAGGCGGCCGTTAATGTACCGTTCAATTAATGAGTGGCTCTGTCAGGACCGCATATCTTGCCTTCGATTTCCTAAACTTCTGGCCTTGTGCGGCCCAATACTTACCGTTCATGCTGGAGAGCGGCCCTTAACCAGCCGTTCGACCTAGCCCAGTTCCTATTTAGTGCGGCCCTGAGTCAATCGCACAAGTGCTTGAGCGGTCCATTAGTGACCGTACATCATCCAGAGACTAGTTTTCTCCGTGTTTCACAGTTTTGAATCCAAGAACATGATGGTTCTTGATAACTTGAACTCCTGGACAGTATCTCTTCAACTTAGCCTTGGGATGTTCCGAGATAAGTTTGTACTTGATTGTAATTGGCCATTTTAACTTGATTAAAGTCTAGATGGAACTTGGGATCTTGGATCCAATAAATCAATGCCAACGCATCATATGGGCCCGGTCTGGTCTTGGGGAGAGTGCCCGAAAAGTACTTGTGTCCATGGGAGTTTGTAATGTCATGGTGAGGCATTGCACCAAGTGCATGACTAGCATGATGTCTATGACAACGATCTCTTAATCTCTTACTTGAATCGTGTTTGACTTGGTTATATTCTTGCTTGTTGGCCAATTTCCTACAATTTCCTGTTATTTACATTGTTCACAAAGTTGCAATTCTTGTAGTTTTATCATCCTGTATTGTTATTCCATTTCGTTCTTTAGCACTTTCTTTATGTCGTTTCATCCGATCGTCCTTTCTTTTCTTTCCGTTTCATATAAACATGTAATTCATTGGTTAATTAACTTGCCCGTTGTTACCTACTGAGCGTTCGCTCACATAGTTGTTTCCCCCTTTCCAGGCAGCTCAGGTGAAGATTCACAGATGGATGGGAATGGGCCAGAGTGATTACTTGGAGTGTATCAGTTGATAGATGTTGAGATTGTTATAGTTGTTTTACATCTAGTTATGCCTTAGAGCTTATGTTAGTTATTGTAACGGAGTCAAGTAGAGGTTATGATGCGGGACGGATGACGACCGGGCTAAGACCTACGACGGACTCGAAGTGCGGCCAGCACTAGCATACTAAGGCAAGCCGGGCGGCTGACCACCGTGGTATTCTCCGGGTGGAGACGTCTCTCAACAGCGACTCTCTTGAGCCCGACGATCGTCCCTTGCGAGAGAAACGTGGGGATCGCGGCGATTAAGAAACCACCGTCGTCTAGGGTGCTAATTCGCGCTCGATGCTCAATTGGAGCTATGGAACGGGCGCTCACAACTCACAAACGCGGTGAATTTGAAACTAGCTATCGGCCCTATTCTCACAAACGCAGCAATATAGAAAGCATACTAAACAGCAAATGTAAGGATCGGAACGAGCACGTACCTCCACGACTAGTCGTGGGGAAGAATTCCCGGCCGATTTTCGAACAACCCCAATACACACAAGATTAACTTTACAAGTTCAGAAGCTTGGCCCACTCCACACAGGGAGGTATCGGGCTACAATCAATAACTTTGGGGTTGCTAGAACCCGGGTTGACGGGCCACACTCGCAGGAGGCGAGGAACGCGTGCCGGAGCCGCTCGGGTACGCCGACGGAAAGCCGACCCGGTTCTGCCCGCGCTGGTCACCCTGCGCAGCAAGCTTGCGGAGGCTAGTACGGCTGGATCCGATGCCCGATCGGAGCGCCGTTTGTTGGAGAATGTCAGCGACTGGATGTAGTATCTTCACTCTGAAGATCACGAACAGATGTTTTTAGATCTGGGCGCAGTGATGAATCTTCTGAGGTTCTGGTTTTGTGCTCACAGAACTGCACAGAAACACGGTAAAATGTTGGGAAAATGGTTTCCGATGTCGGATTGGGGCGTTCCTTATGGGAGGTGGTAGACAACGTCTAGAGGAAGAAATACTCTGAAGATCCTTCACACGGATCTTGGCCGGATGAAGCGGGGCAGGCTCTGAAAGTTGATTCTAGTTCTCCGCCGGGCCTGCTCAGACCAGCCCGCGCGATCCCACGAGAACTGTCGTCACGATCAGCACCGGTCACGGATCGAGGCGAAACCAGTGGCAACACGAAGAGGACTTGAAATACTACGATTTATTTTCAGGAACCAACTTTAGAGGGCATCAGGGTTGGGCTGGAGAATTCAATACACAGTCACCTTTAGATCTGGGCAGCAATCTGGAACCGATCTGCACGCCTCCACGAGAAAAATCGCCACCGTTACTCACAAACTCCGATCGATGCGAAACCAGCGCTGAAAGTTTGCTAACTTGCAGAGGTATCACAAAAAAGTTTTGTGGAAGAAGAAAATAAGAGGAAGGGAGGGATACGTGGTCGAGTCACATGACCTAGTTTTGTCCAGTCACAGGACAGCACAATGGGAGTCACACCCAAGAACACACTAAGAGAATCACTCTCTAATGAACTTTTCTTTCAACAAAACTTCATTCTATTTTCCATAAACACTATACATGCCCTTATATAGGGAAATGGAAGGGGTAGGGGGGAGGGGAGATCGATGGAGCAAGGGGAGAGGGATGGTGGCTGCGCCCCCTTTTGATTGTGATGGGAGGGGAGACCAAGAAAGGGGAGGGGAAGCTTCCTCCCTTTGAAATTCAAAGGTAGGTGGCAGCCATATATAGTAGGCTAGCAGCCATTAGATCTTGACCAGCAGCCATCTATTAATCCATGTTGTGAATGGAGGTGGAAGAAGCTTAAAAAAAACACAATTCCTAGCCTAATAAGCCAAAAGAGGTGGCGCCCCAATCTTGGGCCTTGAATGGGCCACATGTGGCCATGGCTTAACCAAGCCCATTCCAACCTAGATGGCTTAAGTCCAAATGTGGCCATGGCTTAACCAAGCCCATGAATGAAGAGAGCCCACTCTAGATTATCCAATCTAGAGAACCCATGTAGGAAGGAAGCCCATATGGCTTATGGATCCATTACAAATGGATCAAGGCCATTTCTACTTATGGAATGCTTAAGGGGCTTTAACAATTTGGCCCTTTAGGAGCCTTACAACCAGCCCATTAGCAAATTACACATACAATAACAATTACAAGCCCAATTCAATGCCGAAAAAGGTCCAAATTCAAGCCAAATTATCCCCATTTTGAAGATAAGCCGATGTAGTCCACTTGGCGCTCCGCGTATGGCACCGTCGGTTCGCCGACGTGTCACATGATCGCCCTGGTGTCCGCACCAATTCTCCCCGGGTGGAAGGAACTCGACCCTGTCGAGTAAGGGTCCCGAAGCTTGCGCTCTCCACATGTGATCAAGGTGTTTGGTCATCGTGGGGCATCCTCATCAACACACTAGGACGTGTGGGTATGCGCCGTTCCTTGTGGTGATCACCTGCTCATCCAGTATACAATCTATATGCATGCGTTGAGGCTGGAAGAGGTGGACTCTCGGGTGAGGGTCACTCCAAATAGAAAGATAAAGCTCGAAACTCACTAGGGATCACCGCGGGTTCCAATATGCTACCAGAGGAAACATGGAACGTTGAATTGACACCATTGTCGTTCGGTAGTTCAATATCGTACGCTTTCGGACCCACTTGTTTCTTAACCCGGAAAGGGTGGGGATCGTGGACTTAGAGTGGCTTTCGGTCTCTGGGCGAAAACCTGTCAGGTATGACCCTGATCTAGATGTACTCTCCCTTTGAATCCACGGATATGTAGCATGCATTGGCTACCTCCTTATGCATGCTTTGACTGGCCTTTTATTGACACGACTTAATGATGTTAGGGTGCTAGGCCCGGATACAGAGGGGGGGGGTTGAATGTATCCTTCTATGTATGATGGCCAAATAAAAACTTGGATGCTAGAGATAGACACAGAATAGAACCAATTCGATTCAGCTCAAATACAAACACTTGGAGCGTGCCTATTCAAGCATCTAGCGGAAGCAAATCAAGCAATCTGATGAACCAATTGAAAATCCTTTTAAACAAAAGAGCAAATATGTAACTGGCGCCCAAATAACCAACTAGCGGAAGCAGCACAAATGAGAATAAGAAATCTCAAGACAATCTGTGAAGGGTGGTAGGAGATATGGAAGAACACACTACAAGCAAACCACTGCTCAATGATTTTAAGGTGGTTCGGTCCTCCAGACCTACATCCACCCCTCACTCCCAACCGGAGTGAGGCTTCACTAGCAAATGCTAGAACCAAGCAGACTCAGTCTGCAAACAGTTGCTGCCACACAGCTTGACCAGGGGAACAGCCTCCCCTCTTCCTCCAAGCCAGAGGGACACCCCAAGTGACTCCCAGCCATATGGAAACCAGAGACCGAAGTCTCTCTTCTTCCAGAGCAGGAGGGAACCAACCAGTGACTTCCAGTCACCAGCAAACCAGAGGTCGAACACCTCTCTTCCACCC
This sequence comes from Amorphophallus konjac, assembly GCA_022559845.1. Classification (NCBI taxonomy): domain Eukaryota; kingdom Viridiplantae; phylum Streptophyta; class Magnoliopsida; order Alismatales; family Araceae; genus Amorphophallus; species Amorphophallus konjac. The sequence goes on along the minus strand of CM040121.1, from coordinate 426,393,168 downwards.
AACCGGAGGGACCCCTGGACTTGCAACCCACAAGCCCAGAACCGGAGACAAGTCTCCCTTCTCCTGAATCCACAGGAGGAACCCGATCCCCAGCAGGGCAATCGGAAGAACAAGATAACCAAATGAAAATGGAGAAACAAAAACACGAAATGAAAATAACTTCAGCAAACAGAAAGCTGAAAGATGAAATGCACAATATGGCTCTCAATAGAGCTGACTGGCCTGGATCTGATCCATGGTCCAGTGAAGATAGATCTTCAGATGAAGCTTCCTATCTCTCGTTCTCTCTTCTTCTTTCTCTTCCTTTTCTTCTCTGCTTCCTTCTCTCACTCGCGAGCTCTCTCTCTTTCTCTTTTTACTTCTGCTGCTTCTCTCACTCTGCCACTCTTCTTTTTCTTCTTCTACTCTATTCTCTGTATCGTGGAGGCACTCTCTGCTCTTCTATTTCTCGACTTCTCTCTTCTATCTCTTCTTCTTTCTTTTCCTTCTTTTTCTCTTTTTCTGGATCGAAGGGCTTTCTGCTCTTCAGGCTTCTGCTTCGATCAACCTTCATCTGAAGACGAAGGCTCCATTATATACCAACAGCAGCAGCAGGGCGCGTATGGCTTCCACAGTTCCCGCCCTAAGAATTCGGACCACGTGGCAGCATCCAGCAGGCTGTCAGAACACATGTCCTCATCTGAGCACTCTCCTTATCCTCGGATCACGTTCCCAGCACCAGTACGCTCAGCAACTGGAGTTAGATGGCGTCAACTCACTTGCTCCAAAGAGTTGACGCAGCCATCAGAGATCTTCAACCTTTTTAACCGCTGCGTCGACTCCATCAGCCTGCTGCATTGACGCAACGGTATCGGCAGTCCAGTGATCAAGTCTTCAACAGATGGGCGTGCTGCGTCGACGTTATCAGCATGTTGCGTTGATGCATTGAAGACATGTACATTTGTATACTGGCGTCTCTTAAGCCGCTGCGTCGACGCTGCTTGTTGATGGCGTTGACGTAGTGGAAGATATCGTGAAAGCTTCGTCGCTTGTAAGAGTCTCTGCTTCTTTAACTGCTGCGTCGACGCTGCTTGCTTGTGGCGTTAACGCAATAGAAGACATCGTGAAAGCTTCGTCTACTGATGCGTGGACGCTTTAAGCTTCAGGCGTCGACCCTGTTCCCTTCAGCAACAATAATGAAGTGTATAGACTTAGTGTTAACGTGAAGCATTGTATAGACTTCAGAGATCAATATAGCAAGTGTGTACAGAGTGAGGGAGTGTATAGACTTAGCAGTCTAGGCCTCTAACAACGAGTGTATAGACTTGCAACTCTTCATGAGATCTCAGTGTATAGACTCAACCAATGTATATAGTTGAAGATCTAACAATCGAGTGTATAGAGTTAGTTATATGAGCATGCATTGTATAGACTTCACACATGAAGACATCCGCTGTTCAGACTTGAATAACATTCAGCAATGCATGGACTTAGGCGTTCTGTTCAAAACAAAACCAATGTACAGACTTCATGCTGTACAGACTTGATGTTGATCAATAGACCTTTGAACATCAGCACAAGGCGTCAACGCTTCCATCGTGCAGCGTAGCCTCAGCTCCTCAAACGAGATGCTCACGCCCTTGGCAACTGGCCAATGCGTCAACGCATCCAGTGTCAGCGTCGACGCAGTGAACAAGTCAGGTGATGAACAATGCATGCACTAGCTTTACTAATGTGTAGACTTCATGAGATGCAATGCAAACTCTGTACAGACTTTACTCAATGTATGGACTTCACATAAGAAGCCAACAGCTGTACAGACTTAGTCAACCTTCAACTCACTGCGATATACAGACTCTGAGGGACAATAGCCAATGTATGGACTTGCTCAGCTCAAGGCCAGTGTATGGACTTGATGAGACACTCATGAGTGTGTAGACTTAGAGTGAAGCATATAGTGTAACACTGCAACAGACTGTATAGACTTTGAATGCAATGTATGGACTTTGCATGAGACGCTGGCCAAGACGATGGATGCAACAGTGCAATGTCTAGACATGAAGAATGTGAGACGATGGCTAAGAGACTGCACAATCGGATGTATAGACTTTCGTTACTGTAGCAACGTGTAGACTTTGCCTTAGACGCTAAGTGAGACGCTCAATGTACACACTTAACCATCTCAAAGGCAAATCGAGTGTACAGACTCTGAGTCCAAACCCAACGGCTGTACAGACTTAGAAAGTGAAGACTGATGTACAGACTTCATTAATCAAAGCATGAATGAGACGCTGTACAGACTTAGCCTAGGACAATGTATAGACTCAATCAAATGAAGAAACACATGATGCAATGTGTGGACTTGGTGACACATGCAAACAGATGAGTGTACAGACTACGCCAGCAAGCTACATGATGTGTAGACTTAGAAGTGTCTGCAGCTGTGCAATGTGCAACCAGTGTATGGACTTGTCGTGCCTACACAGGGCGTTGTACACACTTGCTGCCTGATGCAAATGTGCAGATTCTATTAATGCTGTTGGCCCAGACTAGAGATGGCGGACAAGAAGGGGGGTTGAATTGTCCCCTTGCCGAGATGGCGGTTTTAAAAAAACTTTCTGAATTGATCACAGTGGAATTAAAAATCAACTACTTGAGTAGCCTTAACACATATGAGATTCAAAAGGTTCTCTCAATCTTTCCGATCTCACTCGTGATAACAATGCAAACGTTAGATAAAATTATGCCTAGCACGGATAACAGAAGTAGCAGTGTGCAGTGGTGTAGTGAGTAAAAATCTATTAAACTAACCTGTGAGGGGAGATAGAGGAGAGAGACAATCGCACAGGCATTCACAAAGGGCACAAAGATTTTTAGGTGGTTCGGGACCACGAAGGCTCCCTACGTCCACCCCTCACCCAACCGGGTGAGGCTTCACTACACGCTACGAAAGTAGCAACACGGGGATGAACCCCAACCACACACACACACACGCTGCTTCCGCAGCAATATCCACACACGGGGAAAATCCCCCAACAAGCTGCCACTGCAGCACACACACCCACACACAAAATCGGGGAACTCGCCCCGGACACTGAAAACCACACGGAGTCGCAGCTCCGTCAACACACAACAATCCACAGGGAAACTTTCCCACAATAATGCCCAGCACACGGAGACGCAGCTCCGTACACGATCCACAAGGGACCAACAATCACACACACACAAGCCGCAATGCCGGCGGCACAATAACTCCACAACCGTTCACCGACGGTTCACACACTCACAGACATGATGTTTAGAAACGAAGGATATGATCAATACAACTTTAGAAACCTAAAGAGATTGACTCCATTAACCACAAAAAGGATGTAGAAAGAAATTCCTATCGAAGAACAAGAGCTATAGAAGATCTTCTCTTTGCCACGGGTCGGAGGGTAGCCGGATGATGACGTTGAGAGTGTCCTCTTGATCCCCTTGATGATCCGCTCCTTTTCTTCTTCTTCCACGAGCTCCAAATGTCGAGGGATGTAGATCGAATCTAGCGTTGAAGCTTCCTTGAGCTCTCTTCTTTCTCTCCTACAACAAATAGAACAAGGTTAGCCAACGGAGATAGTTAAAACCCCAAATTCGTATGTTATATATACAAGAGGGATGAGTTGTGCAAAAGACCACAATACCCATGCAAAACCCTAGCAAAACCACCCCAATATGTTCATTAATAACCCAAGGGTCTTAGTTTAAAATTTCAGCCCAATCGGAGGTCATTTGGATGGGTTTCGGCAATTTACGGAAAAGCCGCGCGTTGCTGCGAACAGGGGGGGTCGACCCACTTTGGAGGGGGATCGACCCATCTACTCCCAGAAGCTAATTTTTAGCATGTTTTACAGGGGGGTCGACCCACTTTGTGAGGGGGGTCGACCCACTTTCAGACAGGGTGCTGAAAACACCCTGTTTAGCCCAGGGGACGACCCATTAAGCATGGGGGGTCGACCCACTGACCTAGGAACATGATAAAAAGGTTTCTAAACCAATTCTAATGTTCTAAGCATGTAACCCAATGTAATCAATCATGAATTAAAAATATTTGGATCATGCATCAACATTTGGAACTCGTTTTGAGTCCAAGACCCAAAGGACATGAATTATGATTATGAAAGCATTGGTATGAGGCACATAAATATTTGATCACACTTTCAACTCAAGAACTTTCTCAAGAACATGCATAATTCACTTGGTAAAGTAACACCAAATCCAATCAAATATTGCATGAAAGAATAGAACTCAACATGAGCATGATGGAATATGAACTACAATTATCAAATTGACAATTTGGAAGCCAATTAACCCCAAAGCCATGAAGCATGAAGTGAGCCTAATCTCCCCACATGGAAACCTATCATAAGAGGGTTCTTACCTCGATTTTCAAGATATGTGGGCAGATCAAAACCTGCACTATCAAGTAACCCAATTTTATGAGTGATAATCCAATATAGCTCAGAAACACATTTTCAACCTAAATCATTCCATCCACATTGTAATGCGACATATTTGAGCCTTGCATGCTTAAGAACCTCAATATCATTTTAATACACCTAAGAATCACTCAATGCATTTTATCATGTCTATGCTTATAAGTACATGGTCAATGCATATGAGAAGATTTGGTAGGTGCCATGAAGAACAAAGTCCAGTGCATAACTTGTTTAGCATAGACAAAGCAAGTTGATGCATAACTTGTTTAGAAAGCCAAGATGGTGCATGAGAATTCATTCTAAACCCGAATGGCATCAATTTATGTCCAACCAAAAATCATTCCTCTTCATTCAACATGTAAATCAAATGACTATGCATTGAAAACAAGATGTTAGCATCAAACACATCATTTTCACAATAAGAGCAAACTTCCCACTTGAAATGCAGTCAATATAAGTCAAGTGCATGAAAAAGGGTTTTTGACCCCAATCAAAACACTATGAATATGATCCACATTGTATATGCATGAAACTGAATGTATAGACTTGGAAACTTGAAGGCACAAGACAATGTATAGACTTGGTAGAAGGCCAACGTATAGACTTGGAAGATAGAAGCCCAATGTATAGACTTTGAACTATGAAGGCCAATGTATAGACTTGAAGTGTGAAGGCCAATGTATAGACTTGGATTGAAGAAGGCCAATGTATAGACTTGAAGTGTGAAGGCCAATGTATAGACTTGAAGTGTGAAGGCCAATGTATAGACTTGGTGGCCAAAGGCCAATGTATAGACTTGGAGGATAAAGGCCAATGTATGGACTTGGCTGATGAAGGCCAATGTACAGACTTGGCTGATGAAGGCCAATGTATAGACTTTGAAATATAAAGCCCAATGCAACAAAAAACCAATGCAATCCAATGCATGTCAATAATATGCATGAAGGCCTAGTCATCATTTTACCAATGAAAAACATCATGTATGAAATACATCAAGAGACCAAGGTCAATGCATATGACCCAAGGTCTAAGAATTTGAACCAATCATCAAAAGTGAGGTTGACTTCACAAAGCACATTTTCCATCTAAAGAAGTTATCCACCAAGCATCCAAACCTGCAAAATAAGATATTGCGACATAAGCTCCAAAGTGATCAATGAGTATTTTTCACAATACTTACATATAATATATAGTTATCATCAAAACCATTGTCAAAGACAACGAGGGGACGCACATAACCCAACAATCTCCCCCTTTTTGATGATGACAATATATTGTGACAATGTTAAAGTTCTCTCCCCCTTTGTCATTAGCAAAAAAAATGGGGGACTGAGGGAATACACCTACCATGAGAGAAAGGTGTGTAAACTGAGAAGCAATCAAAAGTGTGGAATTTGATGTGCAATCAGGAGACGTGTGAAATAATTGCAAAGGCTCAATTTTCATAAATTTTTGCTATATGTTTAACAAAATATGCACAAGTGGCATAAGGTAACTATATGCAAAATCTGAAAATTGAGTTATGCACAGAGTGTATTGTGCTAGAAGAGCACATTATTCTTCCCCATTTGTCAAGAGCAACAACCAACCGACAATGGGTTATTGAACCTGTTATATACACGTATAACCTAAGGATGCATGTATGCAAATTTAAATGTGAAATGAAGTATGCAAGCAAGCAAACAAGCAAGCATGCATTGGAGTTAAGCACACAAACAGTACTATAGCTCCCCCTTAATGGGGTAAGGGGATAGCAAAAGAACAGTTCATTCAGAATCAAAATGTGAGATATGAACCATAATCAAAAAAGGTAGTGCATTCATATATGCAAGGTACTACATAAGCCATGATAAGAATAAATTCAAGATATACAATCATCACAAAAATACCCAATTGAAATTTATGTAAATGAGCAATGAACTTCAAGTTTATATGGATATTAGCAGAGTTTCTAGAAAACACTAGAGGGTTATTTCCTTCCTACACTTCCATTTTGATCCTCGACTATTGGTAGCTTCGCTCAACCCCTTTTTGTTTTTCTTTTATTAGATTTCACTGTTCGGCGCGAGTCACCTCATGTGTCTCAATGGGGTTTCCCGGCTTACTAGGATTCATCACAAAATGTGGATTTTGTTTCACCTTTCGACGCGAGTTTCCTCATTTATTTCAGTGGGGATTCCCGGCTACTCAGTTAGACATACCACTTATTTAAGCATGCGGGGTAGGCAGCTTTTTCCTCACGATTCTCTCAATTTCCATGTAGAAATTTGTTTCCCATGAAGTGTTAAAAAGAATTTCTAAAATCCTTATCAATCAAAGTCATATGCATCATTTTAGGAATAATGTATGGGTAATTGCTTTGGATGTAGAAGATGAATTTGTCTGTACACAGTTATGACTCCCCCTAAATGTATGCACAGTTGAAATGAATCATCCTCCTTTGTATATGTCACTATTCACAAATGATTAAAATCACTGCATTTTATATAGCAAGGAGGTGAGGTCTTAGAAGATTTGCAAGGAATTGTGTTCTAAAATTATATACATGCATTCAAGCAAGGATATAGCAAACTATTCAAACAAAGTGATTTTCGGTACGCGGTGGGGAACATAGGTCCGAAGACCACCATCACGCATAGTGAAAGCTTCCGGCTAGACATAATCCAACCTTCCACAAACACCATTTTATATACCGAAAAATCAAGACATTCAAGCACACAAGTATGAAGAATATGCAAATGATATGCATGAGTATGCATGATATGAGCATGTGGATGCGTATGTGAAATATGTATGCACATGCAAACTTATATTTACAAATGTGTACAGATGTATATGATATGTGCAGTGTAAAACATCCAAACCCAATTTTTATTTGCAAAAGCAAAGAATGTGAGTATGAAAAGCAAACTGAATATTTGTAGTATTAAGCATTCAAAACTAAGGTTATTCACAAGATTTGCAAAGAAGTGCATTTGGGCCTTTTAACAAGGGGACCCAAAGTTTCATTTTCAGATTTATCAAAGTGAACCTAAGTAAGGAAATTCTCAAAATCAAACTTTTTCATTCTCACCTTGAAGGTCCTTTATAAATTGACATCTTTTGACCTTAAGGTGCCCCTACAAAACAGATTCTCATTTTGGTGATTTGGGTACCCAAACCATCTTGGGTCCCGAGGGGTTAGTCCTGGCATGAACTAAAGATTTCCTATGTTTCTTGGCATGCCAATCATCATCCAATTTCATAATTGAACAGTCATCCATCAAATGACCATTCTGACCACAGTAAAAGCAGTGCAAGGAATTTCTTTTCATAAACCGATTTTCATCATTTTTCATTAGAGAACATGTATCCATTACAGTAATAACATGAAAAGTTATTCTTTACAGACCATGCATCATCATTTTCTTTTATGAAGCAGTTTTCAAAAGTATGACCATGTAGACCACAATAATAGCAATGATCATGGAAATTTTTCTTTGTGGGTTTTTCATGATCATGAGAGATTTCACACATTTCCATTCTTGATTTTAAAGCACGTTCATCGTCAGATTTCAAGATGGAACAATCATACATGTCGTGGCCAAGATTGCCACAGTAATAGCAAGAGACATTCATCCTTTTTCTTGATGCATGAGAGTGTTTAACAGAAGGAAGGTTTTCATGCCTACAAGACTTAACAAAAGTATTTTTCTCTTTTTGATTTTCATTATCATGCAAACACAAGGATTCATTCAAGCTCTTCATTTCGCTCTCACACAATGCAAGTTTTTCATTCAACAAAGAGTTGACAGTTTTAACACTTGCAATTTCTTGTTCCAACATATGAAGATTTTCAAGATTATCACTCATAACAACATGTTTTCCTTTTTCAAACATGCGAACTTTATTAACCAGAAGACCGTTTTGATCTTTCAATCTTTGAATCTCTGCAGCAAGTTTTTCATTTTGAAGTTTTTCAAATGAGTTTTCACTCATAGAGATATGTTCAAGTTCATTCATTTGAAAATTCACGTTTTCACCAACCATTCTACCAATGGTTTCATTGTTTTCAAATTTGTCATTCAAAGTTTTGAAGCTTTCTATTTCCTTTCTCAGTTCTTTCAACTTTTCAGAGTTGTCAGCATTCAATGTAGCTTTTCCTTTTTCCAAAAGAAGCAGTTTTTCAGATATAGCGAAATTTACCATTTTCAGTTTTTCATTGTCTTCTTCAATGAGTTGAAATTCTGAAATTTTATCCTGTAAGGATTTGTTTTCAGCTTTCAGAATTAAAATAATTTCTTCATGCACAGCAACATCATGCAACAAATTTTTATTCAAGTTCCTAAGCTCCGAGCATTCCTCACATGAAAGATCATCAACACATGTATTTTCAATGTGAGAGCATTTAGCACATGGAGGGTTAACATATGAATGATCATTAAGTTTCTTTTTCATTTTTCTGTTCTCAGATTTTAAAACTTTGTATCTATCAGCAAGCTCATCATACGCCTCCATTAGTTCACTAAAACTTAATTCATCATCTTCATCAGAGTCAGAATTAGAGTTAGAGTTTACCTTTGAAGTCTCTTCACTTTTTCGCTCAATTTCTTCATTTGCCGCCAGGCAATTACAAATATTGCAACTATCTTTTTGGGCTTCGCGTAGCCCATCCCAAATCTCTTTGGCTGACCTACAAGAAGAAACAAAAGGAAGTACGTCAGCGCTCACTGCAGCTCTAAGAACATTCAAAACAAAAATATTATCAGTGTTCATTCTTTTATGCTCATTGGTCCATCTTGATTCATTTTTGGGTAAGACATGTGGACCTTGAGTGATTAAATCCATAAGACTCAGATCACTCTTTACAAACCAAGCACACAATTTTTCAAGCCATGAATCAAAATCAAAACCATCAAATATAGGAACAGAGTTCAAACTAGCCATCATGAATCGACCGTTTCTCCTAGACCGTGAGGTCCGTAGAATAAAAATCAGAGACTAGCTCTGATACCAATTGTTGGCCCAGACTAGAGATGGCGGACAAGAAGGGGGGTTGAATTGTCCCCTTGCCGAGATGGCGGTTTTAAAAAAACTTTCTGAATTGATCACAGTGGAATTAAAAATCAACTACTTGAGTAGCCTTAACACATATGAGATTCAAAAGGTTCTCTCAATCTTTCCGATCTCACTCGTGATAACAATGCAAACGTTAGATAAAATTATGCCTAGCACGGATAACAGAAGTAGCAGTGTGCAGTGGTGTAGTGAGTAAAAATCTATTAAACTAACCTGTGAGGGGAGATAGAGGAGAGAGACAATCGCACAGGCATTCACAAAGGGCACAAAGATTTTTAGGTGGTTCGGGACCACGAAGGCTCCCTACGTCCACCCCTCACCCAACCGGGTGAGGCTTCACTACACGCTACGAAAGTAGCAACACGGGGATGAACCCCAACCACACACACACACACGCTGCTTCCGCAGCAATATCCACACACGGGGAAAATCCCCCAACAAGCTGCCACTGCAGCACACACACCCACACACAAAATCGGGGAACTCGCCCCGGACACTGAAAACCACACGGAGTCGCAGCTCCGTCAACACACAACAATCCACAGGGAAACTTTCCCACAATAATGCCCAGCACACGGAGACGCAGCTCCGTACACGATCCACAAGGGACCAACAATCACACACACACAAGCCGCAATGCCGGCGGCACAATAACTCCACAACCGTTCACCGACGGTTCACACACTCACAGACATGATGTTTAGAAACGAAGGATATGATCAATACAACTTTAGAAACCTAAAGAGATTGACTCCATTAACCACAAAAAGGATGTAGAAAGAAATTCCTATCGAAGAACAAGAGCTATAGAAGATCTTCTCTTTGCCACGGGTCGGAGGGTAGCCGGATGATGACGTTGAGAGTGTCCTCTTGATCCCCTTGATGATCCGCTCCTTTTCTTCTTCTTCCACGAGCTCCAAATGTCGAGGGATGTAGATCGAATCTAGCGTTGAAGCTTCCTTGAGCTCTCTTCTTTCTCTCCTACAACAAATAGAACAAGGTTAGCCAACGGAGATAGTTAAAACCCCAAATTCGTATGTTATATATACAAGAGGGATGAGTTGTGCAAAAGACCACAATACCCATGCAAAACCCTAGCAAAACCACCCCAATATGTTCATTAATAACCCAAGGGTCTTAGTTTAAAATTTCAGCCCAATCGGAGGTCATTTGGATGGGTTTCGGCAATTTACGGAAAAGCCGCGCGTTGCTGCGAACAGGGGGGGTCGACCCACTTTGGAGGGGGGTCGACCCATCTACTCCCAGAAGCTAATTTTTAGCATGTTTTACAGGGGGGTCGACCCACTTTGTGAGGGGGGTCGACCCACTTTCAGACAGGGTGCTGAAAACACCCTGTTTAGCCCAGGGGACGACCCATTAAGCATGGGGGGTCGACCCACTGACCTAGGAACATGATAAAAAGGTTTCTAAACCAATTCTAATGTTCTAAGCATGTAACCCAATGTAATCAATCATGAATTAAAAATATTTGGATCATGCATCAACATTTGGAACTCGTTTTGAGTCCAAGACCCAAAGGACATGAATTATGATTATGAAAGCATTGGTATGAGGCACATAAATATTTGATCACACTTTCAACTCAAGAACTTTCTCAAGAACATGCATAATTCACTTGGTAAAGTAACACCAAATCCAATCAAATATTGCATGAAAGAATAGAACTCAACATGAGCATGATGGAATATGAACTACAATTATCAAATTGACAATTTGGAAGCCAATTAACCCCAAAGCCATGAAGCATGAAGTGAGCCTAATCTCCCCACATGGAAACCTATCATAAGAGGGTTCTTACCTCGATTTTCAAGATATGTGGGCAGATCAAAACCTGCACTATCAAGTAACCCAATTTTATGAGTGATAATCCAATATAGCTCAGAAACACATTTTCAACCTAAATCATTCCATCCACATTGTAATGCGACATATTTGAGCCTTGCATGCTTAAGAACCTCAATATCATTTTAATACACCTAAGAATCACTCAATGCATTTTATCATGTCTATGCTTATAAGTACATGGTCAATGCATATGAGAAGATTTGGTAGGTGCCATGAAGAACAAAGTCCAGTGCATAACTTGTTTAGCATAGACAAAGCAAGTTGATGCATAACTTGTTTAGAAAGCCAAGATGGTGCATGAGAATTCATTCTAAACCCGAATGGCATCAATTTATGTCCAACCAAAAATCATTCCTCTTCATTCAACATGTAAATCAAATGACTATGCATTGAAAACAAGATGTTAGCATCAAACACATCATTTTCACAATAAGAGCAAACTTCCCACTTGAAATGCAGTCAATATAAGTCAAGTGCATGAAAAAGGGTTTTTGACCCCAATCAAAACACTATGAATATGATCCACATTGTATATGCATGAAACTGAATGTATAGACTTGGAAACTTGAAGGCACAAGACAATGTATAGACTTGGTAGAAGGCCAACGTATAGACTTGGAAGATAGAAGCCCAATGTATAGACTTTGAACTATGAAGGCCAATGTATAGACTTGAAGTGTGAAGGCCAATGTATAGACTTGGATTGAAGAAGGCCAATGTATAGACTTGAAGTGTGAAGGCCAATGTATAGACTTGAAGTGTGAAGGCCAATGTATAGACTTGGTGGCCAAAGGCCAATGTATAGACTTGGAGGATAAAGGCCAATGTATGGACTTGGCTGATGAAGGCCAATGTACAGACTTGGCTGATGAAGGCCAATGTATAGACTTTGAAATATAAAGCCCAATGCAACAAAAAACCAATGCAATCCAATGCATGTCAATAATATGCATGAAGGCCTAGTCATCATTTTACCAATGAAAAACATCATGTATGAAATACATCAAGAGACCAAGGTCAATGCATATGACCCAAGGTCTAAGAATTTGAACCAATCATCAAAAGTGAGGTTGACTTCACAAAGCACATTTTCCATCTAAAGAAGTTATCCACCAAGCATCCAAACCTGCAAAATAAGATATTGCGACATAAGCTCCAAAGTGATCAATGAGTATTTTTCACAATACTTACATATAATATATAGTTATCATCAAAACCATTGTCAAAGACAACGAGGGGACGCACATAACCCAACAATCTCCCCCTTTTTGATGATGACAATATATTGTGACAATGTTAAAGTTCTCTCCCCCTTTGTCATTAGCAAAAAAAATGGGGGACTGAGGGAATACACCTACCATGAGAGAAAGGTGTGTAAACTGAGAAGCAATCAAAAGTGTGGAATTTGATGTGCAATCAGGAGACGTGTGAAATAATTGCAAAGGCTCAATTTTCATAAATTTTTGCTATATGTTTAACAAAATATGCACAAGTGGCATAAGGTAACTATATGCAAAATCTGAAAATTGAGTTATGCACAGAGTGTATTGTGCTAGAAGAGCACATTATTCTTCCCCATTTGTCAAGAGCAACAACCAACCGACAATGGGTTATTGAACCTGTTATATACACGTATAACCTAAGGATGCATGTATGCAAATTTAAATGTGAAATGAAGTATGCAAGCAAGCAAACAAGCAAGCATGCATTGGAGTTAAGCACACAAACAGTACTATAGCTCCCCCTTAATGGGGTAAGGGGATAGCAAAAGAACAGTTCATTCAGAATCAAAATGTGAGATATGAACCATAATCAAAAAAGGTAGTGCATTCATATATGCAAGGTACTACATAAGCCATGATAAGAATAAATTCAAGATATACAATCATCACAAAAATACCCAATTGAAATTTATGTAAATGAGCAATGAACTTCAAGTTTATATGGATATTAGCAGAGTTTCTAGAAAACACTAGAGGGTTATTTCCTTCCTACACTTCCATTTTGATCCTCGACTATTGGTAGCTTCGCTCAACCCCTTTTTGTTTTTCTTTTATTAGATTTCACTGTTCGGCGCGAGTCACCTCATGTGTCTCAATGGGGTTTCCCGGCTTACTAGGATTCATCACAAAATGTGGATTTTGTTTCACCTTTCGACGCGAGTTTCCTCATTTATTTCAGTGGGGATTCCCGGCTACTCAGTTAGACATACCACTTATTTAAGCATGCGGGGTAGGCAGCTTTTTCCTCACGATTCTCTCAATTTCCATGTAGAAATTTGTTTCCCATGAAGTGTTAAAAAGAATTTCTAAAATCCTTATCAATCAAAGTCATATGCATCATTTTAGGAATAATGTATGGGTAATTGCTTTGGATGTAGAAGATGAATTTGTCTGTACACAGTTATGACTCCCCCTAAATGTATGCACAGTTGAAATGAATCATCCTCCTTTGTATATGTCACTATTCACAAATGATTAAAATCACTGCATTTTATATAGCAAGGAGGTGAGGTCTTAGAAGATTTGCAAGGAATTGTGTTCTAAAATTATATACATGCATTCAAGCAAGGATATAGCAAACTATTCAAACAAAGTGATTTTCGGTACGCGGTGGGGAACATAGGTCCGAAGACCACCATCACGCATAGTGAAAGCTTCCGGCTAGACATAATCCAACCTTCCACAAACACCATTTTATATACCGAAAAATCAAGACATTCAAGCACACAAGTATGAAGAATATGCAAATGATATGCATGAGTATGCATGATATGAGCATGTGGATGCGTATGTGAAATATGTATGCACATGCAAACTTATATTTACAAATGTGTACAGATGTATATGATATGTGCAGTGTAAAACATCCAAACCCAATTTTTATTTGCAAAAGCAAAGAATGTGAGTATGAAAAGCAAACTGAATATTTGTAGTATTAAGCATTCAAAACTAAGGTTATTCACAAGATTTGCAAAGAAGTGCATTTGGGCCTTTTAACAAGGGGACCCAAAGTTTCATTTTCAGATTTATCAAAGTGAACCTAAGTAAGGAAATTCTCAAAATCAAACTTTTTCATTCTCACCTTGAAGGTCCTTTATAAATTGACATCTTTTGACCTTAAGGTGCCCCTACAAAACAGATTCTCATTTTGGTGATTTGGGTACCCAAACCATCTTGGGTCCCGAGGGGTTAGTCCTGGCATGAACTAAAGATTTCCTATGTTTCTTGGCATGCCAATCATCATCCAATTTCATAATTGAACAGTCATCCATCAAATGACCATTCTGACCACAGTAAAAGCAGTGCAAGGAATTTCTTTTCATAAACCGATTTTCATCATTTTTCATTAGAGAACATGTATCCATTACAGTAATAACATGAAAAGTTATTCTTTACAGACCATGCATCATCATTTTCTTTTATGAAGCAGTTTTCAAAAGTATGACCATGTAGACCACAATAATAGCAATGATCATGGAAATTTTTCTTTGTGGGTTTTTCATGATCATGAGAGATTTCACACATTTCCATTCTTGATTTTAAAGCACGTTCATCGTCAGATTTCAAGATGGAACAATCATACATGTCGTGGCCAAGATTGCCACAGTAATAGCAAGAGACATTCATCCTTTTTCTTGATGCATGAGAGTGTTTAACAGAAGGAAGGTTTTCATGCCTACAAGACTTAACAAAAGTATTTTTCTCTTTTTGATTTTCATTATCATGCAAACACAAGGATTCATTCAAGCTCTTCATTTCGCTCTCACACAATGCAAGTTTTTCATTCAACAAAGAGTTGACAGTTTTAACACTTGCAATTTCTTGTTCCAACATATGAAGATTTTCAAGATTATCACTCATAACAACATGTTTTCCTTTTTCAAACATGCGAACTTTATTAACCAGAAGACCGTTTTGATCTTTCAATCTTTGAATCTCTGCAGCAAGTTTTTCATTTTGAAGTTTTTCAAATGAGTTTTCACTCATAGAGATATGTTCAAGTTCATTCATTTGAAAATTCACGTTTTCACCAACCATTCTACCAATGGTTTCATTGTTTTCAAATTTGTCATTCAAAGTTTTGAAGCTTTCTATTTCCTTTCTCAGTTCTTTCAACTTTTCAGAGTTGTCAGCATTCAATGTAGCTTTTCCTTTTTCCAAAAGAAGCAGTTTTTCAGATATAGCGAAATTTACCATTTTCAGTTTTTCATTGTCTTCTTCAATGAGTTGAAATTCTGAAATTTTATCCTGTAAGGATTTGTTTTCAGCTTTCAGAATTAAAATAATTTCTTCATGCACAGCAACATCATGCAACAAATTTTTATTCAAGTTCCTAAGCTCCGAGCATTCCTCACATGAAAGATCATCAACACATGTATTTTCAATGTGAGAGCATTTAGCACATGGAGGGTTAACATATGAATGATCATTAAGTTTCTTTTTCATTTTTCTGTTCTCAGATTTTAAAACTTTGTATCTATCAGCAAGCTCATCATACGCCTCCATTAGTTCACTAAAACTTAATTCATCATCTTCATCAGAGTCAGAATTAGAGTTAGAGTTTACCTTTGAAGTCTCTTCACTTTTTCGCTCAATTTCTTCATTTGCCGCCAGGCAATTACAAATATTGCAACTATCTTTTTGGGCTTCGCGTAGCCCATCCCAAATCTCTTTGGCTGACCTACAAGAAGAAACAAAAGGAAGTACGTCAGCGCTCACTGCAGCTCTAAGAACATTCAAAACAAAAATATTATCAGTGTTCATTCTTTTATGCTCATTGGTCCATCTTGATTCATTTTTGGGTAAGACATGTGGACCTTGAGTGATTAAATCCATAAGACTCAGATCACTCTTTACAAACCAAGCACACAATTTTTCAAGCCATGAATCAAAATCAAAACCATCAAATATAGGAACAGAGTTCAAACTAGCCATCATGAATCGACCGTTTCTCCTAGACCGTGAGGTCCGTAGAATAAAAATCAGAGACTAGCTCTGATACCAATTGTTGGCCCAGACTAGAGATGGCGGACAAGAAGGGGGGTTGAATTGTCCCCTTGCCGAGATGGCGGTTTTAAAAAAACTTTCTGAATTGATCACAGTGGAATTAAAAATCAACTACTTGAGTAGCCTTAACACATATGAGATTCAAAAGGTTCTCTCAATCTTTCCGATCTCACTCGTGATAACAATGCAAACGTTAGATAAAATTATGCCTAGCACGGATAACAGAAGTAGCAGTGTGCAGTGGTGTAGTGAGTAAAAATCTATTAAACTAACCTGTGAGGAGAGATAGAGGAGAGAGACAATCGCACAGGCATTCACAAAGGGCACAAAGATTTTTAGGTGGTTCGGGACCATGAAGGCTCCCTACGTCCACCCCTCACCCAACCGGGAGAGGCTTCACTACACGCTACGAAAGTAGCAACACGGGGATGAACCCCAACCACACACACACACGCTGCTTCCGCAGCAATATCCACACACGGGGAAAATCCCCCAACAAGCTGCCACTGCAGCACACACACCCACACACAAAATCGGGGAACTCGCCCCGGACACTGAAAACCACACGGAGTCGCAGCTCCGTCAACACACAACAATCCACAGGGAAACTTTCCCACAATAATGCCCAGCACACGGAGACGCAGCTCCGTACACGATCCACAAGGGACCAACAATCACACACACACAAGCCGCAATGCCGGCGGCACAATAACTCCACAACCGTTCACCGACGGTTCACACACTCACAGACATGATGTTTAGAAACGAAGGATATGATCAATACAACTTTAGAAACCTAAAGAGATTGACTCCATTAAGCACAAAAAGGATGTAGAAAGAAATTCCTATCGAAGAATAAGAGCTATAGAAGATCTTCTCTTTGCCACGGGTCGGAGGGTAGCCGGATGATGACGTTGAGAGTGTCCTCTTGATCCCCTTGATGATCCGCTCCTTTTCTTCTTCTTCCACGAGCTCCAAATGTCGAGGGATGTAGATCGAATCTAGCGTTGAAGCTTCCTTGAGCTCTCTTCTTTCTCTCCTACAACAAATAGAACAAGGTTAGCCAACGGAGATAGTTAAAACCCCAAATTCGTATGTTATATATACAAGAGGGATGAGTTGTGCAAAAGACAACAATACCCATGCAAAACCCAAGCAAAACCACCCCAATATGTTCATTAATAACCCATGGGTCTTAGTTTAAAATTTCAGCCCAATCGGAGGTCATTTGGATGGGTTTCGGCAATTTACGGAAAAGCCGTGCGTTGCTGCGAACAGGGGGGGTCGACCCACTTTGGAGGGGGGTCGACCCATCTACTCCCAGAAGCTAATTTTTAGCATGTTTTACAGGGGGGTCGACCCACTTTGTGAGGGGGGTCGACCCACTTTTAGACAGGGTGCTGAAAACACCCTGTTTAGCCCAGGGGACGACCCATTGAGCATGGGGGGTCGACCCACTGACCTAGGAACATGATAAAAAGGTTTCTAAACCAATTCTAATGTTCTAAGCATGTAACCCAATGTAATCAATCATGAATTAAAAATATTTGGATCATGCATCAACATTTGGAACTCGTTTTGAGTCCAAGACCCAAAGGACATGAATTATGATTATGAAAGCATTGGTATGAGGCACATAAATATTTGATCACACTTTCAACTCAAGAACTTCCTCAAGAACATGCATAATTCACTTGGTAAAGTAACACCAAATCCAATCAAATATTGCATGAAAGAATAGAACTCAACATGAGCATGATGGAATATGAACTACAATTATCAAATTGACAATTTGGAAGCCAATTAACCCCAAAGCCATGAAGCATGAAGTGAGCCTAATCTCCCCACATGGAAACCTATCATAAGAGGGTTCTTACCTCGATTTTCAAGATATGTGGGCAGATCAAAACCTGCACTATCAAGTAACCCAATTTTATGAGTGATAATCCAATATAGCTCAGAAACACATTTTCAACCTAAATCATTCCATCCACATTGTAATGCGACATATTTGAGCCTTGCATGCTTAAGAACCTCAATATCATTTTAATACACCTAAGAATCACTCAATGCATTTTATCATGTCTATGCTTATAAGTACATGGTCAATGCATATGAGAAGATTTGGTAGGTGCCATGAAGAACAAAGTCCAGTGCATAACTTGTTTAGCATAGACAAAGCAAGTTGATGCATAACTTGTTTAGAAAGCCAAGATGGTGCATGAGAATTCATTCTAAACCCGAATGGCATCAATTTATGTCCAACCAAAAATCATTCCTCCTCATTCAACATGTAAATCAAATGACTATGCATTGAAAACAAGATGTTAGCATCAAACACATCATTTTCACAATAAGAGCAAACTTCCCACTTGAAATGCAGTCAATATAAGTCAAGTGCATGAAAAAGGGATTTTGACCCCAATCAAAACACTATGAATATGATCCACATTGTATATGCATGAAACTGAATGTATAGACTTGGAAACTTGAAGGCACAAGACAATGTATAGACTTGGTAGAAGGCCAACGTATAGACTTGGAAGATAGAAGCCCAATGTATAGACTTTGAACTATGAAGGCCAATGTATAGACTTGAAGTGTGAAGGCCAATGTATAGACTTGGATTGAAGAAGGCCAATGTATAGACTTGAAGTGTGAAGGCCAATGTATAGACTTGGTGGCCAAAGACCAATGTATAGACTTGGAGGATAAAGGCCAATGTATGTACTTGGCTGATGAAGGCCAATGTACAGACTTGGCTGATGAAGGCCAATGTATAGACTTTGAAATATAAAGCCCAATGCAACAAAAAACCAATGCAATCCAATGCATGTCAATAATATGCATGAAGGCCTAGTCATCATTTTACCAATGAAAAACATCATGTATGAAATACATCAAGAGACCAAGGTCAATGCATATGACCCAAGGTCTAAGAATTTGAACCAATCATCAAAAGTGAGGTTGACTTCACAAAGCACATTTTCCATCTAAAGAAGTTATCCACCAAGCATCCAAACCTGCAAAATAAGATATTGTGACATAAGCTCCAAAGTGATCAATGAGTATTTTTCACAATACTTACATACAATATATAGTTATCATCAAAACCATTGTCAAAGACAACGAGGGGACGCACATAACCCAACAAATGCATATCAATGCTTTATGCAGCAGATAATCAGTCTGAACTTCAAATGCAATGACTCACAGTGTAAGCAGATAAACTGACTGAACATATGAGAGACTGAATGAACATTTGAATGACAGACTGAATATAAGAATGACTGAATAAAACCATGGTGACTCACAGTGATTAGCTCACATTAAAACCAATCATCACAAACCCCTAGAGCCAATCATCAAAACCACAAGCCACATGGGCCAGGGGCACAACAAATGCAAACCATATGCATGAAAGAGAACAACGAGGGAGACAAACACACACACACACATGACCTTAGACAAACCTATGGCTAGTCCGACCTACGCATGGACGATGGCGGACCAGGACACCCAAATGTGTGCCATGCATACACTAGATGCAACCAAAGGTAGGTAGGATGATGTACTCCTAGACACCCAAAAAGACACCATGCATGCAAGGACTTCCTATCAGACGTGGGTGTGGGTGGGCTAAGAGGTTCATCACCACTACATGTAGGTAAGGCATGCCATGCTTCCCAATAATTGGACCTATTGCTATGTGGAATTTGATTAGCCCGAGTGGGAAGAGAGTGGTAGGGGACTTCCTTGACAAAGTAGAGGGGAAGTGGTGGAGCACGAGGCCCACTAGAGAAGGGGTCGAATGGGTTGAAGAATGTGTGACCCCCCGGTTCCTCCATTACATAGTCCCATATTTGAAATTCATGAAGGTGATGATCACCTCCATCCATCGTGGTAGATGGGACAGTGTATAGAAGATAGGGCTCCTCCCTCGGGATAAAAGGAGTGAAGTCGGGCTCGGCCGGTAGCAGGAGGAGTAGAAGAACCTCCGTGGTAACATGACCCACGGTGTATACGGAGGTAATGGACCCTAAGGTGAGATGGGTGAAGCTACGACCGGTGGGTCGGTCGAAGCCTGGGGCCAACAAGTGCGTAAATGCCAACTGCTGGTCTAACCCTTTAAGAAGGTCGTCCAATGAATCCACATAGTGACTAGACCGGAAGGTGGTGTGAAATGAGTTGCTTGGCACTAGAGGTAGTGTGGGGTCCATGGACGGGAAGGGAGGTGGGACCAAGCCATCTTTGAGCCAGCTAAGGAGTGGCTCGGCGATGAAAAGTATTCCTGTAAGAAACACGGCTGGCTCGGGCGGAGGTGGCTCCAAACAAGATGGCTCTGAATGAAGTTCGGAAGGAGAGGATGGCAATGGAGCACTCACGGGTGATGAAGGAGGGATCTCCATAATGAGGAGAGGGCTTAGGGACCCCGTTGATGGGGCCGGGTTAAGACTACCGGCGATGACCTCCTTAGGCTCGGGTAGGAGTACATCACTAGGAGTACGTGTCCTATCCACCCCATCCAACCGGTCCAAAATCATTTGCATAAGTTCGGCAACGGAGTGGGTTGGAATAGGGATATCCTGGTGGACTCGCCCGTAGTCAACAGTCCTAGGATTGGGTCTTGGCTCATCGGTGTGTGGGGCTCTTTGCCTCCGGCTAGGACCCACTTGGTTGGAAGTGATTGGGTGGGGCCGGTTGGAGGTGACCGGTTGGGGCACGTAGACCTTCCTAAGCTCTCTCTTCATGTCCCACCATGACTTGATGGGCCATTGCCCCCTAATCTCTCTCATTCTTTCGATGTAATCCCACTTTTCGGCAGCCTCATGAAGAAGCCGCTCTTTGGCGAAAAAGAATTTGTAAGACCCCAAATTATTTAATTGAGCTCAATATTTCTTATTTAGCTTTTATTAATTGAGAATAGAATTTTATTGAATTAATAATTGAATTTTGGATTTATTAATATTTAATTCGTTAGAAATAGTATGAGTGAAAATTTGACTACCTTAGAAAAATCTGTAAAAATAGTAAATATGTTAAGGTCGAGTAGATAACAACTTTTCCTTCTGGCATTAAGCCATTGTAAATCCGTGGTAAGATCTATTTAGAGTTTAAACCCAAAAGTGCACACTTTTGACCCATACCTAACCCCTAGATTAAAACACGAAATTCGACCTGAATACTCAACCAAATGAACTGAAATCAGTGGCAAATGGAAGGCCACAATGTAAGGAACATTTACCCTCAATCAATTTGAGGTAAACCTAGCCCCAAAACGTGATGCCGACATAGTTTGGTCAAGTCAAGGATTTCGGCGCCGTTTCTAAACACGTAGCTTGCAGCAGCGAATACTCCCAACTCCGAAGGCTCCAGAAGCTCTATGAGCTATCAAAATGAAGCCCTACGAGTCTTCTTTCATTTGGCTACTGTGGGGTTCGCTGAAGTTTCAGATCTGGGGAGATCTAGCTCGATTTGTGGAGGTGGGTCAGCAGGCCGTTGGCTTCCCTTCATCCTTCTTTGATCCATCGATTAAGGTAGGAATTCTCAACCAAATTTTGATCATGAGTATAGCAAGTTGTGCATCTCGTCAAGATCTATCCATTGGGACTGAAAGCCCCAATTTTCATCAGGTGTGGAGTGAGTTATCACGGGTTTTCTAAGGTGCTATCCAAGTGTTCTTCATCCTAGGGTTTGAGTTTTCTCCCTCCGATTTGAGGTAGGATCTAACAACCAAACTCTAATTAACTTACATGAAGTAATCGGCATGTTATTATCTTTCATTTAACGTAGAAAGCCCCAAATTCCATTGAGCATGCCTCGTGAATTTCGAATTTTTGTAAGAGCATATCTAGAACATGTTTCATATAGTGTTCCTTTAAGTCAGAGCTTGATTTCGGGCTAATTTTGAGCCCTGTAACTTGATCTTCATGTAGCATACCATACATGGTTGGATTCATAATCGAGTCAGCTTTCTTTTGACACCAAAATCCCTAAATTCCGTTGTGTATGTTAAGAGAATTGCATGATTTAGTAGAAGTGGGTCAGGAACTAGGGTTTTCATGAAATTACCATATATAAGTTGAGATTCAATCAATTTCTGTAACAATTCGTGTTTCAAAATTGTAGTTTTATGACCCTAGAATGTCTATTAATATTTCTAGATCATGTGGTTTTGATTTCAACTCAATTGGACCCCATTTGGATGAGTTTATGTGGTTTCCGGAAGCAACATTCGTTGCTGTTCTTGCAGGGGTCGACCCCAGGGGTCGACCCATTTTCTGGGCAACCCTGCAGGCCCGAGGGCCGACCCCAGGGGTCGTCGCCTCCTGTTCCTGCATGGGGGTCGACCCCAAGGGTCGACCCATCCAGCTCCCTGCATGGGGGTCGACCCCAGGGGTCGACCCATTGCACAGGAATGTAGGGGTCGACCCCAGGGGTTGACCCATCTGAAGGAAATGGTGGGGGTCGACCCATCTTCAGAAATTGCTGGGGTCGACCCCAGGGGTCGACCCATTCAGCTTCCAGACCCCAGTTTTTCAGGGGTCGACCCCAGGGGTCGACCCGTACACCAGAAACCCGGTTTTCATCATTTTTTGACCCGAAGATGGATCCGAATCAGTGGGGAATCAACCCATTTAACTTAGACCCACTAAAATTATATTTTTGAAGAACAATTGACCTATTCATGTACCCCCCCTTGATTTCAAATTTGCATTGGTCCTTTCTTGCAAACATAGTACAAAACACGATGTTTACCATCTCCATTACAACACTTACATTGGTTAAATAGAAACTCACATAATTAATGATTAATGGTGTAACTAAAACCCCTGATAATGCATTCTATTTCACCGCTGTGAGAGCTTGTTCTTTACCTCGACAACTTGTTCTAGCTTGTTGGCACTTTGGCTAATACAAATGATAATGGTTATTCATGATATCTTAACTTGGTGATTAGGATTAATATGTTGATTAGCTTGTTTGATTGCTACTGTTTTACAGTAGCGCAGCACGATTAACTCTTGTTGTGACTTGGTTTCGATCTCCTTGATGATTATACTTACCTTGAAATTCTGGAAATGAATCTCTTTCCTACTTGAAGTTGTTATTGCTACTTAGTTTAAACCTTGGAATTCTGGCCATAAACTGTGGAAGTCTTGATTCGTGGGATCTTTGATCCAAAGAAATCAATGCCTGGCAAACAATTAAGGGCTTGGTCTAGTCCTGGGAAGAGCGCCTGAACACTACGTGTACCCCCGGGGAGGTGAATGACTAGGTGTGGCATTTGGCACCAGTACTTGACATGTGTTAAATCTAGGACTGTCCACTACTCTCTACATTACTTTCTACTACTTTTCACTTTCCACTCTTCACTGTTCTATACTCTACTTGTTGTTACTTTACTTGTTGATTACTTGGACGTGGAAATAAAATTACATACGTACTTGACATGACTTGAATTGTCTTGATATGGCCAACTTCTTATCGTTATCTCCTGTAGTAAATTCTTGTCTTACCATTCTATTCATTATATTTCTTGACCTTGCAAGATCTTTGAATTTTGTTTCGTGATATCATCGTTATCTTTTTATTGTTTTATCATTTGTAGCATGACATTTTAAAATGTAATTAAACTGTTAATCACTTATACCTGTCTGTTATTTCCTACTGAGCGTCAGCTCATAGTTGTGTTTTCCCCCTTTTCCAGGCTGTTCAGGTGACGCACTTACCGATGGGGAAGGGCAGGAGTGATGTCTTGAGTGTATCAGTTCTAGTGTGTTAGTAGTGTGTTATCTTGCTTTTAGTTGTATTTTGGAGAGCATTTAGTCTCAGTCATGTTATTGAGCTTTAGTGATTGATTATTCCAGTTGTATTAAGTTGAACTTGAGGTTATTGTATCAGTTGTGGTTTGTTAATGATCATTTAGTATTTCCATCCTGTAGCACTTGTGTATTATTTTAGATTAGTTCTCTCTCTTGCCAGCGTGTCTCTAACTGTACGTCCCGATATTTCCGCCTTGTTCGGGGCGTGACAGTTTAGTTGGTATCAGAGCCCTAGGTTTCACATTCCTAGGTTCCCTAAGTTTTAGGTTTTCTTGCATTGCATCCCAATAATCGGTATATCAAAAGGTGTTGTCCGAACGTTAGGCTACGCCTATCGAAAAGGTCGCACACTTGCGCGAGTAGTCTTCGGATCGATTACCTCCGCCAGGTACCGAGTTTTGGTCGTGTCTAGGTGCACTAGATCCCTAACCTTATGAAAGTTTCAGACCTGACCTGTGAGATTGGGGTAGAACTTGGGTTAAGTTCATTCCTTAATCATGCTTTATCTATCTTTTTGGACCTAAGTAATCTATTTCTCGTGTAGATGGCAGCTGATCGTGCTGAATGGAGGAACCTGCAGCGTACGGTTCAAGGCCTTACTCAGGCCCTTCAGCAAGTAGCTCAGGCAGGAGCGGCACAGCATGGCACTGGTGATCTATACCAGAACTTCCGCGGAATGAATCCGCCTAGATTCGCTGGTTAGACTGACCCCGACCAAGCCGAGCACTGGCTAGATGAGATGGGGAGAATCTTTGAAGTTATGCAATGCACCAACCAGGAGCGTGTCCTTTTGTCCACATTTCAAGTGGAACATGATGCACGTACTTGGTGGGATTCTATCAAGGCAACTCTCGGTGATCGGCAAGTTATGTGGGAAGAGTTCGAAGAATTCTTCAACAGCAAGTATTTTTCTGATAGAGTGCAAGAGAAGAAAGCGGCAGAGTTCACAGCCTTGAAACAACGAGGTTTGTCCGTGGCAGAGTATGAGGCTCAATTTGCACGGCTTTCTCGATATGCTACACATCTCATTTCCACCGAGAAGATGAAGGCGAAGCGCTTTCTCAATGGATTGAAGCTTCATTATATCAACCAATTGGCACCGATGGAGATTTCTGTTGAGTTCGGTGCAGTATTCAGAGGGGGGGTGAATGAATATAACCCTTTAAAAACTTTCACCCAATTAACATATTAGGCTCACTAACAATATAGAATGCTAACTAGACAGATTTATCCAATCTGAAAGACTAATTACCCGATGCGGAATTTGACAACCAGTTAGTGAGCACTCTAACAAGACAAGTTAGACGAACGATAGCTCAAATTGAATATCGTTTACTTAACAGGTTAAGACACTCTAAGAGAGCTAATCAACTTATCTGCTCAACCAGAAGGCCAACACATAGTCCGCCCCTAATCAATCATCTACCGGAAGCAAACCACAAGAATCAAACCACTGCTCAAAAGATTTTTAGGTGGTTCGGTCCAGCAGACCTACATCCACCCCACACTCAATCCGAGTGTGGCTTCCACTAGCTCACGCTAGAAACCGCAGACTCAGTCTGCAACAAGTGCTGCCACACAGCTTGACCAGGGGAACAACCTCCCCTCTTCCTCCCAACCGGAGGGAACCACTAGTGACACCAGTCACTAGCAAACCAGAGACACACGGTCTCTCTTCCTCCAGACCTGGAGGGAACCCCTGGACTTGAATCCACAAGCCCAGAACTGGAGACAAGTCTCCCTTCCTCCAAACCGGAGGGAACCCACAAGTAGCTCCCAGCTACTTGCAACCGGAGATCAGATCTCCCTTCTCCTGATCCACAGGAGAAACCCCGACCTCTCTACAGAGTATCGGAAAGCACAGCAAGCCAGAACACAAAGGAAAAAGCAATAAACGAAAATAACTTCAGCACACAAAAGCTGAAACACGAAATACACAATGTGGCTCTCAACGGAGCTGACTGGCCTGGATTTGATCCACGGTCCAGTAGACGAATCTTCAGGTAAGCTTTTCTTCCTCTTCTCTTCTCTTCTTCTTCTTCTCTTTCACTCTCTCAATCTCTGCTCTTCTATTCTCTTCGGCTCACTCTTCTATCTCTCTCTCTCTTTTCTTCTCCTTCTGCTCTACTTCTTTCTCTCTTCTTTTTCTCTGGATCGTGGCTCTCTATATGGACTTTTCTTCTTGCCAACTCGATCAATCTTCTTCTGTGGAAGAAGGCTCATATATATAGCAGCAGCAGCAGCATCAGCCCCGACGTGTGACCTCCACATTTCCAGCCCTAAGAATTCGGACCACGTGGCAGTCTCTCAGCAGGCTTCATTCCAGCCTCGGATCACGTGCTGCCAGTCACTGGGGAATATTTCTTCCTCGGACCTGCAAAGAGATGAAAAACCATTAAAACTGAGGGCCACAATAACTAGATCTGCACGAAGTATGTAGTAGCAATACTAGATGCACTGAGAACGACACGAGATACACAAGGTGAATACAGCACGAAGTAAGGAAAGAATGACACGAGATACATACGATGACTACAACACGAAGTAAAGAAAACGACACGACGTAATAAACAGCAAAGAGACCGGCACGAGAACAACATGGACTGGCAACGAAAACCGACACGAAGTGGTTGCAAACAAGCAAGACACGAGGTCTACGTAAAGCAACACGAAGTGTGGTCTTAGCACAAGAAAGACACGAGGTGAAACAACATGGACTGTCAACGACACGAAGTGAAGTTGACACGAAGTGAAAACAACACTAATACGATGAGAATAGAAATCGACACGTAGTGAAAACAACACGAAGACAGAACAGTAATTGACATGGGTTGAAAACAACACGAAGTGAAAACAACACTAAGACGATGAGAACAGCACGAGGTGAAGCGACACAGGGTTCACTGGGAAACGACTCGAAGTTCATCAGAACAAATCGAGCTGCTACAGTAAACAACACGGAGACACGAAAGCGAACATAAAGAGGATGACACGAAGACAGAAGATGCCACGGCTATCACAACACGTGATGAAGCAGTGGGACCACAAAGAAACGACACGAGGAACAACAGACAGACTCGACTTGATTAGAAGAAGAAGTACACGACGTAAGACTAACACGAAGTGTGTTAAGTCAACACGAGGACAAAAGACACAAATGCAGAAACATCATGAAGACTTAAAACACAAATTTAACACGAAAACGTATACACAACACGAAGACATAAACACTAAAACAACACGAAGATGATAGATGCTACAGTGCAATGTCTAGACATGAAATTCAATGCAAACGGCTGTACAAACTTGAAGATTTGAGCTTTGCAGCAAATGTATAGACTTGGAGAACCTAAATCCCTTGTATAGACTTTGCCTTGACAATGAATGTGTAGACTTGATCAAGAGTCCAATGTGCAGACTTGAAGATTGAAGGCGATGTACAGACTTTGATGCCCAACACCAATGTATAGACTTAGGAGCATATGACACGGCTGTACAGACTTCGCCTAAGACGCTGTACACACTTAGCCTAAGACAATGCATGGGCTTGAACGAGATTCCAATGTATAGACTTAGAAGCATATGACACGGCTGTACAGTCTTTAGGCTGAAAGCGTGTCAACACTGAGAATGTATAGGCTTCAAGAAATGCATGCTACAGTGATGTATAGACTTAGACGCAACATGCTATGCAATGTACATACTTGATGTAATGCATGCCGATGTACAGACTTCAGTTGAAGTCAACCGAAGAGTGTATATACTTTATGAATGCATATGCCAAGACCAATGTACAAACTTGATCAGAATGTTTAGACTTCGCATGAACAGTCGATGTGTATGTCCAGACAAAGCTGACAGAGTTTACACTTGAACAAGTAATGCATGTGAAAGCTTTATGCAGGAGATAAACAGTCTGAACTTCAAATGTAATGACTTACACAACAAGATGACTCACAGTAATTAACATCAAACACCAATCATCAAAACCATCATCAAAACCACAGGGGCACAACAATCTCCCCCTTTTTGATGATGGCAACACTTTCAATATATTGAGTCAATCTGATGATGTGAGGCATTCCGAAGACTCAAATTATTCTCCCCCTTTGACTTCATCAAAAAGAAAATAATTTGAGAAATTAAAGCATGTATAAAAGTTCAGTCAAATTCTCCCCCTTGCAAGAACATGAGTCTCCCCCTTTAATAGTTTCAGCAAAAGCATGAATTAGAGAAGATCAAAAGAAATCTGCATGCACTGATTGAATGGTATTCTCTCTCTTTGGCAAACAATCTCCTCCTTTGGTGTAATCAAAATAAACCATGGGAAGGGTTAAATGCAGAAATGCAGATGCAACAAGAAATGCAATACCCCCCCTGAGTATATGAATGCAAGGTCACAAATGATATGAATATGATTTAGCATGACAAGGAATGCTCCCCCTGAAGAGATGCCAATTGATATGCAAGTGATGCATGACATGGAAGCTCCCCCTCAATAAGTGGACTCTTATGAGAAGGAGACCACAGGGGCAAACAAGAGGAAGTTCAGGTTAATGAGTTAATACCATGAGCAGAAGAGTTTCAATTAACAGATTTTTCAAGGATGTTCCAAACACAAGAAGTTCAGCCTGATTTTCAAAGGGATATCAATCTCATAAATCTAAAGCATAAGTTTTCAAAGTCTTTGATCATAAGGGCTTATGAATGACATTTATTGAATAGCATGGTTTAAACATGATGTATGCAGAGTTTATCAATAAAATTCTGTATTGATATTTAAAACCATGGTTTAATAAAAATGAACCAAGCCCTCATATTTATCTTGATAAATCTCCCTTTCTCTTACACAGTCAAAATTATTGACTTCTTTCGCAATTACATGCATCTGTATTGAAATCAAGCAATTATGAAGTCATATGATTTTGTCTAGGGTTGTAGCAATTTAATTTTGACATCAATATTCCGATATTTCAATTTATTCAACAATTTTCCTTGCTACAAAGTTTACGTGCACTCCAGTTCAGTACATACCTTGTAACTAGAGGATATACCTTGATCAGAGGCCAATATCCCTAAGCCCTTAGTGTGACTAACTGTCATGCCTTATGTGAACAGAGTTAGCATTTACACATCATGACACACTACAACTTAATTTTTAATGAGTGAATTGTATTTCTCAGTGTACATGTCATTGCTCTGCCTGATTTTCAATGAATTCTTACAGAGTTAACTAAGGCACCTCATGACACAATCCTTTGGACATGTGTTTCTCAGTGACCAAGGTCATTGCTCTGACAATTACTTTACCCTTTAGACAATTCAGACACATTCATTTGCTTCAAAACAATATTAATCTCATGTACTTAACCAAATAAAGTCATGTGTTCAAAAGTGCAGATTTCAGAAGTTTTTGCAAGACATAGCATGAAACAGTTGGTTAAGATTTATTAAACATGATTCAGATATGTTAAGAGATTTTGAAATTAAACTCCATGAATACATTAAGCTTAAACCACACGAGTTATTTCAGTCATTCATAAAAACGTATAATAGAAGATTTCTAGTTCAAAATTTTTCAGATTTATGATCGAGATAGCCCATTGAAATCTTCATGAAGGACTGATAGAATTCTGAAGTCAAATGACACCAAATTGATAGTAGAAGTACCAATTGTTAAGAGAGATTGTGAAGCTCAAAGTTTTCAGAATATGATTAAGGTTTGTCAACAAAATCAGTAAGAGAGGATATGCAGTGAGCTCTGACCCATGTATGCATTTGACAGCCTATATGCAATGCAATGACTCCCCCTCACAATATGCATTCAAACTCCCTTTTTGGCATTTTCAATATAAGGAAATGCAATGCACTATATGTATGCAGGGACATGCAAAGACTCGACATTGAATTGCTATGCAAAGATATGCAACTAACTCCCCCTGAGAACATGCAATGTTTGCACTGAAAACTGAACATATGATACCAAATGATTCATGCACAATCAGACTGTCCTTATCAGCAAGGTGACCCATGGTACTAGGCGGAGCACTTGGTCTAAAAGACCAGCTCTCACATAGTAAGGACCTCCGGATAGATTTCCCTGCCTTTTGGTAGCTTACCATTTGATATACCATAGAGGTCATAAATAACAAGGTAAACTCAACAGTCCTATATGCAATTCAGGTTTTCAATGAATTATGCAACAGATAGTTTTCAAACAGCATTCACATTCAGTTCAGGTTTTCAGAAATTTCAGAGTACATGATATGCAATTCAACATACAAGAAGTCTGGCATATCATTCATCATGGCATTGATATGTAATGCATTCAGAGGTAAACTGCAATTATTTCCATGTGCATTTCAGATTTTCAATTAGATTCAGTTAGATGATGCACAAAAGAATTAATCATGATATGCAGGCATTTAGAGCACCCAAATTCAGAAGACAGAATTTAAGCAGAGTTTTTCATAGCTAACCTGAAATGTAGTCATGGGGTTTTCATTCTTGAGTGCCTTGGTTGATTAACCCCCTTTATTAATTTCCAAGACACACCTGCAAAGATTAATTATTTTGATCCTGCAGGAACCCAAGTAGTCTTGGGTCCTGTATTACCCCCAACATGTGTTCTAGACATATTTTGTGCATGAAGGTCATCAGATGTCATCAATTTGCAATTGGACATGGAATGTCCATACTGACCACAATAATAGCAAGAGACAACAGAGTTTTTGTTCCTTTGAGCATGCATGTTAGTATGATCATGAAATCTATTCACATGAAGGTTTTTGTTATCCATATGAACATTTTGTTTTTTATTTCCAGCCAACCATCCTTGATTAGCTTTATGACCTGGCGTTCCATAGTTAAGACATGGAAGTGTTTTTCTTTTAAAGCCATAGTCATTTCTAGCAGCAACATGGGGAGCAGGGAATTTTACAGATTTGGAATGAAAAACCTTTCCCTTTACATGCCAACAGTTTCCTACTGTATGGCCATGCCTCAAGCAGTGAGAGCAGACAATTGAATTTCTTATTTTAGCATTCAAATCAGCATGATAAGACTGTGATGTTTTCTTACTTCTAGCACACCAGCATTGTGCAGCAGTATGACCTACTTTACCACATTCAAGGCAATTAGTTCTTTTATTCAGATGAGCATGATTGTTAGCATGAGAATTTTTGGCTTTTATGTCATCTTGTCTCATTAGATCACATTTATGCATGACATGACCAATTCTATGACAGTAAAAGCATTTAACACTTTTCCTTTTATCAGAAAAATTCTTGACCTGAGAATTTTCAGCAAGCAATCCTTTAAAGATATGTGCATGTGAATAAGAATGAAGGCTATGATTGTCATGCACAGTTTCAGCAAAGATATTCATGGATGAAGTTGAGCATGAACACACAGAATTCTGATTTGATTTTTTATCATTCAGGGTGACATTCATTTTCTCTTTCCCTTTCACAGTTTTTGATAGAGAGGCTATCTCAGATTGTATGGAGGATATTTTCAATTCAGATTTTGTTAACTCTTCCTCACATATGACGATCTATTTTTGTAGGGCATCATTCAAATTTTTTAATGACTCATTCGTTTCTCTTAAGGATCTGATTGTATTCTTTTGAAAATTATCATCAAATTTGATTTCCTTAACCAGATCCTCTAAGATTGTACATTGATTGCATGAGTCTTCCTTCTGAATGCCTTTTTCTTTTTCAATGGTTAACCATTGCTGTCCCATCACTATGTTCAAGACCATCAGTTTTTTATTTTCATCTTTTAATCTTCCATTTTCTTTTCGACATTCAGCACTGTCCCGTTTCAGATTATCCATCATGGATTTAAGCACAGTTACATCTTGCATGCTCTTAAGGAGATCAATATCTTTCTCATTCAGATTGTCTTTTAATTCAATAATCTTGTTTAGACAGTTTTGATTCTCAACTTTTAAAGCAACATTTTGTTCTTTAACATTGTTAACGTCTATCATGCAGACATCATAAGAATCTGATAGCTCATCATAAGATAAATCTTCAGGTTCGGAGCTTACCTGAGATGATGAGTCATCCCTTTGATCTTCACTGTGATTGCTTCGGTTGGCCATCAAACACTGATCATTTTGCTCTTCATGAACGGCAGCCACTTTGTTAAAAATTTCCTCCCCATATGTGCACTCGAAGACAAATGGAAATAGGTCAATATCGACTGCCACTGTCAAAATATTAAGAGCCATGAGATTCTCACGGTTCTTCAGTCTGTCCTCCTTGGACCATTTAGTCTGATCGTGAGATAATTTATGTGGGCCTCTAGACACAAGATTCCATAGATTTGGATCAATGGAATCTAAGTAAACAACAAGGCCGCCTAGCCAATCACAGAAATTAGAACCATCAAATATCACGGATGGAGCCATTTGATCAAGCGATCAGTAAGCGTTCGATTAAAAATCCAAGCAACAGTCGAGCAGAAGAACACCTCACAATATGGCAGGATCCCCTTCAGATCGTTGGATCTGTTGAGCTAGGGAACCTGCTCTGATACCAATTGTTGAGTTCGGTGCAGTATTCAGAGGGGGGGTGAATGAATATAACCCTTTAAAAAACTTTCACCCAATTAACATATTAGGCTCACTAACAATATAGAATGCTAACTAGACAGATTTATCCAATCTGAAAGACTAATTACCCGATGCGGAATTTGACAACCAGTTAGTGAGCACTCTAACAAGACAAGTTAGACGAACGATAGCTCAAATTGAATATCGTTTACTTAACAGGTTAAGACACTCTAAGAGAGCTAATCAACTTATCTGCTCAACCAGAAGGCCAACACATAGTCCGCCCCTAATCAATCATCTACCGGAAGCAAACCACAAGAATCAAACCACTGCTCAAAAGATTTTTAGGTGGTTCGGTCCAGCAGACCTACATCTACCCCACACTCAATCCGAGTGTGGCTTCCACTAGCTCACGCTAGAAACCGCAGACTCAGTCTGCAACAAGTGCTGCCACACAGCTTGACCAGGGGAACAACCTCCCCTCTTCCTCCCAACCGGAGGGAACCACTAGTGACACCAGTCACTAGCAAACCAGAGACACACGGTCTCTCTTCCTCCAGACCTAGAGGGAACCCCTGGACTTGAATCCACAAGCCCAAAACCGGAGACAAGTCTCCCTTCCTCCAAACTGGAGGGAACCCACAAGTAGCTCCCAGCTACTTGCAACCGGAGATCAGATCTCCCTTCTCCTGATACACAGGAGAAACCCCGACCTCTCTACAGAGTATCGGAAAGCACAGCAAGCCAGAACACAAAGGAAAAAGCAATAAACGAAAATAACTTCAGCACACAAAAGCCGAAACACGAAATACACAATGTGGCTCTCAACGGAGCTGACTGGCCTGGATTTGATCCACGGTCCAGTAGACGAATCTTCAGGTAAGCTTTTCTTCCTCTTCTCTTCTCTTCTTCTTCTTCTTCTCTTTCACTCTCTCAATCTCCGCTCTTCTATTCTCTTCGGCTCACTCTTCTATCTCTCTCTCTCTTTTCTTCTCCTTCTGCTCTACTTCTTTCTCTCTTCTTTTTCTCTGGATCGTGGCTCTCTATATGGACTTTTCTTCTTGCCAACTCGATCAATCTTCTTCTGTGGAAGAAGGCTCATATATATAGCAGCAGCAGCATCATCAGCCCCGACGTGTGACCTCCACATTTCCAGCCCTAAGAATTCGGACCACGTGGCAGTCTCTCAGTAGGCTTCATTCCAGCCTCGGATCACGTGCTGCCAGTCACTGGGGAATATTTCTTCCTCGGACCTGCAAAGAGATGAAAAACCATTAAAACTGAGGGCCACAATAACTAGATCTGCACGAAGTATGTAGTAGCAATACTAGATGCACTGAGAACGACACGAGATACACAAGGTGAATACAGCACGAAGTAAGGAAAGAATGACACGAGATACATACGATGACTACAGCACGAAGTAAAGAAAACGACACGACGTAATAAACAGCAAAGAGACCGGCACGAGAACAACATGGACTGGCAACGGAAACCGACACGAAGTGGTTGCAAACAAGCAAGACACGAGGTCTACGTAAAGCAACACGAAGTGTGGTCTTAGCACAAGAAAGACACGAGGTGAAACAACACGGACTGTCAACGACACGAAGTGAAGTTGACACGAAGTGAAAACAACACTAATACGATGAGAACAGAAATCGACACGTAGTGAAAACAACACGAAGACAGAACAGTAATTGACATGGGTTGAAAACAACACGAAGTGAAAACAACACTAAGACGATGAGAACAGCACGAGGTGAAGCGACACAGGGTTCACTGGGAAACGACTCGAAGTTCATCAGAACAAATCGAGCTGCTACAGTAAACAACACGGAGACACGAAAGTGAACATAAAGAGGATGACACGAAGACAGAAGATGCCACGGCTATCACAACACGTGATGAAGCAGTGGGACCACAAAGAAACGACACGAGGAACAACAGACAGACTCGACTTGATTAGAAGAAGAAGTACACGACGTAAGACTAACACGAAGTGTGTTAAGTCAACACGAGGACAAAAGACACAAATGCAGAAACATCATGAAGACTTAAAACACAAATTTAACACGAAAACGTATACACAACACGAAGACATAAACACTAAAATAACACGAAGATGATGGATGCTACAGTGCAATGTCTAGAAATGAAATTCAATGCAAACGGCTGTACAGACTTGAAGATTTGAGCTTTGCAGCAAATGTATAGACTTGGAGAACCCAAATCCCTTGTATAGACTTTGCCTTGACAATGAATGTGTAGACTTGATCAAGAGTCCAATGTGCAGACTTGAAGATTGAAGGCGATGTACAGACTTTGATGCCCAACACCAATGTATAGACTTAGGAGCATATGACACGGCTGTACAGACTTCGCCTAAGACACTGTACACACTTAGCCTAAGACAATGCATGGGCTTGAACGAGAGTCCAATGTATAGACTTAGGAGCATATGACACGGCTGTACAGTCTTTAGGCTGAAAGCGTGTCAACACTGAGAATGTATAGGCTTCAAGAAATGCATGCTACAGTGATGTATAGACATAGACGCAACATGCTATGCAATGTACATACTTGATGTAATGCATGCCGATGTACAGACTTTAGTTGAAGTCAACCGAAGAGTGTATATACTTTATGAATGCATATGCCAAGACCAATGTACAAACTTGATCAGAATGTTTAGACTTCGCATGAACAGTCGATGTGTATGTCCAGACAAAGCTGACAGAGTTTACACTTGAACAAGTAATGCATGTGAAAGCTTTATACAGGAGATAAACAGTCTGAACTTCAAATGCAATGACTTACACAACAAGATGACTCACAGTAATTAACATCAAACACCAATCATCAAAACCATCATCAAAACCACAGGGGCACAACAATTTCCACGTATTCCGAGGTGGTAAGGAAAGCGCAAGTTCTGGAGGATACTCTTGAAATGATGGAGAGAATCCGTGGGAAAGGCACCAAGAAAGAATTACCTACGGGTTCCGGGAGTGTCAAACCCGGGTATACCAAGAAGAGGCCTGTTAGTGGACCTGGTTCGTGGAGGGGGTCCGGATCGTGGATGGGCAAGACGCCGAGGCATGAAGACAAGAAGCCTGGCCCTATTGTTCCATTCAAGGGCGTGTGCAACTATTGTGATCGTCCGGGTCACAAGATAGAGGAGTGATGGCGCAAGCTAGGCGCCTGTTTGCGATGTGGAAGCAAGGAGCACCGTATCCCCAATTGTCCTCTCATATCGGAGCAAGCTACACCGGCAAAACCTCTAGTCTTCAAGAAACCACAAGGCAAGCTTCAAGCTTTACATGCAGATGAAACTGGGATTTCTGATGATGGCGGACTCGTCGAAGGTACCCTTACTATAATCGATAAGCCCGCATTTGCTCTCTTTGATACTGGTGCAACACATTCTTTTATTTCACAGAGATTTGCTAAGTCATTAGCTGTGGAACCTGTTTTGATGAATACTCCGTTAGAGATTTCAACCCCTATTGGCACTAGATCAACAATCCAGTATTTCTATCCTTCTAGTAAGGTGATGATTGGTGAGCAGAACTTACCAGCAGATTTGGTCTGCATGGACATGAAGGATTATGATGTAATCCTAGGAGCAGATTGGTTGGCTCGATATGAGGTTAGCGTTCACTGCAGTTCTAGCTCCGTGTCTTTTACTAGGCACCCAAGACTTTCTTTTGTGGGTGTTAAGCATCACAACTCGGTGTCACTTATTTCGGCTCTCCGAGCTGATAAGCTGATGAGACGTGGATGCGAGGCTTTTCTAGCCTTTGTTTGTGCAACCCCTGAGCAGCAGATTGAGATCAAGGACATTCCTGTTGTCCGAGATTTTCCTGATGTCTTTCCGGAGGAACTACCAGGACTTCCGCCTGAGCGGGAAGTTATCTTTTCTATTGATCTTATTCCTGGGGCTCCTTATCGTATGTCTCCTGTGGAACTGAGGGAACTGAAGCAGCAACTGATGGAATTGCTTGAGAAGGGTTTTATTCATCCTAGTACTTCTCCTTGGGGAGCCCCTGTACTATTTGTCAGGAAGAAAGATGGTTCGATGAGGCTGTGCATTGATTATCGGCAAATAAACCAGCAGACTGTCAAGAATAAATATCCCTTGCCGAGGATTGACGAGTTATTTGACCAGATAGCGGGAGCTCAATATTTCTCTAAGATCGATCTTCGATCTGGATATCACCAGTTGCGGATTAAGGAAGAGGATATCTATAAATCAGCTTTCCGCAGCAGGTATGGTCATTTTGAATTTGTCGTTATGCCTTTTGGTCTAACGAATGCTCCAGCAGCTTTCATGCAGTTGATGAACAATGCATTTCGACCCTATCTTGATCAATGGGTCGTGGTCTTTATTGATGACATCTTGATTTATTCTAAGAATGAGGAGGAGCATGCTGAGCATCTGAGAATGGCATTGCAACTGTTGAGAGATCATCAACTATATGCTCAGTTCAGTAAGTGTGAATTCTGGTTGTAAGAGGTGTCCTTTCTAGGACATATCATTACGAAGAACAGTATTTCTGTTGATCCTTCGAAGGTCGAGGCAGTGAAGAATTGGGAACAACCTACCAGTGTGATAGAAGTTAGAAGTTTTCTAGGCCTGGCAAGTTATTATCGAAGATTTATTCAAGATTTCTCTAAGATTGCGGTACCTATGACAAGATTAACCCGCAAGGAGAATAAGTTTGATTGGTCAGATGATTGTCAGCGAAGCTTTCAGACTCTGAAGGAGTGTTTGACTACTGCACCTGTTTTGGCTTTACCTTCTGGTGAAGGAGGATTTGTTGTTTATACTGATGCTTCAGGTATTGGCTTAGGCTGTGTACTCATGCAGCATGGGAAGGTGATTGC
This sequence comes from Amorphophallus konjac, assembly GCA_022559845.1. Classification (NCBI taxonomy): domain Eukaryota; kingdom Viridiplantae; phylum Streptophyta; class Magnoliopsida; order Alismatales; family Araceae; genus Amorphophallus; species Amorphophallus konjac. The sequence goes on along the minus strand of CM040121.1, from coordinate 426,355,502 downwards.
CTATTCCTCTAGGCAGTTGAGGAAGCACGAAGATAATTATCATGTTCATGATTTGGAACTTGCTGCAGTCGTGTTTGCTTTGAAGATATGGAGGCATTACTTATATGGAGAAACCTTCACAGTGTTTTCAGATCATAAGAGTTTGAAGTATTTATTTTCTCAGAAGGAACTCAACATGAGGCAGCGGAGATGGTTGGAGTACTTGAAAGACTTCGACTTCTCGATTGAGTATCATCCTGGCAAAGGTAATGTTGTGGCAGATGCATTAAGCCGGAAGCCGGTAGCTAGATTGTCAAGTCTCATGTTACAAGAATGGAGGTTGTTGGAACAATTATCTAGTCTGGATCTTAATTTTGACAATGATCGCGTCTTGATTGCTCAGATTCAACTTAAACCTGAATTATTGATAGAGATCAAGTCCTTGCAAGAAAATGATCCCGAGTTGGTAGAGATCAAGGGAAACTTGAGCAGCAGACCTGACTTTATGTTGGCCGATGATGGTAGATTATTATTTAAAGGCAGAACTTGTGTTCTGGATGAGGCTACAATAAAGAACAAAATTCTTGAGGAAGCTCATAGATCCAGATATACCATTCATCCTGGAGGCACTAAGATGTACCGAGATTTGAAAAGGTTCTTTTGGTGGCCGAATATGAAAAGAGAAGTTGCAGATTTTGTGAGTAGATGTTTGGTATGTCAGCAAGTTAAGGCCGAACATTTCAGACCAGCAGGGAAATTGAAACCACTCGACATACCCCAATGGAAGTGGGAAAGCATTGGCATGGATTTCATTATGGGTCTACCTAGGACTTGTGGTGGATTTGATGCGATATGGGTGATTGTCGATCGATTGACAAAGTCGGCTCATTTCTTACCAATTAAGTCCAAGTGGACGATTGATGTATTGGCTGCTTTGTATATAAAGGAAGTGGTGAGATTGCATGGTATTCCAGTGAATATAATATCTGATAGAGACCCCAGATTTACTTCACATTTCTGGAGGGGACTGCAAGAGTCTTTGGGAACTCATCTGAATTTTAGTACTGCTTTTCATCCACAGACAGATGGACAGACTGAAAGAACCAATCAGATAGTGAAAGATATGCTGCGAGCTTGCATGATTGATTTCGGTGGTAATTGGAGTGAGCATTTGGCATTAATTAAATTTACCTACAATAACAGCTATCAGTCTAGTATTCAGATGGCTCCTTTTGAAGCACTATATGGTAGAAGTTGTCGTTCCCCGTTGTGTTGGGACGAGGTAGGTGAGAAACAGTGGCTTGGACCCGATCTTGTTTCGGAATCATCACAGAACATCCGTGTTATCCGAGACCGGTTACAAGTAGCCCAGTCAAGACAGAAGAGTTATGCCGACAACAGGAGAAGAGCATTAGAGTTTCATGTTGGCGAGCAAGTGTTCTTAAAGGTCTCTCCGACGAGAGGGATCCGAAGATTTGGCATTCATGGCAAGCTGAGTCCGAGGTACATTGGTCCATTCGAGATTCTAGATAGAGTGGGAGAGGTGGCATATAGACTGGCTTTACCACCGCATTTGTCTGGCGTACACAATGTTTTCCATGTGTCTATGTTGCGGAAATATGTGTACGATCCCACTCATATCATTCAGCAAGTGGATTTTGAACTGAAGGAAGATTTGACCTATGAGGAAAGACCTGTCAAGATTCTGGACCGGAAGCAACAGCAACTCCGGAATCGTTCGATACCGATGGTCAAGATTCAGTGGAGTCGGCGTGGGACCGAAGAAGCTACATGGGAGTCTGAAGAGACTATGCGGAAGCGGTATCCCGATCAATTCTAGGTGAGCGATCTTTTTCTACTCTCAGTTTTAGTGCAGTGAATTTGGAGGACCAAATTCCTTTAAGTAGGGGAGGGTGTAAGACCCCAAATTATTTAATTGAGCCCAATATTTCTTATTTAGCTTTTATTAATTGAGAATAGAATTTTATTGAATTAATAATTGAATTTCGGATTTATTAATATTTAATTCGTTAGAAATAGTATGAGTGAAAATTCGACTACCTTAGAAAAATCTGTAAAAATAGTAAATATGTTAAGGTCGAGGTAGATAACAACTTTTCCTTCTGGCATTAAGCCATTGTAAATCCGTGGTAAGATCTATTTAGAGTTTAAACCCAAAAGTGCACACTTTTGACCCATACCTAACCCTTAGATTAAAACACGAAATTCGACCTGAATACTCAACCAAATGAACTGAAATCAGTGGCAAATGGAAGGCCACAATGTAAGGAACATTTACCCTCAATCAATTTGAGGTAAACCTAGCCCCAAAACGTGTTGCCGACATAGTTTGGTCAAGTCAAGGATTTCGGCGCCGTTTCTAAACACGAAGCTTGCAGCAGCGAATACTGCCAACTCCGAAGGCTCCAGAAGCTCTATGAGCTATCAAAATGAAGCCCTACGAGTCTTCTTTCATTTGGCTACTGTGCGGTTCCCTGAAGTTTCAGATCTGGGGAGATCTAGCTCGATTTGTGGAGGTGGGTCAGCAGGCCGTTGGCTTCCCTTCATCCTTCTTTGATCCATCGATTGAGGTAGGAATTCTCAACCAAATTTTGATCGTGAGTATAGCAAGTTGTGCATCTCGTCAAGATCTATCCATTGGGACTGAAAGCCCCAATTTTCATCAGGTGTGGAGTGAGTTATCACGGGTTTTCTAAGGTGCTATCCAAGTGTTCTTCATCCTAGGGTTTGAGTTTTCTCTCTCCGATTTGAGGTAGGATCTAACAACCAAACTCTAATTAACTTACATGAAGTAATCGGCATGTTATTATCTTTCATTTAACGTAGAGAGCCCCAAATTCCATTGAGCATGCCTCGTGAATTTCGAATTTTTGTAAGAGCATATCTAGAACATGTTTCATATAGTGTTCCTTTAAGTCAGAGCTTGATTTCGGGCTAATTTTGAGCCCTGTAACTTGATCTTCATGTAGCATACCATACATGGTTGGATTCATAATCGAGTCAGCTTTCTTTTGACACCAAAAGCCCTAAATTCCGTTGTGTATGTTAAGAGAATTGCATGATTTAGTAGAAGTGGGTCAGGAACTAGGGTTTTCATGAAATTACCATATATAAGTTGAGATTCAATCAGTTTCTGTAACAATTCGTGTTTCAAAATTGTAGTTTTATGACCCTAGAATGTCTATTAATATTCCTAGATCATGTGGTTTTGATTTCAACTCAATTGGACCCCATTTGGATGAGTTTATGTGGTTTCCGGAAGCAACATTCGTTGATGTTCTTGCAGGGGTCGACCCCAAGGGTCGACCCGTTTTCTGGGCAACCTTGCAGGCCCGAGGGTCGACCCCAGGGGTCGTCCCCTCCTGTTCCTGCATGGGGGTCGACCCCAAGGGTCGACCCATCCAGCTCCCTGCATGGGGGTCGACCCCAGGGGTCGACCCCAGGGGTCGACCCCAGGGGTCGTCCCCTCCTGTTCCTGCATGGGGGTCGACCCCAAGGGTCGACCCATCCAGCTCCCTGCATGGGGGTTGACCCCAGGGGTCGACCCATTGCACAGGAATGTAGGGGTCGACCCCAGGGGTCGACCCATCTGAAGGAAATGGTGGGGGTCGACCTGTAAGGCCCGTGCCTTAATGGATCCTTCGTGGTATTTGTTCTATTAATTGTTCTGGAATTTCCGACTATTTTTCTGGATTTTTAGGAATTTGTCTGGTATTTTTCTGGATTTATTTGGGGCTAATTGAGGGTTATTGAAATTAATAAGATTATATATATATATAATGATTATATTATATATATATTAATTTTATTTTATTTATAACCTCTCTCTCTCTCTCTCTCCCTTCCCGTCGATCTCACTCTCACCCTCTCCCTCTCTCTCTTCTCACGATCGTCCCCTCCCTCTCCTAGGGAACTCGGGCGAAACGAGATCGGATTGAGGTGAGGTTGGCACCGTTGGATTCCTCGCGTCGAGTAGTGCGCGTGGGTGTCCACTTCGGCGTGGATCGGTGATCGTGGGAGCGAGGTGGAGCGTGGAAGCTCCGTGGCTCTTCCTCCTTGCATGCGGCCTGTTCGACGGTTTCGGCTTGCGAAAGGTAGGGGGATGGAATCTCGATCTTGCTAGGATCGTTTCCCTTAGCCTGCTTGATGATTAGCACCCCGTAGCATGCGTGATGTGTATATTTCCATTTTTGGGGTTTTAGCCTAAATCTTGAGTTTAATGCGTTTTAGGCCTTGCATGTGCTAGATTTAGATGTTAAATTGTTGTCTCGCATGCGTGGTTTGACAGGTTATCAGGTTTTTCGTCGATACCCGGTGTTTTCAGCCGTCCGGGAGGGCTTCAGTTTATAAACCATACCCGCCTGTAACCCAGGTGCAGTGACGGTCCTGCCAGGAACCGTCACTTGCCTGACGGTCCATAGCGGACGCGTCACTTCCAAATAGCGGCCCATTGGGGGTGCGTTACTTGGAGAGTAACGGTGGGGCTCCCATCCGTTACTCATCAACTATTTTCTGTAGTTTTGGTCAGGCGATGCGCCCGACGGCCAGTCGGCCGATCGTCGTTTCGGTCCGACGCGCCTAGACCGGGGCGTCACTTCATCTGCTATCATTTAGAACGCTGATAGGTGGTTTGAGCCTCGGGTGGATGTGACGGCGGTGACCCCACGCGTTGCTTCGAAGTAACGCGCAGGGCCCCCACCGTTACAAGCCCTTTTGTGCCTCTTGAGCTGGAACCCTGAAGGGAGTGACGGATAGGGACTGGGGCGTCATTCTTGAAGTAACGCGCCGGCCCCCGACCGTCGTTTGCATATAGCGCGTGGGTCTTTGACCGCCGCTTCCCTGATGGCTGCAATATATTCCCAGCCCATCTGTTATGCGCTTCTTTCTATATTCATGCCATATTCGCATTGTTTTAAATATATTGTGGCGTGTTTTATACCAATAGAGTAGCTTTTCTTTCCATGCAATGGAGCCACTGTCGTTGCCCTAAGGTCTGTTGAGTACCGACCCGCTTGAGGATGGCGGAGGGGTATGTTTCCCATTCACGGTTTGTAAGCTAGTTCCGTGGGCTCCCAGCCAATGATAGCGTCCTGCCAAGGGAGAAAACTAGTTAGAGGGCCTGGCTCAGGCTAGAGTCAGTGTGTGCACACGTGGTCGGAGACTGTGGACTGACACCGACGGGTGCCACTCCGACTGGTCACTTGGTTTGGTACTGTTTACGCGCTTAGCTTGTCGCTTCGTCGACTGCGAGTGCTTTAGACGCAGTGTAAGCCGTCAGTGGACGCATCTGGTTTCTGCTCCAGTGGTTGTCCTTCCTTGTTGCTTGGATTAGTTGCAGCTCCTTCTATTTGGTAGTTTTAGCTTTAATCGCTTGCATTTAAGTAGTAGTGGCATGTGTTAGCTGTTATACTTGCTTAGCTAGAGTTTACAGCTTTCTTGTGATTGGTTATTCATGCCATTGCCTGTGTGTTTATTTAAATGCATGCTCTACTTGCTTTATTTATGCATGTTCGCTTGTTTAGTGCGAGGTAGGGATCCGCGTGACCCCTACTGAGTCTGGTTGTGACTCACCCTTCTCCTTTCAGGTGAGCCGCGCCCGCCGTCTCCCGGACTTTAGTGTGCTGTTTCGGGACCGTTCCTAGCTGCCAGCTGTGCACGAGCTGCCTTTTTGAGGCTTGTGTTGTACTTTTGCCGGGGTATGCCCCGCGTAGTTGTACCTTGAGGACTAGTGTTTGTGACTCTGGACTAGTTATACATATATCACTCTGGTTATTTTAAATTGCTTCCGCACTTGTGTTTAAATCTTAAATACTTATTGTATTGCGCGCCCCAATTCGCAATTAATTATGCATATTCCTCAGCTAACCCCCACTAACCCTTCAGGGGCCTCATCAGCCTCTTGGGTGGCCTCCCCAGTTCTTGGCGTCGGTGTATCGATGTTATCGGTATATCGGTGTCCTGAACTCTGGGTCGTCACAGATGGTATCAGAGAATTAGTTGAGGATTTGCGTAAAGAATTGGAATTGATGCTTTGTCCAGAGCTAGTCCTGTTGTCGTCTCATGCTGGCATAGGATGTTTTCTGTATGATTGATGGATTTTATTGTTGATTGTGTTTTTGGCAGCATAGTTATGCCGCCTCATCGAGGAAGACCTCCTCGTGTTCCTCGAGATGCGCCCAGGGAAGATAGCGGTTCTGCACCTCCTCCTGCAGTTCCCGCTGTTCCTGTCGTTCCAGTTGCTCCTCCAGTGCCGATCGTTCAAGCTGAAGTGCCTGGCAGTCGAGGCAAGGCGTTGAAGGAATTTCTGATGTTCAATCCGCCTGCTTTCGATGGCCAAGCTGATCCAGAAGTCGCGAGGCAATGGTTGGACGCGATAGAGCGTGTGTTTGTCTCGATGGAGTGTGCTGAAGATGAGAAAGTCATGCTCGCTGCCTTTCAACTCCAGGGTACATCCATTGCGTGGTGGAAAGCCGAGTGGCAGATTTCCTTTCGATCCAGACCTCTTCGACAAATCACTTGGGCAGAGTTCGTTGCTGCTTTTGAGCGTGCCTATACTCCTGCCTGCTTGCAGATGGATAAGATGTACCAGTTTATGGAATTGACCCAGGGCTGTATGATCGTGCTTCAGTACAGGAATAAGTTCTTGGAATTGGGTCAGTATGCGCCCCATGTGCTGGCCAGTGAAGCTTTGAAGACCCAGCAATTCTTGCGTGGGTTGAGGCCAGAGTTGAAGATGCCGCTGATAGCGAGTCGTGTTGCGGATCTCGATACTGCGTGTCAGACAGCTGTAGCTTTAGAGCTGGAGATGGCGAGACTGGGTGGATATCCCCAAGCAGGGTCAGTGCAGCCGGTAGCTCAGGTTCAGCAGTCTTACCGACAGCCCGTGCCTGGTGTTCCTTCGGTCCAGTCAGAGGTTTCCAGTGCTTCCTCTCCTTCTAAGCCCAAGTTTAAAAGGTTCAAGAAGAAGAAGAAGTTTTTTCAGCAGCCGTCCGGTACAGATTCTGTTCAGCAGCCGACAGCACCTTCTTCTCAGACTCGGCAGAGCTCAGCTGCTAGTCAGCCGTGGACGTGTCGGAGATGCGGTGGTCATCACAAGGGCCAGCCGTGTTCTCTTCCCATTGTTTGCTTCAGGTGTGACCAGCCAGGTCATGTGGTTCGGGATTGCCCGCTGAGGCCGACTCAATTGCAAGCTCCTCAGTTGTCTCAACCTCAGCCGCAGTTTAGACCTCCTGCACCTCAGGCTCCGCAATAATTTTTCTCTCAAGCGTCGGCGTCTTCTCAGCAATCTTCAGCTGGTTCCAAGAAGCAGAAAGGCAAAGTTTCTCATTTGACAAGAGCTGATGCTGCTGCGTCCCATCTTGTGGAAGGTACGATTATGCTTTATGGACATTTAGCTCATGTCTTATTTGATTCTGGTGCTTCTGATTCTTTTATTTCTGAGGATTTCATGGCTTGTATTGAGGAACCGACTTCTGAGCTGTCTTGTGAGTTATTTGTGGAATTGCCTTCTGGAGATTTCATGGTTACTCCTCTGTGTTTGGATGAGTCTCCTGTGACGATTGATAATCACCAGTTGCCGGCGAGATTGTATGCGTTGCAGCTGGCAGATTATGATGTTATTCTGGGAATGGATTGGTTGGAGCATTATGGAGCTGTGGTTGACTGCAGATCGAAGAAAGTCTATTTTCAGCCCCAGGGAAAATCAGCCTTTTATTTTCAAGGTATTAGATCCCGTTCTTCTCGTATGATTATTTCTGCTATTCGAGCCTATAGGTTGCTTAGCGCAGGTTGTCAGGGATTCCTTGCTTCAGTGGTGGCTGTTGAAAAACCACGACGGGATGTTTGTGATATTCGGTTGTCTGTGAGTTCCCTGATGTGTTTCCTGACGAGTTGCCAGGCTTGCCCCCAGAGCGAGAGATTGAGATGGAGATTGAACTGATTCCAGGTACTGGCCCCTTAGCAAAGCCGCCATACCGTATGGCTCCAGCTGAATTGAAAGTACTGCGTGCACAGCTACTAGAGTTACTGGAGAAAGGTTATATTCGTCCCAGTTTTTCTCCGTGGAGTGCCCCAGTGCTGTTTGTGAAAAAGAAAGATGGAAGCCTGAGGCTTTGTATTGATTACAGGCAGCTGAATCAGGCGACTATCAAGAATAAGTATCCGCTCCCCAGGATTGATGATTTGTTTGACCAGTTACAGTCTGCTACTGTCTTTTCGCGGATTGATCTCCGGTCTGGTTATTTTCAGTTACGGATCCGGGAATCTGATGTGGAGAAGACTGCTTTCAGTACTCGATATGGTCACTTTGAATTTTTAGTCATGTCGTTTGGTTTGACTAATGCCCCAGCAGCTTTTATGGACCTAATGCAGCGTATCTTTCGTCCATTTCTGGACCAGTTTGTGGTGATCTTTGTTGATGATATCTTGATATATTCTGCCTCTGTTGGTGATCATGTGCAGCATTTGAGGATCGTTCTGCAGACTCTAAGAGATCACGAGCTTTATGCGAAGCTCAGTAAATGTGAATTCTAGCTTCGAGAGATTCATTTTCTTGGCCACGTGATTTCTGGTGATGGAGTGGCAGTAGACCCTGCAAAGATTAATGCCGTTTTGAATTGGCAGAGAGCGAGGACCATCACGGAGATACGAAGTTTTTTAGGATTGGCTGGGTATTACCGCAGATTCATTCAGGATTTTGCGAAGATTGCAGCACCGATGACTAAATTGACACGGAAGGATGTGCCTTTTGTCTGGTCGGATCAGTGTGAGGCTAGCTTTGTTGAATTGAAAAGGCTATTGACTTCTCCTCCAGTGTTGACTTTGCCTTCCGACTCGGGTGGTTTTCTTGTTTGTACAGATGCGTCTCGAGTAGGTTTGGGTGCAGTGCTGATGCAACATGGTAAGGTTATCGCATATGCATCTCGGCAATTGAAACAGCATGAAGGGAATTATCCCACTCATGATCTAGAGCTAGCTGCAGTTATTTTTGCCTTGAAGATCTGGAGACATTATCTGTATGGTGAGAAATTTCAGATTCTTACTGATCATCAGAGTTTACAGTATATTTTCTCCCAGAAAGATCTGAACCTCAGGCAGAGGCGATGGATGGAATACATGAAAGATTATGACTTTACACTCTCCTATCAGCCAGGTAAAATGAATGTTGTGGCCGATGCTTTGAGCAGGAAAGTGCAGGTCAGCCATTTGTTGCTTCACGAATGGAAATTGTGGGAACAGCTCCCGAGCGAGACTTTGTGTGTAGAGATTCCTGCCGATCCGAGGATGGCAGTTTGTGCTAGCTTGGTTTTGGGTTCAGCTTTGTATCAGCAGATTTCAGAAGCCCAGCAAGCTGATTCTGATTTGGCCCGTGTTATATCAAGATATGATGTGGAATTTGATGACGAGCTGGTTGTCAGTTTCCAGGGCAGATTGTATATTCCTGTTGATAATGATTTGAGGAATGAGATTCTGAGTGAAGCCCATGGTTCCCGTTTTGCTATTCACCCTGGTGTCACTAAGATGTATCAGAATTTGAAGAAACAGTTCTGGTGGCCCGGCATGAAGAAGGACGTGGCTATTTTTGTTTCTAGGTGCTTGACTTGTCAGTTAGTTAAAGCCGAACATCAAAAGCCAGGTGGTCTGCTTCAGCCATTAGAAATTCCGATGTGGAAATGGGACCATGTTAGTACAGATTTTGTGGTGGGTTTGCCTCGAACTTCTCAATGTTTTGATGGAATCTGGCTGCTTGTCGACAGATTGACGAAAACCGCCAGATTGTTGCCAATTAAAGTTACTTGGAGTGTGCAGAGATTGGCCGAGCTCTATGTGCAGAAGATCGTGCCGCTGCATGGAATTCCTGTTTCACTTGTGTTAGATCGTGAGCCGCGTTTTACCTCTGGCTTCTGGCGTAGTTTCCAGAAAGCTTTGGGCACTGAGTTAGCTTTCAGTTCGGCGTATCACCCACAGTCAGATGGACAGTCAGAGAGAACTATTCAGACTTTGGAGGACATGCTGAGCTCGTGTTGCCTTGATTGGCAAGGTTCGTGGGGTCAGCATTTGCCACTCGTTGAGTTTGCTTATAATAATAGTTTTCACTCCAGTATTGGCATGGCTCCTTATGAAGCGCTATATGGTCATCCTTGTCGTACTCCTCTGAACTGGTTTGATGTTGGGGACCGACTGTTGACAGGACCGGACATGGTACAGCAGTGTTCTGATGTGGTTCGTCTGATCTGACAGAGATTGTTGACGGCTCAGAGTCGACAGAAAAGTTATGCAGATCAACGCAGACATCCACTACAATTTGAGCCTGGAGATATGGTGTTTGTTAAAATATCTCCGATGAAAGGTGTTTCCAGGTTTGGGAAGCGTGGAAAGCTTAGTCCGCGGTATGTTGGCCCTTTTCCGATTGTTGAAGCTATTGGTTCAGTGGCTTATCGTTTGCAACTGCCGGCGGCCATGCAAGCTATTCATGATGTGTTCCACGTGTCTCAGTTGAGGAAATGTGTGCCTGATGCTTCTCATGTTCTCGATGATTCAGTGTGGCCCGAGGTGACTGCTGATTTGTCCACACCAGAGTTTCCTATCCGAATTGAAGACCGTCGTGAGCAGCGGTTGAGAAATAAGGTTATTCCTCTGGTAAGGGTTGCTTGGCAGCGTCACTCTGGTAACGAGTCTACTTGGGAGCGTGAAGATGAGATGCGTCAGCTTTTTCCTTTCTTGTTCCAGTGAGGTATAAGTCCTTTCTCAGTTTCCTCCTTTTCGGTTGTTGTAAATTTTGAGGGCGAAATTTCTGTAAGGAGGGAGGGACTGTAAGGCCCGTGCCTTAATGGATCCTTCGTGGTATTTGTTCTATTAATTGTTCTGGAATTTCGGCTATTTTCCTGGATTTTTAGGAATTTGTCTGGTATTTTTCCGGATTTATTTGGGGCTAATTGAGGGTTATTGAAATTAATAAGATTTTTTATATATATAATGATTATATTATATATATATTAATTTTATTTTTTTTATAACCTCTCTCTCTCTCTCTCTCCCTTCCCGTCGATCTCACTCTCACCCTCTCCCTCTCTCTCTTCTCACGATCGTCCCCTCCCTCTCCTAGGGAACTCGGGCGAAACGAGATCGGATTGAGGCGAGGTTGGCACCGTTGGATTCCTCACGTCGAGTAGTGCGCGTGGGTGTCCACTTCGGCGTGGATCGGAGATCGTGGGAGCGAGGTGGAGCGTGGAAGCTCCGTGGCTCTTCCTCCTTGCATGCGGCCCGTTCGACGGTTTCGGCTTGCGAAAGGTAGGGGGATAGAATCTCGATCTTGCTAGGATCGTTTCCCTTAGCCTGCTTGATGATTAGCACCCCGTAGCATGCGTGATGTGTATATTTCCATTTTTGGGGTTTTAGCCTAAATCTTGAGTTTAATGCGTTTTAGGCCTTGCATGTGCTAGATTTAGATGTTAAATTGTTGTCTCGCATGCGTGGTTTGACAGGTTATCAGGTTTTTCATCGATACCCGGCGTTTTCAGCCGTCCGGGAGGGCTTCAGTTTATAAACCGTACCCGCCCGTAACCCAGGTGCAGTGACGGTCCTGCCAGGAACCGTCACTTGCCTGATGGTCCATAGCGGACGCGTCACTTCCAAATAGCGGCCCATTGGGGGTGCGTTACTTGGAGAGTAACGGTGGGGCTCCCATCCGTTACTCATCAACTGTTTTCCATAGTTTTGGTCAGGCGATGCGCCCGACGGCCAGTCGGCCGACCGTCGTTTCGGTCCGACGCGCCTAGACCGGGGCGTCACTTCGTCTGCTATCATTTAGAACGCTGATAGGTGGTTTGAGCCTCGGGTGGATGTGACGGCGGTGACCCCACGCGTTGCTTCGAAGTAACGCGCAGGGCCCCCACCGTTATAAGCCCTTTTGTGCCTCTTGAGCTGGAACCCTGAAGGGAGTGACGGATAGGGACTGGGGCGTCATTCTTGAAGTAACGCGCCGGCCCCCGACCGTCGTTTGCATATAGCGCGTGGGTCTTTGACCGCCGCTTCCCTGATGGCTGCAATATATTCCCAGCCCATCTGTTATGCGCTTCTTTCTATATTCCTACCATATTCGCATTGTTTTAAATATATTGTGGCGTGTTTTATACCAATAGAGTAGCTTTTCTTTCCATGCAATGGAGCCACTGTCGTTGCCCTAAGGTCTGTTGAGTACCGACCCGCTTGAGGATGGCGGAGGGGTATGTTTCCCATTCACGGTTTGTAAGCTAGTTCCGTGGGCTCCCAGCCAATGGTAGCGTCCTGCCAAGAGAGAAAACTAGTTAGAGGGCCTGGCTCAGGCTAGAGTCAGTGTGTGCACACGTGGTCGGAGACTGTGGACTGACACCGACGGGTGCCACTCCGACTGGTCACTTGGTTTGGTACTGTTTACGCGCTTAGCTTGTCGCTTCGTCGACTGCGAGTGCTTGAGACGCAGTGTAAGCCGTCAGTGGACGCATCTAGTTTCTGCTCCAGTGGTTGTCCTTCCTTGTTGCTTGGATTAGTTGCAGCTCCTTCTATTTGGTAGTTTTAGCTTTAATCGCTTGCATTTAAGTAGTAGTGGCATGTGTTAGCTGTTATACTTGCTTAGCTAGAGTTTACAGCTTTCTTGTGATTGGTTATTCATGCCATTGCCTGTGTGTTTATTTAAATGCATGCTCTACTTGCTTTATTTATGCATGTTCGCTTGTTTAGTGCGAGGTAGGGATCCGCGTGACCCCTACTGAGTCTGGCTGTGACTCACCCTTCTCCTTTCAGGTGAGCCGCGCCCACCGTCTCCCAGACTTTAGTGTGCTGTTTCGGGACCGTTCCTAGCTGCCAGCTGTGCACGAGCTGCCTTTTTGAGGCTTGTGTTGTACTTTTGCCGGGGTATGCCCCGCGTAGTTGTACCTTGAGGACTAGTGTTTGTGACTCTGGACTAGTTATACATATATCACTCTGGTTATTTTAAATTGCTTCCGCACTTGTGTTTAAATCTTAAATACTTATTGTATTGCGCACCCCAATTCGCAATTAATTATGCATATTCCTCAGCTAACCCCCACTAACCCTTCAGGGGCCTCATCAGCCTCTTGGGTGGCCTCCCCAGTTCTTGGCGTCGGTGTATCGATGTTATCGGTATATCGGTGTCCTGAACTCTGGGTCATCACACGACCCATCTTCAGAAATTGCTGGGGTCGACCCCAGGGGTCGACCCATTCAGCTTCCAGACCCCAGTTTTTCAGGGGTCGACCCCAGGGGTTGACCCGTACACCAGAAACTCGGTTTTCATCATTTTTCGACCTGAAGATGGATCCGAATCAGTGGGGAATCAACCCATTTAACTTAGACCCACTGAAATTATATTTTTGAAGAATAATTGACCTATTCATGTACCCCCCCTTGATTTCAAATTTGCATTGGTCCTTTCTTGCAAACATAGTACAAAACACGATGTTTACCATCTCCATTACAACACTTACATTGGTTAAATAGAAACTCACATAATTAATGATTAATGGTGTAACTAAAACCCCTGATAATGCATTCTATTTCACCGCTGTGAGATCTTGTTCTTTACCTCGACAACTTGTTCTAGCTTGTTGGCACTTTGGCTAATACAAATGATAATGGTTAATCATGATATCTTAACTTGGTGATTAGGATTAATATGTTGATTAGCTTGTTTGATTGCTACTGTTTTACAGTAGCGCAACACAATTAACTCTTGTTGTGACTTGGTTTCGATCTCCTTGATGATTATACTTACCTTGAAATTCTGGAAATGAATCTCTTTCCTACTTGAAGTTGTTATTGCTACTTAGTTTAAACCTTGGAATTCTGGCCATAAACTGTGGAAGTCTAGATTCGTGGGATCTTTGATCCAAAGAAATCAATGCTTGGCAAACAATTAAGGGCTCGGTCTAGTCCTGGGAAGAGCGCCTGAACACTACGTGTACCCCCAGGGAGGTGAATGACTAGGTGTGGCATTTGGCACCAGTACTTGACATATGTTAAATCTAGGACTGTCCACTACTCTCTACATTACTTTTTACTACTTTTCACTTTCCACTCTTCACTGTTCTATACTCTACTTGTTGTTACTTTACTTGTTGATTACTTGGACGTGGAAATGAAATTACATACGTGCTTGACATGACTTGAATTGCCTTGATATGGCCAACTTTTTGTCGTTATCTCCTGTAGTAAATTCTTGTCTTACCATTCTATTCATTATATTTCTTGACCTTGCAAGATCTTTGAATTTTGTTTCGTGATATCATCGTTATCTTTTTATTGTTTTATCATTTGTAGCATGACATTTAAAAATGTAATTAAACTGTTAATCACTTATACCTGTCTGTTATTTCCTACTGAGCGTCAGCTCATAGTTGTGTTTTCCCCCTTTTCCAGGCTGTTCAGGTGACGCACTTACCGATGGGGAAGGGCAGGAGTGATGTCTTGAGTGTATCAGTTCTAGTGTGTTAGTAGTGTGTTATCTTGCTTTTAGTTGTGTTTTGGAGAGCATTTAGTCTCAGTCATGTTATTGAGCTTTAGTGATTGATTATTCCAGTTGTATTAAGTTGAACTTGAGGTTATTGTATCAGTTGTGGTTTGTTAATGATCATTTAGTATTTCCATCCTGTAGCACTTGTGTATTATTTTAGATTAGTTCTCTCTCTTGCCAGCGTGTCTCTAACTGTACGTCCCGATATTTCTGCCTTGTTCGGGGCGTGACAGAATTGCATTGCCTCGGACATAGTATAACAATCAAAGTAGGTGTCCATGGTGGCCTCCCACTTGAGGTAGATTCCCGGGTCATTGGAGCCAAAAAAATCTGAGGCTTCAGGCCTACAGAAGCGGAGAGGATGGTTGCCAAGCCCATGGGTGGGCCAACGGTCATATCGCTTGGGCGACTGGGAATCCATGGGAAGTTGGAGAACTAGATGTTAGACATGCCAACACTTGGACAAGACACTAGACATGACCCCAAAATACTAATGCAAAGTTGGCATGAGACTCGACTACACACTTAGACATGACGATGTTGGAATGCACTAACTAGGAACCTAGACTTAACTCACTATTCGGTACGTGGCAGAGCTAATCGATCCGAAGACCGCTCGCGCAAGTGTGCGGCCTTCCCGATAGGCATAACCTAACGATCGTGTCACACCTTTTGATATACCGAGTAGAGGAATGCAAATACAACCTTGAATTTGAATGACCCTAGACTCAACCCACTCTGATACCAATTTGATGCGGGACGGATGACGACCGGGCTAAGACCTACGACGGACTCGAAGTGCGGCCAGCACTAGCATACTAAGGCAAGCCGGGTGGCTGACCACCGTGGTATTCTCCGGGTGGAGACGTCTCTCAACAGCGACTCTCTTGAGCCCGACGATCGTCCCTTGCGAGAGAAACGTGGGGATCGCGGTGATTAAGAAACCACCGTCGTCTAGGGTGCTAATTCGCGCTCGATGCTCAATTGGAGCTATAGAACGGGTGCTCACAACTCACAAACGCGGTGAATTTGAAACTAGCTATCGGCCCTATTCTCACAAACGCAGCAATATAGAAAGCATACTAAACAGTAAATGTAAGGATCGGAATGAGCACGTACCTCCATGACTAGTCGTGGGGAAGAATTCCCGGCCGATTTCCGAACAACCCCAATACACACAAGATTAACTTTACAATTTCAGAAGCTTGGCCCACTCCACACAGGGAGGTATCGGGCTACAATCAATAACTTTGGGGTTGCTAGAACCCGGGTTGACGGGCCACACTCGCAGGAGGCGAGGAACGCGTGCCGGAGCCGCTCGGGTACGCCGACGGAAAGTCGACCCAGTTCTGCCCGCGCTGGTCACCCTACGCAGCAAGCTTGCGGAGGCTGGTACGGCTGGATCCGATGCCCGATCGGAGCACCGTTTGCTGGAGAATGTCGATGACTGGATGTAGTATCTTCACTCCGAATATCGCGAACAGATGCCTTTAGATCTGGGCGCAGTGATGAATCTTCTGAGGTTCTGGTTTTGTGCTCACAGAACTGCATAGAAACATGGTAAAATGTTGGGAAAATAGTTTCCGATGTCCGATCGGGGCGTTCCTTGTGGGAGGTGGTAGCCGACATCCAGAGAAAGAAATACTCTGAAGATCCTTCACACGGATCTTGGACAGATGAAGCGAGGCAGGCTCTGAAAGTTGATTCTATTTCTCCGCCGGGCCTGCTCAGACCAGCCCGCGTAATCCCACGAGAACTGTCGTCACGATCAGCATCGGTCACGGATCGAGGCAACATGAGCGGCAACACGAAGAGGACTAGAAATACTACGATTTCTCTTCAGGAACCAACTTAGATGGCATCGGGGTTGGGCTGGAGAATTCAATACACAGTCACCTTCAGATCTGGGCAGCAATCTGGAACCGATCTGCACGCCTCCACGAGAAAAATCGCCACCGTTGCTCACGAACTCCGATCGATGCAAAACTAGAGCTGAAAGTTTGCTAACTTGCAGAGGTATCACAGAGAATTTTTGTAGAAGGATAAGATAAGAGAAAGGGAGGGATACGTGGTCGAGTCACACAACCTAGTTCTGTCCAGACACAGGACAGCACAATGGGAGTCACACCCAAGAACACACTAAGAGAATCACTCTCTAATGAACTTTTCTTTCAACAAAACTTCATTCTATTTTGCATAAACACTATACATGCCCTTATATAGGGAAATGGAAGGGGTAGGGGGGAGGGGAGATCGATGGAGCAAGGGTAGAGGGAAGGTGGCTGCGCCCCCTTTTGATTGTGATGGGAGGGGAGACCAAGAAAGGGGAGGGGAAGCTTCCTCCCTTTGAAATTCAAAGGTAGGTGGCAGCCATATATGGTAGGCTAGCAGCCATTAGATCTTGACCAGCAGCCATCTATTAATCCATGTTGTGAATGGAGGTGGAAGAAGCTTAAAAAAACACAATTCCTAGCCTAATAAGCCAAAAGAGGTGGCGCCCCAATCTTGGGCCTTGAATGGGCCACATGTGGCCATGACTTAACCAAGCCCATTCCAACCTAGATGGCTTAAGGCCAAATGTGGCCATGGCTTAACCAAGCCCATGAATGAAGAGAGCCCACTCTAGATTATCCAATCTAGAGAACCCATGTAGGAAGGAAGCCCATATGGCTTATGGATCCATTACAAATGGATCAAGGCCATTTCTACTTATGGAATGCTTAAGGGGCTTTAACAATTTGGCCCTTTAGGAGCCTTACAACCAGCCCATTAGCAAATTACACATATAATAACCATTACAAGCCTAATTCAATGCCAAAAATGGTCCAAATTCAAGCCAAATTATCCCCATTTTGAAGATAAACCGATGTAGTCCACTTGGCGCTCCGCGTATGGCACCGTCGGTTCGCCGACGTGTCACGTGATCGCCCTGGTGTCCGCACCAGGTTATGCTTGATTATGTTTAAGTCGGTTTGATGGTTATTGTAATAAATTTAGAGTTATTTCTGTTCGTGACATTATGTTAATTCTTAGCTTAGCATGTTATCATTACTAGCCTTTTCTACTGCCAGTCCCGATAAGTTTGGCGGTATCAGAGCCTAGGTTTTCTAATATTCCTAAGTTCTCTAAGTTCTAGGATCCTAAGTGATATCATAGGACCTATAGCCTTGTTATAGGTCTAAGGACCCAACCTGGTGAGATTTGGGTAGAAGATTGGGGTTGAGTTAATAATCTAATTGCATGATTATCCATTCTTAATAGAACCTAACATAACCTATTCCACGTGTAGGCTTTTGCAATGGCAGGAGAACGCGCGGAATGGAGGAACTTGCAACGTACGTTTCAAGGACTTACTCTGGCCTTGCAACAAGTGGCCCAAGGAGGAGCTACAAACCATGGCACTGGCGACCTCTATCGGAACTTTCGTGCGATAAATCCCACGCGATTTGGCGGCTCGACTGACCCTGATGAAGCCGAGCACTGGCTTGAAGAGATAGGGAGAATTTTTGAAGTGATACAATGCAACAATCAATAACGTGTCCTCTTGTCGACCTTTCAACTTGAACGTGATGCGAGGACATGGTGGGACGCAGTGAAGGCTACCCTTGGTGATAGACAAGTCACATGGGAAGAGTTCGAGGAATTCTTCAATGGTAAATATTTTTCTGATAGAGTGCAAGAGAAGAAGGCGGCTGAGTTTGCTGCTTTGAAGTAACAAAATCTATCTGTAGCTGAATATGCAGCTCAATTCTCTCGGTTATCTCGTTATGCTACTCACTTGATATCTACCGAGAAGGTGAAGGCTAAGCACTCTCTTAATGGGCTGAAGCTGCAGTATATCAACTAGTTGGCACCGATGGAAATTCAAACTTATTCCGAGATGGTGAGAAAGGCTGAAGTATTGGAAGATACTTTAGAAATGACGGAGAGAATCCGTGGAAAGAATGTTAAGAAAGAACAACACCATACTGGTTCTGGGAGTATCAATCCCGGTCATGGCGGGAAGAGGCCCATTAGTGGGTCTGGTTCATGGAAGGGCAAGATGCCGAAGATTGAAGACAAGAAGCCTGGCCCTATTGTTCCATTCAATGGCGTACACAAGTATTGTTACCGTCCAGGTCACAAGATGAAGGAGTGCTGGCGCAAGCTGGGCGCCTATTTACGTTGTGGCAGTTGGG